>OX638310.1:144287255-144676043 GCA_951812415.1 Beris morrisii
AAACCAAACAATTGACAGACTTGGAAGAAAAACGATTGCGAATGAAGCGGAAATTGCAAAAGGACTTTTGCGCTGGCGAGACAAAACGACCAGTTCAAATACCGTCTACGAAAGTGAAAGTATTAAAAGGAACGCGTTGTAAGAAAGAATCGCCTCCACCATCACGAATTACCGACGAAGATTCCAAAAGCAGCAATCAAATTGAAGTTCTGACGGCTCTGAATTTGTCGGTTAAAAAGAGTGAAAAGCCGCAAAGAAGGCGTAGTACAACACCCGATCAAAGCGAAGTACTTTCAAAACTTCGAGTTGATGAGGATTCAAAAGAAACTGCAGATACTATTGAGATTCGAAATGCCGCCCTCGTTCTAACGAAACTAGCAAAAGGACCTGCTGAAGCAGCAACTCCAAAGTCCGAGATTCCAAGTAAACCGATGCCTATAAAGAAACCGGCTCGATTAGGACGACCTCGCAATACTCCTAGCAAACAAGTTGTAAAAACTCATGTTGTCCCCATAGTGTATCCACCGCAAAAACCAGTCACTAGACGAGATAGTAAAAATGTGCGCCTGGCCGAGGCGGTGACGGAGATTAAAAGTCCCAAACTGCAAACAATAACAGAGTCCCCGCGAAAACCAATCGACACACCAAAGAAACGACCCGATGTTATGACTAGAGGGCAAAGTGCAAGTCCGAAAAAAATCATTGCAGTCTCAACTAGCTCCGAACCAAAGACATCACAAGATAAACTACCAGTTGCAATATCGCTAGAAAAAATTTCGGTCAATCCATCAACCGCTGAATCGTCATCGTCCGATCAAGAAGAAGACGAAGATCCATACGACGCGTGTACTTCACTAACAATAGACGAAAACGACAAGATGCGATATCATCACGTCGTCTACGAATCGCCGACTGGTCGTGAAACAAAAGTGAAACCAACAATTCGTCAACCGCATGATCTTTCATCGATGGTGATGAATATTTTCCTGGACGGTGTACATCATCAGTTGGCCGTTACCGATGAAATTGAACTGTTCGCTAACACACCGATGACACGAAATGTAAAAAGTGCTGCTGCCGTCGTAAACGAGAAAAAACAATGCAAACCTAGCGTGATACGGAAGAGGGAAAGGCCGATTCCTAAATTGTTGGTACGCGAGAAAAAGCGATTGATTGACGAACGGGACGAGGTGGATACGCTCGAGAAACGACAACCAATTTCACCGGTTCAGCCAAAAATTAATGTTACATATAAAAATCAACCAGCGGCCAAAAGTGATAAGAACAAATTGAAGACGACGACAAACGTTACGGATAAGAGTTCAAACAGGTAAGGGTAATTATTATTTTTTTTGTTCCGAGCGAACTACAATTTTGTTTTACTATACAGCGTACCGAAGGCGCAAACTAGTAACATTACAATGGAAAATATTGCGACCTTGAATGCGAATCCAATCGAAGCACCGCAACCAATCAAGAATGAAGATATCGATATCAACGCAGTATTGTCACATTTGTACGGCGGATAATCGATTTAAAACTGCAAATTTTTCTCAATTACTTCTTAAATATTATCTAATTCTACACTTAGCAAATTTAAAATTCCTCCTCCATCATTTACAACAAATACGTTTCTATAACATATTTAATTTTTTTTTGTTAAATAATTTGCGCCTATTTATTTTCTTCCTCAATTTTAAAAAGATTATTTTCTTTAATAATTAGTTGTGTTTAAGTTTTGAATTTTGTTGACAAAGAAAAATAATTTTGACAATGATATGTACAAAGAAAAAAATGTAAGTTAGAAGTTAAGTTTTTTAGACCGTTAAGAAAAACAATCGTTTGAAAGAATAAATAACGTACAAAGTACTGATTTTTGAAATAAAAATAAAACGTGTTTTGTGGCTCTAGTAATGATCCTTTGCCATCTAACAGAATGTGGCATAGGCTACTTGGTTTATGTATACTCTCTGTTGAATTCATCACTTTCAGCAAAGACAGTAGAAACTATAAGATGTTCCAAGCATGTCAATATCAATTTAAAAAGCTTTACGATTGGCGACCCAACTCCGGGGCTATTGCAAAGTTTTAGAATTTATGTTGTGACCCACTGTATGTCGGAGTGAAAGCTCGCCAACTATTATAACAACAAATAATCAATCAAAGGCAGGTTTTTTGTATCGGATTGTCAATGGGACATAATTTTTAGCTATATACATATGTATGCGAATATGAGGCATATGGCGGTAATATTCATAGTGCTAGTTCAACTTGATAATCGTTAAATTTCACGATATTTTTGTTCATTTTCTGGAATGTTCTAAAAATTCTACGTCCGAATGAAACCAGCGTTTCTATGATCATTTAATTCAATAGATAAATTGCAAGAATGAATTGTTCTGCTAGGCCTATGAAAATTTGGTATTTACAGTAGTTTTGTTTAATTGTAGCCAAATAACCCAAATCTTCTTTTCCGAACACACGAATTTAGAATCTGAATATTTGCTCGAATTTGCAGGGCTAGGTTCAGTGACCAAATCGGTTCACTCCTTTAGTTAGCTGCCATACAAAATTCCTCAAAATACAAACTTTTCAATCAGTGATATACCAAAATATCCACGTACTGAATTAAAAATGAGAATAATGACCTTCTCCTTCAAGTAGCCACCAAACGATAGCTAAACTTGCCAGTATTTCTGGAACTGTAGGCAGATGGCAAATCACTGAATACCTATAAAACTTTCCTTTTTCAAAGACTTCAAGTTCCTGGCTGAAGCATACTGAAGATATCTACAAACGTGTTTGAAGGACTTCTATATGACAGTATATCAAAATATTGTTATTACTGATGTAATATTCTCAGTCTAGAATTTCTTTTTAAATTTGTTGACTCTTTCGTTTTCCATGAACAATTCTTGCGCAGAAGAACCAACAACATAAAATCTAAAACTTCTCGCCGATGATCATGGCATAACAAACATTAAAAAAGGCGTTTCTTTAGAAATATTCATTAGTTTATAACACTTGTTACGTTTAGAATAGCAGAGGCCCGCAAGGCTCGAATATGGTACCCGGGCAGATGGGTTTCGTGTGAGGACGACTGCTAAGGTAATTTACTTTACGTTTGGCTTAACGAATTAGTTTTTTTTTCATTTTGAAGTACATATTTCTTTTGCTTAGAGGAAGAATTGGCACGCGAACTTGAGCGTTTAAAGACACGGTAACGTTACCAACACCTGAGAACCGACCCGCGCAGAATTCAGCCCGAAAACCTGAGTAAGGAGCAGCGTTGGCGTATGCCATTAAGTAGAGGGCCATGGAACTTTATTCCAGAAAATCAGTACCAACATTAGGCCAATTGGACCAAATACTGCAATGCTGATATGGAGAACGAGTGAGCTTTTGCAGGAAACGAGATTTCCTCGAAATGGAAAAGGATGACCGAAGCCTCTTTTGCCGCTGGACTGTTGAGGAGTGAGGCTGGCTGATCCGACGCCGATTGCGACAGGTTGTCGAAATTTTGCGCAAAATCGCGCCCAAGTACTGTTGTCCTGTGACATTTAGTTTTATTGGTACCCAATACCTTCGCCACGCCCGTCTCTGCAGCTCAACCGGGAGGTGAAAGCACGAATATTTAACCCGTTGTTAAATATTAAACTTAAATTGTTCCATAACTAGTTAATAATGATAAATTAATGTAAAGATCCTGCTTTATTCAAATTTACCGATTTCGGAATCGGTGACGTTGACTTTCCAAACAATATAAAACAGCGCAAAAGGTAGTTGGAGCGAAAAGGGAGTTTTAATCACCCAAAAACAATAATTATTGTAAATTTTTTTAAACTTCTCGCGCCTTTTCCCACCATGTTCCAATTCTGATGTGAAACAAATATCACAAAAGTTTTAATATGCCAATGCTGGTGCCATGCGAAATGTCATCAAAAACGTAAGTAAATTCGCAATTTTTAAATACGTATATCTTTTAATTTCAGGTCGACCCGGGATTGAAAACAACTGATATTGGCTTGACAGAGCTAAATCCATTGAAGAAAAATATTAACTATCATTTTGGAGTGCCGATTATATAACGAACTATTTCCTCACTAGCATCCGAGACACACTTCGTTAACAACACTACTTTTAACAAAACTCATCTTTGTTTTTAGGTATTTATTTTAAAATTGTAAATAATTATTATCCAATGTAATATTTAAGTAAGTATACATAATACAATTAAATTCTATAATAATGAAATAAATATTTTCGTATAACAATTAATTATTTACGATGAGTGCGCATTTTATAAAATTTATTGGTAAACTTATTATTGCAATTCTATGTCTTTAATTTATTTTAAGCAATTACTACATAATAATCTTTACTACTAAATTATGTTTGAAATCAGGGCAGCTATAATCGTGTTTCAACTAGAAAAATATATTTTGCATTATCATTTTTTTATTCTCATTTAATTAATATCATAATGTAAAAAGTGCAATTTTAATATTAATTATAATTTAGGTACACTACTGATTTATACTAAAATGGAGGTGGAGTTGGAGGTAAGTAGATTTGTAGAGCTTGTATTTTTTTTGGATATTGTTCGGTTTCAAAATGTTACGTTTACAGAGATTTAAGTAATTTTGTTTAGTATGTCGCCTACTGTTTTAAATTCGCTAATTTATTTAATTTTGAATATGGATCATTGTTAATTTCAGGTTAGGTATATTTTTTGTTATTATTTTCTTTTTGTTCAAAATTCAAAAATCTTGAATAAATCAAATTAAAAGTAAAAAGTTTTTCCCCACATATTTAACTATTATTAATTATTTTAATCATAATTATTATAATTAAAATATTGGTCTCGTATATGGTGTGTGTATGTGTTTAGGTTTTTCAATTGTTGAAAAAGTAAGTTGTACTCAAATTAAGTAAACTTATTGAATATGTGCTCTTAACGTTTTAATTCTTAATTTACTTTCTATTTCCCTAAAAAAATTTCTTATTATCTACAATTCTCAAAATTTTGATAACCTTATTACATTATTTACAGAGTAGTTGTTACATTAATCTAGAATTTAAATATTTTAATGCACAAACATTATGTCGTATAAGTTGGCTTTTAGCAGCGGAAAACGAACGAATTTTTAATAGCCAGAAAATGTTATTTCGAAATTTTTGTTTAACATTTCTTCTCAACAGAAGGAGCATATTAACTAGAATATTGGTTTAGGGCTTACGGAATATCCCGAAAAAAGTTGAGAGACAAAACTCCGATCGGAAAAAAGAACGACGAAAGTGATTAAAGGTGTTTTATCGAAGTTAACGAATCGACTGCAACAGGTTGCAACGCCATAAACTTTACTGATTATCCTTCCCTTTGGACTGCACCTTACCAAATAAAGTTGGCCTAGTGGCAGCATCTCCAAGAGCTGAAACTGTTTTATTCAAAGATAATCATCACCATTACGATTCTTCTGTTTCAACCGACTTCTCTCGATGATAAACGCGTTATCTATATTTTTTTTAATGTTAGCCAATCAGGATCCTTTATTTCGCAATCAATGATTTTCAAATTGATTGCCTAAAGGTGCTTTTACACGAGCGATTAAAATTGCTCAATTTGCAGCAATATTCGTCTATTTTGACGTCACGAAAATATGAAGCGACACAAACGAAAAAGAACAAACCTATTAGGTTTGTTCTTTTTTCATTCACCCTCTTCACCTCTCTGTACTCACTCAAAAGTCAGTGTAAAAAAGTGTAGAAGGTGTAGCCAAAAAGAACAGACCTAATAGCAACAGGCGATCTGGATAAACTTTTCATCAACTCGTTCCTGAACTGTGATGAGCGATATTGACCAATATCTAGCAATTCATCAATAAGGGCTTACACGAGCAATTCAGTCTATGAACAACACGAAAGGAAACTTGACAAACAAATCTAAAACTTAAAATAAAACATGGAAATATTTGAAATCCAAGCCATTATAACACGAAACTTGACAAATAAATGCAAAACAAAACTTGACAATTGAATCACCGAACGAGGACAATTGCTCGGAATTTTCCAAGTCAGTGGCAATACAGCAACTATAGGGCGAACAATACGAGCACCTTAAAATTTATACAAAAACACGGAAACGCGCTATCTTCAAGTAATTCGTGGATGCGAGAAGTTACAAAACCGGGCTGCAGTTCTACAACAATTTAGTTATTTAAATATTACAAGTTCACTAATTTGTTACTGATTTATTTAAAAAAAGAAAAAAAAAACATTTTTCTCCTCCTGTGAAATTCTCTAAACGCCGGTTAGAGCCAAGCGTGTTTGTTTCTAATCCTTAAATGTTAAAAAAAACAACATTATTTCATTTTACTCAATTTTCAAGAGTAGCTAGCCACCATCCATTTTGAATAGGTTGTTGTTGCAGCAAAGCAGCACATCTTGAACACTCATACTACATGGTTTATTGTACTTGAATCGCTCAGTCTCTACCCCAATCTTTTGTTCTCTTACGTATTGCAAAAATTTAGATAGGAAACGAAAACGGAATTCTTCCATCTTAATAACATCAACGCTCTTTATATTAATTCACACAAAAGAGTAAGCTGGGCACTGAAGGAAAAAATATATCTTTTGTGTCGTCACTCTAATTTCAAATCAGGGCCTATCGAATCGATGATTCTCATTCGAACCAAATGTTCACATCAGTTGTTCTCTGTCAGTACGTAAGCCAGATTAGAGGAGGATGTCTGCTCAATTTGAGCAGAAAAGACGCGGTTCGTCCATCACCCAAACGAAGTTTTTAGTTTGGCCCATTTCTGGAAATTGTGTCAATGTGTGATTTGCTCATCCATTCAGCAATAATCGCATTGCCAGAGGAATCCGGATGTACTCGTATCTCGCCATTGCTAATGCATCAGTGATTTCTTCGCCATTATTACCCTACTGACCTGAATTCTATATAAGCTAGAAGTTATGAAATCTGCTATCTGAGAATCTCCTCTTATACTCGACTAATCTGAATAACAAAACAAGTCGACAAAAGAGCACAGCAGGATATTTAAGTATAGTTTAAACAAGAGTGTGCGAGAGTAGATAAATTGAAAGCGATAAGTATTCTCGCTCAGGTATTGTAAAAACGGAAAATTATAGAGAAATGAACTTAATATTTAGAAGAAAAAAAAACGAGCTGATGTACAAAACAAATCCATGTAAGAATTTCGTAGACTAGCGTGTCTACAGCTAAACTATCGATGAGCATTTCCGTTTCTTTATTACTACTTTAGTACAGTTGAAATATTCTCTCCAAGTTGTCGTACTTCAAGACACTCAAAACCGAAAAAAAATGTTGTTTGACTAAACAAGCGCATGTGATTGTTATTAAATCACTGAAGTTTCAACACAAAAATTTCAAATGGAAGCCTTAAGGATAGCTCAAAGAAAAAGACCGTTTTAAATCTAAATTTCAAATAAAACCAATAATCATATGTAGGAAAAATATACTTGTTTTAAAAATTGAATTTTAATAGTAATAAGCTGCTCAAGTATTCTTCTAGTTTATTTTTACTTAAAAGAGATAATAAAAACAGCGTGACAAAATACGCGCTCAATTGAAATAGATGAACACCGTTTTCTAAGTACAAACAAAACATTATTCTTTAATATAAATTTCACTTTCATTTCATTTTTTGTTTAAATAAATAAGCTACTAAAATTGTACTATCCACGAGTTGGTTTTCTTTTAATGTCTACAATTTGTTTATATTATTCTTTATTTTGCTTATCTCTTTTTCTATTTCGGTATTTCTGTTTTTTTTTTATTATAAAGTGTAAAATTGTTTATTTACAAAAGATTATTATTTATTTTATACAGATTTTCTTTTATGTTGAATTATAATACAAAATATAATATTTCGAAAGAAAACAGAAGAAAGGATAGTTACAAGAAAGAAAAAAATAAACATAATATAAATTAAGAAACTGGAAAAGATACACAACATAATTAAATTTATATTATCATTATAAATTTGGAATACATTAGACAAAAACATTTTCTCTCTATCTCGCACGACTGTACGTTTAATCTTAGATTGCTAAGTATAGAAATTTTATTATCAATTAGTTATATCCCCTATGTAAAATATTACTTGAATTTTACTTTATTCCGTTAAATATTACATTATTTCTACATCGTGCATTTTCTATATAAAATTTATCGTTTCATTAATTATTTTTTTCTTTTATAAAAGAAAACACAAAGTCTTGTTTCTTGTTTTTTTTTTGTTTTGGATTTCATTTCTTATATATCCCTGCCCTACGATATCATCTCAAAAAACTAAATCATAGGGTGCCAGGAGAAAAACTATGTTACAGAAAAATATAATTAATGGAAGGAATGAAATAAAAAAAACCAACAAAGTAAATAAAACGAAATCAAACACAACAAACAAAATTAGCATTAATTAATTGCCTTAAGGTGACGACGAAGGCACAGCTGCCATACGATAATATAAGTTGGCACCGCGAATCGGTAAAGGATGCGCCTCGGTATTAAATACCCACTCGTCGAGGGATAACAGTGAATCGTCCGAAAACAACAGGTACAAATACTGAAAAAAAATTTCAATTCGAAATAAGTTTCAAGCTCTCAAACGCAACAAACGCTTTACCTTTAATGTTTCTGCTAAAAAGAAACTTTGTTGTACGTCGTCCTTTTGCGGATCTTCGAGGTAAACATTTTTCAAACCGCAATAACCATGCGGTGTTCGGCAATATTTTTCGAGTGCTTGAATTGCATCCCAGCCCCAATCACGATATTTCTGATCGTGTGTTATTCGCCACATAACAAAATAGCTTTCGAATGTTTCGGGCCGTAGGATATAATACTTTTCTTGCGCTTTAACAGCTTTCGCTTCAACCGAATCCGTAAACCTAGTATTGATTTTAGTTAGTGTTTGGTTCAGTTAAAAAGTACTCGAGAAATTCAAACAAAAAAAAAACAACAAAATTATCCAACTGACCTAAATGCTTCTGGTCCGAGATGAGTTGGCGATCGAATGTAACTTTCGTGACATGTATTCGTTATTCCTTTGCCGACATCCATAAATTTATCGGTATATTGATTCTGTTTTGTATGCGCTCCCAAACCGAATAGACCGCCTGAATTAAATTCTCTCATGAAATCGATATACGTAAAATCTCTTATTTACTTACCCGCAAAACAAGCCAAGTGATCCATTTTATGTTCCAGTCGGCCGAATTTCATATCCGAAGCATAAGTTAGTCCGCCCGGACTAGTTTGAATCATTTTTTCAACGATAGCTATCATTGCTTCGTCAAACATTTCACGGGCTTCGTCGTCCGTTTGTCCTGATTGCATCCAGGCTTTAAGTAAATATTCGTAAAAACTATCGCCGAGAGCTCCTAGCGACATGTGTTCTGGAATATTTACAAAAAAAAAAGAAGGAATTATTCGATTATTTCTTATTGCTGGTTTTCACTTCGCCGAATCGGATTGCATTACTTACGTTGTCCCCATTTTCCAGTCTTTGGATTTAAGTAATTCGGATAAAGTCCTTTTGGCTTCTCTAATTCTTTTAAAACTTGTCGAATATTTTGAACACGCTCCTTGTACAACGGATTACCGGTAATATCAGTGAGATATGCGAATTCTAAGTGCAACGTACCGAATTCGGACAATATACTACTACCACCACTGGCCCAGCCATAATTTTTACTCATCTGAAAAAGAGGATAAAAGTTCGTAAATTTTATGTGATGTCGGTTTAAATTATTTTTTAAAAATACTTACGCCTGTTTTGATATTAACTAAAGCATACGGAATTCCGGTTGGGGTTTGAAACGCTGGCAATAATTTATCGGCAACATGCTGTGCTTTGTCTTTAAACATTGGATCGCCGGTGAATGCGTAAAGCGTGAGAAGGCCACCAACAAATCGGATATTCGTCTCGAATACCGATAGTTCTGCAGAAACGTTATCTAAATTGAACCGACGAGCGATCCAATCACGCCCTTCGTCGAACTCTTTGGTAAGTCCCATCAGATAGAGCGTGTCCAAACCATCGATTATTGTAGCTCCTAAATCGTACGCTCCAAATATGCTGCCAGAATGGGCTCGTTGACTTATCGGTCGTAGCTCGTTCTTTCCCCAAGCGTACAATTTGTAGTTGTCCCAAGCGTGAATCATCATCTGTAAAACCAAAAATTAATCCGGGATAACAATAGAATGCGGGAAATTTGTGAGTATATTGGGACGAAAGTGTTGGCCGCAAATGCGGAGTTCCCAACATCTACTACGTATACTATCATCTAATCCACCTTTTAGATTTTCAGACCTAGCTCTTTCTCTGTTCTAGTTTTTCACGCATGGTATAGCATATGCAATTCTTCATACCAGCACCAACCGAATTATGCAATGCATTTCATCCCTTGTGTTCCGTTAAAGGTTTAATGCTAAATGATTTAAAAGCAACTTCCCAGGGTTATGTTAATCCTCGCTAAACATCTCATGTCATCTAACTTCTAAGAGACATTAAATGGTAACCAACTAAGTTTTGAACGTTACTATAAAAAAGTTATGATCTGCCGGAGACACCAAACGAACTGGAGCATGGAATAGATAAACTGATTAAAGTTCTTACGGGCTTGGAGTTTTGACGATGGGCTGCGAGTTAAGACGATTGGCTGATCCTGTCCCATTACTTCAATATAAGTCTCAGAGCGGACGAAATGGGTCAGGACCTAATCTGCCCCTAGAACTAAATTTGGATACTGTCATTCTCCAGGCCAATAAAGACAAAGAAAGAAAGAGGTTTATAAGCCAATTTTACGGCGCCGGGGATATCGAAATAAAATTCCTTAATTCAATTTCAATTTTGAGTTTGGTAGATACATATATGCGTACGTGTCCTTACGGATTGAACCGTGCTGTAACTTTAGTCCGTAAAATTGTTGACCCAAGCGAAAAAAGATAGCAAAATAGCGTGTGCCAATTTTTGGCTAGACAACGAACGTTATTCTTGGAAGAAAATTCCAACAAAAGAACATAAGAAGTAGGTTCCGTGGTGAACCGATCTTCTCACAGGACGTTACCAGTTCAACTAAACTCTGCACTTAATTGGACTAACTAGTGAGATGACACTATACGGTGAAGTAAAGGAAACTGTAAATTTGTAGAGTTCTTTGCGAAGACTTCCTCCGATTGAAACGTCTTGCTTTCTACTCCAATTAAGTTGTTAATGTGAGGTTGATCAAAAATGCATATTGCTTTTGTAAGAGGAATTCTCATAAGTCGAACTATTATTTGAAATTGAAGGTTTTTTTTTAAAGACACCTCTTCCTGCCAAACAGCTGCTTCGTAACAACATTCATCCTGCAGGACAACTTGAATATAGGGACAAGGTCTACGTATAGCCGTGACATCCTTGTCATGGTTTTGATATGCAGTTTCCGGTTTAATTGAATATCCTGTATGTGATGGATAGGTATTTTGTTTTCCACCGTTGAAACGCTATTTTCATGAAATCCATTCCTTCCATTTTATCCTTGTTATGGATACATCATTAATTTCATATTCCCTAGTCCTTGGACTGCGTCCCCAGTTATACCACGCTATTTCCAGTCATTAACGTTAGATCCGACCTTCTTGGTTGCAGTGGCATCTCCTTAAAGTACAGACGAGAAGGGGCTACGACATGAATGTTGTTGGAATGCACTAAAACACTAAATGGATTTATATCGTTCTCTGAACATAAACCGAAGTTTAATGGAGTTCAGCCAGATTAAACAGCGTTGGCAAAAGGGTGAGTGGTGATGGTCATCGATAGCTTAGAAAACCCAAGGGATTTTACAACAATATCGCATGCAGTTCGCTGTATACAAGTCTTTATTTCCCAGACTTACACTTCACTGCGCATATTTGATCCACAATGTCGAAT
Source organism: Beris morrisii (assembly GCA_951812415.1). Classification (NCBI taxonomy): domain Eukaryota; kingdom Metazoa; phylum Arthropoda; class Insecta; order Diptera; family Stratiomyidae; genus Beris; species Beris morrisii. The sequence goes on from OX638310.1 coordinate 144,299,216, forward strand.
TCCATTAGGTCAAAGGACTGGTCTGTGTCGTTCCACGGAATTCTTTGATGTTGGCAGTAGACGACAACAAGCTCTTGGAAGCTACAGAAATCCAAATCATGGGTTTAGAACTACAATCCACTAACCCCAAAGATTTCTTTCTACCTTTCTATGAGATTCTGGGACATCGTCGTCCCTGTGTCAGAAATGAATCAACTTTTAAGGGTGTGCGATACTGCTTTTCCGTGGCCGAATGTTAGCCGATCTCTCAACCATTTTAAGGAAATGGAGATGACAAGATATTGTTAAAAACCAAGATAAAACTTGGTATGAAGAAAAGTGGGTGATTATGTCATGTACGGCCACTTCGAATAGAGATGAGTAACTCAGAGCTGAGCCGGCTCAATCAACCGGCTCAAGCAGAAGATCCAACTGAGCCAGATCTTCTTCACGGATCATTGCGGTTCACGGATCTCGACGGTTCAACAGATCTATACGGATCTCTGCGGTTCGCGGATAATCACGGCTCGTGGATCTTTAAGGTTCGCGAACAAGAGCATGGAAGATGGAGGATTCAGGATGGAGGATTCAGGATGGAGGATTCAGGATTGAGGATGGATGATGGAGGATGGATGGATAGATGATGGAGGATTGAGGATTGAGGATGGAGTATGGAAAATGGAGGTTTGAGGATTGAGGATGGAGGATTGAGGATGAAGGATGAAGGATGAAGATGAAGATGAAAGATGAAGATTGAAGATTGAAGATTGAAGATGTAGGATGGAAGATGGAGGACGAAGTATGGAGGATGGAGGATGAAAGATGGAAAATGGAGGATGGAAAATGGAGGATAGAGGATAGAAGATGGAAAATAGAAGATAGAGGATGGTGGATGGTAGATGGTGGGTGGAAGATTAAAGATATAAGATTAAGGATTCAAGATTAAAGATTAAGGATTGAAGCTTGAAGATTGAAAATTGAAGGTGAATGATAGAATCGCAAATCTTTACAGACCGCAGATCTTTACAGACCGCAGATCTTTAATAAGAAGTCTTTCCAAACTATGAGGTAGTACATTATACCTATAATATACATGCTACTTATGAAGCATCCGCGAAGGATAAGGAAGTATCACCAAAGTACATCGTAATGGAAAGTTGCTCTATTGCTCTGTGTATTGGTACTTATAAAATATTGGGATCTATCCCCTAGTTCTCTCTAGATCTAGTTAACCCAGTGCTAATACCAGATGCAATAATTATTATTTTTACATGTGGAATTGAGTCGATTTGTTCCCTTTATCTAACGAGGAGCTAATTAATTTATTTAACGGAGCTATTTCGTCATGTATGCTGCGTCCTACACGAAAACCGAAATGATTTTCGTTTAATTGACCGTATTGTGAATGTCACGTCACGTCACTTCGATGCCGATTCAACGTGTCACGTCGATCGAAAAAAACCGATTGTGTAACCGCATCGACGTGACTCATTAGCGTTTCCATATTGATATGTATGTGTCAGCTGTAAAATGTGAATTTAAGCTCATGTGAATGCTTTCATTTACAATCATTTCATTTTTGCATCGACGTTAATTTTTCTCAAGCGTCACGGACTGGAATCTCATCGACGGAAAATGACGATCAAAGTGACAAATGTGACAACTGTCGATGACAATCGACATTCACAATCGCTTTTTCAGGCGTCGATGTCGAATCGGAACCGACGTGACGTGACGTGACATTCACAATACGGTCAAATATTTCATGTGTTTCAAAGTAAAACATTAATTTCTACTTTGCAACGATTTCCATTATTTTTCCAACGATAGATATTAAGGAAATAAGTCACTCTTCAAAAGGTTAAGATTAATTAGGTCTATAACAGTCTTCGAGAAAAAGTCTTTTAACCCACATTCAATTGTGAAGTCGTCAAACCCGAGACTAGAGACACCATTTTTTCAAACTTGTTTCCCATTATTTCATGCACTACCTAGCATTACCTTAAAATAATCAACTCTGACATTTTTCATTAAAGTACATAGTTTATTTTAAATGAGTTTTCGGTTTGTCGTAAAGGGTTATTCAATAGTTACATAACAATTTTATATTTTAATACAAACGCACCCTGAAACTTTTTTGCTGGTCTTTCAATGCCAAAACGTCAGTCAAGGTTTATATTTTTATCATGGTAAAGTTCATGAATGAGCAACGTTTGGAAATTATTTCAATTTTTCTGTGTTTTATTTAAATACAAAATTGTTGTGTCCCTATTGAAATTTTCTATGTAAATAGCTAAGGGCTATTCAATAAATACAGAAAAAATTAAAATTTTGAATATTTCCAAACGTTGCTCGTTCGTTAACTTCACCATGATAAAAATGTAAACGTTGATTGACGTTTCGACATTGACAAACTATCAAAAAAGTTTATAGGTGCGTTTGTATTAAACAAAATTGTTATGTACCTATTGAATAACCCTTTAGCACGGCAGTGCAAAAGATCCACCTGGATCTTTTGAACCGGCTCAATGAGCCGGATCTTTGAACAGAGCGAGATCCGGTGAGCCGGTTCACTGAAAAGATCCGAACTTCCCATCTCTACTTCGAAGTTGTATCATTATTACAAATTGCATCGGTTTTAATAAAAAAACATTTCCTCTACCAACTGACAAAACAATAGAAACATATTTCCTAACATTGAGAGTTGAAAACAATACCAAAAACACATCTGTTCTTCCTTATTTTTCCCCCGCTTCATAACAAACCATAATTAAAAGTAATTAAAAACAGACCGATTTTACCTGTTCCCTCCCTATATAAAAGCTAGAAGTTTACCTTCCTAACGTATCAGTTCTATCTCAGATTAGATCTAAAGCAAAACCCCACCACTATGCAAGTCACCAAGTTTCTCTTTTTGTTCGCAATTGTCCTTGCTGTTTTTGCAGGACAAGGCGAAGCTGGATTCTTGAAGAAAATTGGAAAGAAAGTAGTAAGGAAAAAACAATTAATTAAACTGAATCTGTATATTAAAAATAATCATTTATTTCTTTTTCTTTATTAAACCTAAAGGAAAGAGTTGGGCAGCATGTTCGCGATGCAGCAGCTAAGACCTTACCAATTGCCCAAGGAGCTGCTGATATCTATTCAAAAGTCGGATAATTTTATAAAATTTATTCAAATTTGATCTGATTAAAAAGTTGTCTTTACACTTAAAGTTTCGATTAATGTGGAGAGTGCCAGTGGAAGATACTATTGAAACGCTGAATGTTATACAATTATTTGAATGATAATGCTTAGAATAAGTTCTCGCTCTTTCCCGATAGATGGTGTTACCTTAGCATCGCCTTCACTATGATTCCACCTTTACGACCTTTTGTCCTTTTTTGAGAAGTATTTCCTTTATTATTTTAACTTTATCACTTCTTGATTGAAGCTTTGGAAATACTTCACGTAGAAACTGATCGTCGTATCGCTTCGCCGTAGCAAGCTGCAAACTTTGCCGTGCTTATATACTGCATGTGTTGAATCAAGATCTTTCTCGCATATTCGGTGGTGTATATGGAATGTAAAAACAACCGATAAAGGGAAAAGTGATTCTTCTTTAACACTATCGAACTTTGTCTAAGTTTGGAGATTTTACCACGACTTTCTCGTTGGGTATTGCAAGGTGGCCAATCGGATGTTTTCACCTTTGCGCTGATTTTACTGCGAAATAATTTTTGTATTTCGCTCTAACCTTTGGCATATACAATAAAATTAAGTTCGTTAAAAACTTTACCACACAATACATAAATCGTAGGCATGCCCTGATGAGCTGAGGTGATTATTTCGTTTGTTTTCCACGGCAATGCGACACTATTATAAAACTAAAATTGTCACAACTTATTGGGAGAACAAAACAAACAATTGATGCCAAACAGCAGAAATTAGTGAACTCTCGAGACCATGTTTTTTGTTTGTTTCCAACAAATGAATGTTTCGACTAAATCCGGAGGAGCAAAATATATGAGTCTACCTCGAAAACCTCCACCATATCGAGTTTTGTGCAAATTGAACCAAATACTTTTGCACTTAGGCATTTCGACTGTGACGAAAACTGCATTGAGAATTCCAATTTAATATCTGGATGAATTTTCTCGTGGCATAAAATTTTGTTTGCGGTATTTTTTAATTAACATCCTTCTAAAGGAATCTCTTCTTCAGCGCTTCTTCAGTTCGGTCTCGTTTAGATACAAATTAATATTTGCTTTGAAGACGATATGATGGACAATCAAAGAATGATGATTCAGAACAGATGTCATGCGACATATTTTTGATGTGTTTTGAGTAATTAGAGGTGCTATCGGAATAAAAACCGAACGCAACCGTTTCGATACAATCGAAATTATCATTTTCGGCGCTTAGAACGATTTAATAAAAAAAAAATCTGTAGTTTGAATTCCATTCGAGAATCGTGAACAAATGAGACGTGTTGCGACTTCATTATGATGTCGACGATTTATAAGGAGCGGAATCTTGAATAGCTTTCTAAGAGATTGGCGACGAATCAACATAAGAAGCAGCAAGGTTGTATGGTTGCTTCTGATTGTTGCTGCACGATGTCAACAACATATAGCGAGTACCTATGTCGTAGATATTTGCTGAACCCGATTCCATCTTCTTGTTGTTAGACTGTCTGGCGTTTGAATGCTAAAAGTATTTTTTTTCCCTCTTCTTTCTAAACATTGTATGGCAGCTTTGAAATTGTTTCGAATCTCTAAGGGTATATCCGTAAGATCTGGGTGAAGTTTGCCAGTGCCATCATCAATCGGCTTTTGTATAGTAGAAGGCCTTTGAAGGACGGTATGATTCTGATGATTTGGTGTCGGTAACTTGAGAGCATGAATATCTAATTCACCGTCACAAGTGTAAACACACTCGGTTCAATAATGTCTGACATTGATAGATGTCTCCATGAATGAATGGCATACCTGAGACTAATGACATATAGGTGGCAGAGCTTGACAAAAAACCCATAGGTGTAAATTAATCCTATTTCGAAATTCTGGAGCATGACAATCGAAAGCCAATGCCACACATGGCCGTGAAAGAGAAAAGTATTAACGACTAGCTAGGTAGGTAGGTTGTCGAGGTACCTCTGTTTTGATGCATTTGTTACCTTCATATGAAATACACATGGTGACTGGAACAGCCTTTACCTTTACATTGGAATCTACTTCATATCGATGTCGAGTTCTCGTTAGTTGACTTTGCATATATGGTTTAATTGAAAATGGCCTTCAGGGGGTTTGCATAAATAGTTCATGGATTATTATTGTAAAATTACAGCTGATATTGAAATGCCGCATAATTCATGGTTATGAATAGTTAGTTTCCCTGTAATTGTATTAAAATAATAGATTCCAAAATTTTTTTTAACTGGAATTGAATACCTCTTTATACGGGTTGCTTGAAAAGCCAGGTTTCGGCTATACAATGGCAAAAAATAAGGAGCGTTTTCGAAATGGGACACAGTCTTTTATGCGGGTGACTCCCGAAAAGAATAACTTTCCAAATAATTTTAGTTTGGTTCTCCGCCAATCGTACAATTCATTTATCAGAACATTCTGAATACTTAAGAAAAAGTTGAAAGATTTTGCTCATTCATTTCATTTACGATGGCGCTACAGTCCAAATCGGACCTTGGCCTCCTGTATGTGCCGCCTCCAGACTTCTCGGTTCAGTAACCGCGTCCTCCAGTTTGTGAATCTTGGCAGTGATTTGCTGTATGCGTCAACAAAATTCTCCCAGCGCTTCCGTGGTTTTCCAACTGGTCTTTGTCCATTAACTTTTCCCTTTAGTGTGCGTTGGGGAATTCTTCCGTCATCCATCCGTTCCACATGACCAGCTCATTGTAGTTTTTTGAATTTTATGAGGTTCGATACTTCCGGATTATCAAAGATGGCATACAATGCTCTATTGTATCGAATTCTCCAGATCGAGTCTTCCCTCATAGGTCCGAGGATTCTTCTGAGGACTTTTCTTTCAAAGGCGTTAACTAATTTTCCGCACGCCTGAGTCAATGTCTACGTTTCGCTGCCATAGCATAGCACAGGTCTTATAATTGTTTTGTATAGTTTAAGCTTTGTTTTCCTATGCACATTTTTGTTTTTAATTATTGGGAGTACCGAATAATACGTCTTATTTGCCATCAATATTCTTCTTTTAATTTCGATAGGTTCGCTTCCATCCTTTGATATATTTGCCCCCAGATATACATAGTTGTCTACGTTTTCTAGGTTAAAGTCTCCTACTGTAATATTTTGTCTGATTGGCGTGTTTTTCCTAGTTTGTGTCGTGATTTTTGTTTTGTTTTCGTTAATACGTAGTCCAACTTCCCTTGCTATCGAGTTTATAAATATTTCTTTGTCACTCTCTAGAGATCTCGCAAGTATATTTATGTCGTCGGCATATGCTACTAGTTGTGTGGATTTGAAGCATAGTGTTCCCTTGGTGTCAACGGGGACTTTCCGAACAACATATTCGAGTGTCAAATTGAAAAACATTGGTGCCACACCATCACCTTGTTTAAGGCCGTTGTTCTAATGCTGGAAGTCAGATCATTTTCTACTCTGACTTGTGACAGAGAATCGGTCATTGTCATTCTTGTAAGCCGAACCAGTTTCCGAGGGACTCCAAAATCCATCATTATTTTATAGAGTACGCGCCTGTCGATACTGTCGTATGCCTGTTTGAAGTCAACAAATATCTGGTGCACATCAATGTTAAATTCCCAGCACCTGTCTAACTGAGAATATCTGGTCCGTGGTCGATCTCCCAGCTCTAAATCCGCCCTAGTATTCACCAATTACTTTATCAACAAAGGGCTTAATTCTCTTTTCTAGAATTTTCGTCAAGATCTTATTAGACGTACACAACAGGGATATTCCTCGGTAGTTTTCACAACAGAGTTTGTCGCCTTTTTTATAGATTTAATATATGATACTCCTGCGCCAATCTTCAGGAAGTGCATCTTGCGTCCATATGTCCGAGATTAATCTGTGTACGAGATGTGCTATGCAGACGTCGCTCATTAATACACCGAATATTAGCTTTACAACTTATCGCATTCTCGAGTTATTTCGAGTTCAAACGACTCTAAGCTCATTTTTTTTAAGGACATTTCTATGGTTGCAACTCAAAGGAGTTTCTTCATTTCACCTATTTTTATTACTGCAAAATTACAGTGCGCAAAATCATGCGTTCGCTTGTTATCGAACAAGAGGTATAACCAAGTCTTTGAAGGCCTTGTGTACGAAAACTACTCAAAGGAAGAGGAGAATATCGCTAACTAACGAACTTGACTTTACATCATTATATCTGTCAGACCCCCCGCTGGGCACAGCGGAACAACAAAAAACAGAATCCGGTCTTCGAAATAGCTTAGGAGGTTACCGTTTAATGCGATTGCACAGCTAAGACAACATGGGTATAATCTAATTGTAGCCAAAACTGTCTACAATTTTACGTTTAAATATTTGTTCTGTAAAACGATTTTTTTTTTTAAATATTTGCATACCAAAATCGAAAATATTCCAGAGTTCCTCCTGAGCGTAAGAACAAGCCTTGAACTATGTCCCTTATTTGCGTAAGATTATGGTTTTCCAGAAACACGATTATAACGTTTTTTTTATATTAAACAACTTTTTTTTTGTCCGATTATTGTACTTCCGAAATACGATTTAAGAATAGCTTTGGTGGTTGTTGACAGAAAATGCAAGAAATTTTTCGGCCAAATTTCGTACTTCAAGAGCATGTTTTACTTTATTAATTTAATCAAAATTTTAGACAAATTCTTACATCCCAGTCCAACACTTTTTTATCTGATTTGCTTGAAATAAATGCCTTAAATGGGATTTATTAATCCCAATTACATAATAGCTCTAAATCATAAAATTAATGCATTAAGTTTCTCTAGTTAGTAACAAGCTATTGCCGATTTTGGACTAAATAGAAAAACTGGACAAAACAGATTGACGCTCGCGGTTATTGCGACAAACGTCTTGATAAGATAATTACATACCAGATACGAGCAATACAATGCAATTTATTTTTAATGAATTTAATTCATAACGATTCAAGCTTAATACTTTATTTGTTGCAAAATTGTGCCAATTTCTTCACAAAAGAAAAAAAATGCGAAAACGGTTTGTGCTACAAATTGAATTAATGTCAATATTTTTGATAAAAACCCACAGTTGCTCTCTCAAAAACGCGAAATTTTATCGAAATTTAGAACTTGGAAATTTTACTTAAAACCTGCGAGTTTTCGAAATAAACCTTACAAATATTAGAAAAATGACATGATCAACCTACTTACCTACTCAAGATAAAGCATGTTTGGGATAGTGCGTACGTAGTTAAGGTGGAATTATATTTAGAGCGATACGCACAGCGCGCGCGATAAGCCAATGGCATTACGCGCAGCATATCGCGACAAAGGTTATAGTGACCGCGCTAGATTACTTTCCGCAACTGCCAAAAAATGTTATCAAATACTAAAATATTTTGTTCGCAGCCTACAAACGTATTGTTTGTTTTTTATGGGTATCCATTTTTCGATATTTAATAACCTATTGCCGTTTCTTGTTGTAATAAATTCTAAATACACAACCGGCGCAAGTGTCAAAATCGAGTTACACCCGCGACAAAATTTGAAAATAGACAATCAAAACGACGCGATTAGAGTTGCACTCACTAAAAATGCATTCTATTCTCCTGTCATCGCGTTGCATCACTTCACTATAATGCCACCTATAGATACTCTAAACGGCGTATCTTTCAAAAATCAATATGTCAAAAAATTTAAATATTGAAAACAACATTTTTTTAATTTTCAAAAATTTTGATACGATCCCACGATGCATTGGGATCGTATCAAAATTTTTGAAAATTAAAAAAATTTTGTTTTCAATATTGAAATTTTTACGATTAGAACTTTTAACATTTTGAGTTGAGGACAGATCAACGCCAGCGAAAGAAGCTAAAAGAGAGGTTTGTGCCCGTTTTGGGAGTTAAGAGCGTGTTCGATGCATTGAATTTGGCTCAACTCTATCTGCCCCAGTCAAGAACTTTAACGATATCTGAGTTCAATGAATCTATAATTTTTGATGTGTTGATATTATCAAGAACCTAAAAACTCTTTTCCCGCAATTTTTTCACTCAAAAGTTTTAGTTCAAATCTCCAAAATATCGTCGAATAGTACCAAACTGACAATTTCTTAAAACCATTTTTTTCTCAACTAACAAAGAAGCTAATACCTTTCTGAAGTTTGCAATTAATCCAAAGTAGCTCCCATTACTTACAAAGAAAACAATGGAAGCTACTGAAAAAAATCTGCCAATGGTCTGGGCGAAACTTTATTATTTTTCGGGTCAAAGTTCGGGAGCGGTCAAAGTCGGAGTGTATCATGAGTTGCTTCGAGATTATTAGATTTCTTGGAAAATTATTTTTGTTCTTAATATAAAAATATTTAAAATAGAGATTTTTAGCCGATTAAACATTGAAAAAGTCCGTGTAGACTATTCGAATTTCAGTATATTATGTACACTAAAAGCCCATAGAAGCAAAAACGAATTTGTTGCCTTATCAGAATTAAGAGATATGTTAAAAATATTGTTAAAACGTATATAAACCCATTACTTCCACTTGGGGTTTGAATTTCGAAAAAATTGTGAAACAGGATTTTAAACGATTTCATAAGAAGCAACTTGATATCTCATGAGACAAGACGGATTTTGAAAAATTTTTGAAAACGTAAGCAAACCCTTCACACCTAATTGGTTCTGGAAATTCGAAAAATCGTGAATTGGTTGGCCGTAATAATCAATTTTATATCTCATCAGAACTAAGGGATGGCAAAAATTGTGAAAACATATACAAACCCTTGGGGGTTGAATATCGAAAAATTGAGAAATGGGTTTGTAGGCGATTATATAAAAAGTTTGTGGAAGTGAAAAGCGATCTAATATCTCATCGAACCTAAGAAATATGTCGAAACTTTGAAAAGCGTACAACCCCCTTACACCCATTAGGATTGAATATCTAAAATACTGAAATTGATTTTTTGTCTTTTTTATATAGGAAACCTTGGGAAGTAAAAGTGAATTCGATATATCACCAAATATGCAACCTCCTTGCACCCACTTGGGGGTTGAATATCCAAAAATTCTGAAAGGAGTTAATAAATAAATATGAAGACGGCACGAGAAAGTAGGAACCAATTCAATTTCTTATCACTTCTAAAAGAAATGACGGAACTCGTGAAAACGTGTTCAACCCGTTTATACCCTCTTAGGGGCTAAAAAAGGAAAAAACTTAAAAACAAGTTTTAAGCGATTATTACGCAAGCACGTGAAAGTGAAAAGATATTCGATATCTGATAAGACCTGGGGATATAGTAGAATTCGTGAAAAAGTTTACAACCCACTTTGCATCCCCTTAGGGGTCGAATTTTAAAAAATCCTGAGAACACTTTCTAGGTATTTATATAAAGAAACCGTAGAATAAAAATGAATTCAATATTTGGGAAGACCTAATAGATATGACGAAAACCGTGAAAATATATGCATTCCATTTCCACTGATCATTTTTTTTGCCCCCCCTCCGAACGCCAATGGATATTTGAATTTTTTTTTTATCTAAATTAGTTTTCTAGTTGATTTACATAAACGTACCGTGTTTCAACTTTGCAGCATAAGCCGTTCTAAAGATAGGAAAAACATCCCCCACCCCCGTACCATACTACCCCTATAAAAAATTATATTTTTCCAAGATGCTACTAATATAGCTCTATCTAAATATCAAGTTTCAGCTTTATATCATTATAGGTTGTCGAGATATTAAAATCGGAACCTTTTCCTTCTCACCCTCCCCCACCCTCACCCTCTACACCCTTATTTCCAAAATTTTGTTTTCTGCTAGGGGTCTATTAGGTCTACTTCTGGTAAAAATTTTAAGCATCTATCTTACACGGTTCTTGAGATATGAGATGTGATTTTTTAGAAAAATTCTTATCCCCTCCACTTTCATGCTCCACCACCCCCTTGAAAAATTTTGCCTTCAGCAAACTTCATTTGTGAACCTTTATACACAAACCAAATTTTATTTGTCTAGTGCAATTGGTTCGTGAGATATCGTAATCTAAAGTTTTTCACCCCCCACCCCCGCACGCCACTGCTTCCACTCAAATTTTTGTTTCCGATCTATTCTCCTAGTATACCTACAGATATTTATTAAGTTTCAATTATGTGACATTAACCGTTTAGGAGATATGGATTTTAGAAAGTGTCGATCTCACCTTTTTTGCGTTTCGGACGCATTATTTTTCCCCCCACTCCCAAACCCCTTCACGTATATCGGCAATTTTTTTGCAAATGGGTCCACTACTGAAGCTCTATATAAATTCCAAATTTCAGTCTCCTAGCATAAGCGGTTGCTGAGATCTAGAAACCAAAATTTTCTGTCTAAAACATTTCCCCCTCCTCCCCCCTCACACCCACACCCCTCCAAATTTGGCCACTTTAAGAGGACTGCCCACTCTACCCACGAAAAAAAATTCAACTAAATAGCTCAAAGGGTTTGGGTGCTACGAGCCTTTAAACAATTTTGCGTACACCGGTAGACGTACGGCGTACGGCGTACGGCGTACGGCGGACAGACGGACTGACATTTTTTTTTGCTTTTTTCGTGTCTACTCGTTATGAAACGTAAAAAAAAAAATTTTGAGGGTAGCAAATTTTTTTTTTTTAAAAATCGATAACAATACTGTATTATTGAAATAATAAAGTAAAATGAGAGAAATTAAACTGAAAACAAACTTCCTAAAATTCGAAAACTTCGTTTAGGTTGCTCTTGTGGAACGTATTCCACGAAAGTTTAAAGGAACTAACTACTACCGAGAAAAACTGAACCATGAATATGAAATTAATAGGAGTTATGTTTAATTAAAAATTGAAATTTGCTTATCCCACGGTTAGCTATTTATTTTTGTTTTACATCAAAGGCAACTAATATTTCATTTAGAGGATCATCTCAAAATATGATAAGTCGAGTTCCGGGAAGGAATTATTTATTATTATTCCAACTTTTTTTTGGAAAGACTTGAAAGTATGGAAATTGCGATTTGAAGTGTTCTTAAGTAGAATTTCATTTGGGATGGAAAAAAAATATCGGGCCACTAGAAGAACTAAGGCTTAGTACTTCCGTTTTCAATAGCGAGCTATTTTCACAATATAGTGAAACATAAATTTCCATAAAATGCAGGCAGTACAGTTCAAGTTTTCCATCCGGGGATTTATTCGGAGCATTTTTAAATAACTAAAAGCCGGGCATTTTAAAGAGCCGCCGTATACCGTGCTTTCCTATTGCAGGTATTATTTGTTTCGAGAATCACTGAAAGCTTCCGGCATTCACCTGAAATTTTTATTGTAATAACTAACATCGTTTCCTGGTCTTTTTTTCTAGATGAACGCAATAACAAAACTTCACATTGACCTGTACAGCATCAAATCGAGAGATATTTGCATGTATCTAGTATAAATTTCACCTGTATTACCGTCGATATACAGGTGTACCATTCTGCCAATGGATACTTAATTCCTCCGGCTACGTCGACTTTACAATTTGATTGCTAAGCCACAAAAACTGTAGTTTACTTATAAAATTGGAATCGGATACTAGTTCTACTTCTATCTTTGTCAACAAATGCAATTAAAAGGTAGCTGGTGTCCAGGCGTCTATTGGTCATTCGGACGTGGTTTAATAAGAAACCATTCACTGATCAATGGAATAAAAAGAAGTCAAAGTGAAACAGCTAAAAGTTGTGTGGTGCGAATTTCAGAAAGTCACTCAATTAAGGGCAAATTCATCAAGACACAAATCGTTAAAGTGTAAAGTTTTTAGCGTGGCATAGAATGTACGAATCAAATTGGGAAGAATCAAAAAAATAAAAAATTTATTCTTAAGATACGAAATTATAGAACTGGAATTATCTGGGCTTATCTTGTATGACAAAATTTAAAGTGATTAATTTTTGCTATTTTTTTTTTAATTTATGAACATTACTCTTCAAAAGTGGTTTGTTTGTAATTTTGTGTATCTTTTTTTCGGTTAAAAGAAGTGCGGCGTTTATGGAACATGAATAAAGTTCGACGACACGCAATTGTATTTGGAATTTGATCAAAACAGTTTGGCGGTTAGGTTCTTGTCAATTTAAAAGTGGCAATTAAATTCGCATTATGAGTTCCTAATTGACAAAACAAACACAGAAGTTGTTAAAAAAATATTTGTTATTATGAAAAATTGCTTAAATATTTTTTTAATGGAAATATATACAAAAGCAGAACTAACAAATAGTTGGCTATGTCATGTGTGCTGTCTGGGACAATTGATTTTCGCAATTAGCTCATCGGCGCTGCTTTTGGACAGACACAAAAGAATGCCTTGTACCTACCCTACCCAAGATAATATTCAGATCGGATTCCTTATGTTTTATTTTGGCTAGCTTACCAGAAAACCTAAAATTCTGAATGTTAGGATTAAGGGGAGCAAACCCTTTACAATTTTCAAAAAAAATATTTTTTTTTTACATATTTCGAAAGTATAAAGCGTACCGTACGTTGTCCAACAAATTGGGTTAGTTTGGATCAAAAGTATGTCGTGTGCGGTTGATTTTTCAAAGCTAAAATACCAAATTATACAAAAGGAACGCGAGGTATTGCAACTTTAAACGCGATTATCTCGAAACTGCATCTTCAAAAACTGTTCGTGTTGTAGCTCAAAAAGTTATGGATCGATTTGGCTGATTTTTTGTGAGCTTTCTGTCTATATAAATATCGGAAGGATATACCTAAAGTTTTGAGCACTTTTTTTTAGTAGTCGAAAATTGAACATTTGCTTGAAAAGCCTCATATCTTTTTTGTTTTATAATTATAATTTTATAGGTATATCCTTCCCATTCATCTGTCAGTATTCGAAAAATGTTTTGGTTTTCAGTTTAAGATCAATAGAAACAATATGACAAATGGAGCACTTTTCACTTTTCCCTATAAAGACGCCATTTTGTTTTGTAAATCAAAAAAAAAACCATTATTTTAACAGTTGAAAGTTGTAATAATATCATGTAAAATTTTTAAAATGATGCGATTATTTTATCACCATAAAAAAAATTCATGAAAAATTACTCATTTTCGGGCGTCTAAAGGGTTTGCTCCCCTTAAGTTTGATTTGGTCGATACGTCTGCGTTAGATAATTTTACCTCGAACAAGTCACAAGAACTTACTAGAGTACGTTGGACTTGTTCAAACTTACTGAAGTACGTGTGACTTGTTCCACTTGAACATTTTGATTCAAACGCAGAGAAGGCGATCTAATCATGAATTTTCTCTGCAATTTCTCAACGCAATGAAGATTTTAAAATGTAAAATTATTCCACTGCTGGTCATCAATGTAATCTACCAATAGTAAAGCTTGAGAGGAAATAGGTGAAAGGTTTGCTAAAAAATAATGCCCAAAATATTGCATTTTATCACTACTGCTACAAATTTTTTTATTCAAAAAAGCTCATTATAACTATATTTTTAGAATATTAGCAGTACTAATATTAATGTATCAAATCAGTAGCCGTTATTTAGATATAAAAATCAAAAGTTTTTCATTTAAAAAAAAAAAAAAATTCAACCCAAAAGCAGTACAACACATACAGTAAAAATTTGCCAACAGTCTGGGTGCAACTTTATTATTTTTTAGGTAGTATTTTAGAAGGCGTAAAGGAGGTCGTCCTATGTGACGGCCAGTTTATTCCGCTTTTTTCGGGAATTTTTTTTTAGCAAACTATGAGTTACCCATTCTTGAAAGTTTTACCACATATTTGTTCATATTTCAACAAATATTAAAAATTTTTTTAAGAAATATTGTTTTTTTTGAGTGCAGAGCTCTTGAAAGTGACTGCTGTAAAAAAAAATTGTCAAATGGCTGCCATGATTCCGGCCATCCTCCTTATCTGAAATCAAAAAATTAAATTGATACTTCATTTATAGGCCTATGGCTATAACTGGTACCAGAATTAAGTCAACATTTTGAAAATTAAGAAATTGGTCTAACTTTGATTTTTATTTTAAATTTTCGCGTTCCTTTTGAGGAATTTAGCTTCAGCTAAAAAAAACTATGACAGATATCGCTAAGATTCTGCTACCAGTTGTAACTAGGGATCCGCTGAACATGTTATTCAAATTTCAGCGCAATCAGTTCAGTAGTTTTTACTGAATCGTGGCAGCCAATTTGAAAAATGCAGTATTGAGAAAAACGCAATTAAAGATGGGTGGTGGCCCGTGCGAGCTCCGCACAGCTGCTCCATTATACGGCTATTACTTTATAACGACTTCGAATTCGGAGAAATCCTTTTACATACATATTCTAGGGAGAAAAAAAAGGTTTTTCTGACCCAGCACATAGTACGACCCCCTTAAGTGCTGAGATGCGGTGCAGGTTAGTATGGGACTGACAATCTGAAACACAATAACTTTCCAAATACCTTCCTGGATATTTTTTAGGTTATCAGTCGCATAGTAACTTGGACCGCGTATTAAACGCATTCCGGACTTCTACTCAAAAAATAATAAAGTTGCACTCAGTTTTTTGGCAGATTTTGTTTTTATTTATTTTTTCAATTTCAATAACAAATATCAAAGAATTTTGAAACCGATTATGCCCGGCTTCCTATCCAAAACTTCTAGAGTGGTTCTATAGAGACGTAAACTCTTCTCGAGAGATAAAAATCAGAATTTTTTACTTTGCACCACTCCCTACAACCCACCCTCAAAATTTTTAGGTCTGGGCCTAATTTCTGCAAAAATGTTTACTTGATAGTTCAAAGGGTTTGGGAGCTATGCGCCTTCAAACGCGTTTGCGTACGGCGTATGAGCCGGGAAAAGGATTTTTTTTGTCTTTTTTTGGGGTCTTTTTGGCTGAAACATGAAAATACAAAATTCGAGGATAGCTAATTTTTTTTGAATTTCATTATAAAAAATAACTAAAAAAAAATATGATTTTTGAAAGGGTTCCGCGGTATGGGGACCTTTTTTGGCGACACATTTCTTCAACTCTCACTCCTAAGGGCAACAAACCCCCTATAAAAATGAACTCCTTAGTGTGCCGCAAAAATAATAAAAACATGAAATAAAATAGAATAAAAATGAACAGTTCATCGAAGTAAGAATCAATTCGATATCTGATCAGAGCTAAGAGAATATGGCGGAGTTCTTGAAAACATGTACAAACACCTTAGAGGTTGACTATCAAAACTATTTTAAAGCGTTTACATAAAAAGCCTGTGGAAGTAAATTCCAATCCATATCTCATCAAACATGGCGCGATTTCTGAAAACTTAGGGTTGAATATAAAAAATCCTGATAACAATTTCTAGGTAGTATTAAAATTGTTCAATATTTAATCAAAAGGTTATTGGGCTCTATAAATTTATACTGGGAAAGAGTATTATTCGCATGCAGTTAAACTTCGATATCCCGAACGTTGATAACTCGAAGTTTTAATAACTCGAACCAAATTGTGTGGCTTTTAGAAGGGTCATTCAATATGATAACTCGAAATCTTGATAACTTGAACTATTTTTGTGGAAAATGGTGATTCGAATTATCGAATTTTCGGGAAGCGACACTCTAAAAGATCATCGCCCAATTCCCTTGCTTCCTAGCCTCTCGGGGCCATTTGAGAAAATTTTGTCACGCTAATTTACTATACATCTCTACCATCTCTACAGTGAAAAATTCGTTGTGTAGAATACTGTGGAGAAGTAAACAGCTGGGAACAGCTTTTTTTGACATTTACATTTTTCAAAATAAAATTTATTATACGCGTGTTTTTTATGGTAATTAAGTGTCATGGATAATAATATCGGCCACGGTTAATTTTATACGCGCATAAAAAATCTTAAAATCAGCTTTGGTTTAAAAAAAAAATTAAAAGAAACACTCGATATCACAAAAACCAAAGTCAAAACTGATAAATTCAAATTCAAATCAGGAGATGTCAAAATAATCGTACCGCAATGCAAAATTAAATAGCAGCACATTTAAATGGTGGCGGAAAATTGGTCTCCACGGTTTCAGCACCATCCTTTGGTCGATGAGCAAAATTTTGAAACCTTTTTTTACATGCATTTTATATGGGTTGCAAAATTTTGATCGAGGTCCGTACTAGGCTTTAAGCTAGTATTAAAAATTGCAGTAATAAGTAATGCGAAATAGCGAATTCCAATTAATCTCACAGTATCCGCTCGGTCAAATTCGCTATTTCGCATTACTTATTACTGCAATTTGACCACTTGGTCAAACAGTGTAATACTAGCTTTACAATAGAAAAATAAGGTTTCAAAAGGAATAGAGGTCCTACCTTCCTCCAGCTAGAGCTATAACATGTGACCAGAAACCCAGAAAAAGTACGAAGTACTCCAAAGAAATATACGAAAATCTTGACCCTTTCTGACCTCACCATTTATACAACTTAATTTGTTTACGCAAATAAGTCCACACCACTTATCAACCTTTCAAAATACACAATGAAAATCTTTCATGCTAACAAACTGATTAGATCCTATTAATTTTATTCTGAAAACGGGGACAAGCTGTTACAGAATTTAGACAAAATTAGTTTATGAATTTGTCGTTTTTTTCTAATAATAGGTTTGTTTATGTAACAGTTTGATCTTATGCGTGCCGCTATGCGTTAATCGTTCAGATCTCTAGCGTATACATTAGCCGGATATTCAGAAATGAGATTCTCTTAATTATGACAAGGGAACATACGAATTGCGATAAATTTTAATTGCCGCAGAGATAAAGGAGCAATGCAGATACAGGGCACTCTGGTATGCTAGTGGTTAAGGCTTTTGCAACTGCAACGATAAAAAAAAATACTTGCTATAAGCCTGCTAATTAATATGAAGAATGTTAGGAAATCAATTCACGGAAAATAATGAAAAAATTCGTAATTCCGAGTTAATGGCGAATAAATTAGTCGAATGCTTGGAAAATTATTTTCATTATGGCTCTATTTCGCCGAGTACCCTGCACGCAAGTACTTCACATTGCAGTTATCTTATAAGCTTAATCCCATGTAGACATATGTAGGTTTTTTGAACAAATGTTTTTCCTTATCAATACTAACTATAATACCACCGTCCACCAAATCTTCGTCTTAAATGTAATTCAGAGGTATAAAAAACGGCATCAAAGTGGATCAGATTTTCTCGGCATAAGATAATAAGAAAAATTAGTCAAAAGATTAACAATGCTAAATGAGATGAATTGAGAATCAAGTTACCTACTATCTTTTTCACGGCTATCTTTTTTGATAGCTGTTATTCAAGATAAGGAATAGTCCGTTCGATTAATGGAACCAGCACACAACATTGGACTATAAATTAACCAGAAGGAACCAAATAGATTGACGACCTAAAAGATATGGCGGAATTCGTGAAAACGTATACAACCCTTTTACAGCACCTTGGGAGTTGAATATCGGAAAATCATGAAACAAAATTGTAGTGGTTTATATTAAGAGCTCGTAGAAGTAAAACTATTTCAATATTTTATCAGACCTACGAGAAATTGGTGAAAATATAAGCCTTGTCACGTTTTTATCGGAAATTTTAAATTTGATTTGCATTGGCGTGGAAAGCGTTATATTAATTTTCACGAATTTCGTCATATCCGTGGGGTCTTAGAATTCATTTAACTTCTGCGTGCTATTCAAATAAGCAACATCATTTTCCGTTTTCGATATTCAACCGTGTAAAGTACTTGTGTACGTTTTCACGAATTCTTACATATCTTTTAGGTCTGAAGAGACACCGAACTTCCTTTTACTTCTATGGCCCTTTGATATGATAACCTAAACACTAATTTAAACATTTTCCACTATTCAATGGGGTGCGTGTAAGGAGGTTGGGTAAGTTCTTACGAAATGCGACAAATCTTTTAGGTTAGGTTAGGTTAAGAAGGGTGAACTGTAGCACTATGCCACAATCACGACAGATCACTGTGGGTCCATTGTGTTCCACTCGTGTAAAAACCCACAAATCTTATATCGAGTTCGGTTTTTTTTCTATAGGCTTTATATATAATGGCATATTTTGCAAAGTCCAACATATCTCTTACGTCTGATGAGATATTCAATTTGACGGTCTTTGTACGTAAATAAGTAATCAAAACAGTTCAAAATTCAAAGATATTATTATTTCCATATACGACGAAGAAAATGATCGGGAAGGTTAGAGCTCAACTTGAGTTGCGCTTGAATGAAGTAAATGCTCCTAAAAATAATTTAATTATATCAGACGTTATCGTCTATTATTCAAACGATGGATAGCGACAAGTAAGCAATCGATTAACAATCTTATATGTAAATTAAAAATCATCGAAGCAATTCAACGTGCGGAAATAGTATACCTACACGTGACAATTAATAATCGATTTAGTGGGCGCTATGCGGAATATTATTTCATTCCTATGCAATTATTATAGTTATACGGTTCGGTTACATTTAACTTACCATGCTGTGAGTAATTAGTCATGAGAGGATTTAATCTATTGTAAAATAGCCGCTCCAATTCGTAAAGATATCTTGTACCTACTGAAAGATAAGAGTTTTTTCTTTATTTTGCTGCTGTAAATAGCAATTTTAACTCGATTTCAATTTAATTGATCTATTTCATTGTGCAAAAAGTAACTATCTAGCTACTTTTCTAATCATGAGAAATTTATTTGATAAACGAAATTGATAAAAAGCAGTAATGAAAATGTGCAGGTTTTTGACAATTGACACAATTACTTTCATGTTTATTTGTACTCTACCTTCATAATAATTTTAAAATGCTAATAATGAATGTGGAAATAGTTTGGTAATTACCGAAAAAATATTTAATTTACAAAAAAACCCTTCAAATTAAAGTGTTGTCCGGGTTTCAGAGAAGTTTGGGTCACTGCACGTAATTCATAACTGGTGAAGACGCTAATCGGTTTATTAAAAAATTAACTTTCAAAATAATAATTTTTTTTTTCTTTGTGCAATGATTTTTTGATTGAATTTATTTATTTATTTACCAAACAAGATATTTACAAATTCAACATTAATTCAGATTATTCTAATTTAATACAATTTGACTTAATTTAATTTAATTTAATTAGTATAAAATTATAGGCACTAGTAAAAGGTTGGTTAAACGGGATGTGAAGGAGCTAATAAGATCGAACGCAGTTTCAATTTGTATGTAGGCTTACTTATTGGAGGTGTGAAATGTTTGCTGAAATTGTTAAATATTCTACAGCATCTGTTAATAGGTTCATTTTGACCGTAATCAGTACGATGGGGATATTCCTTAAGAGGTTTTGAATGTCTCGTCAGCCTGACAGTGTCGTTAAGTCTGATTTTATTTGTAAGGTGGTCAACCTTAATATCACCATTCAAGTCATCTAAGGTAAAGCAGGATGTGAGCATAGTTCTTCTAGAGCTGAGCGGTAGAAGATTTAACAATCGTAGCCTAACTGTGTAGTGTGGAAGGTCATCAAAGTCTCTAGGGTCATACAAGTCCCTGAGCAAAAAGAAGAAATTGCTTCTGGATTGACTCTATTCTGTTGCTGTATATTTGAAAATAGGGATCCCAAATGGGACGTGCATATTCCAGAAGAGAGCGAACAAGGGAACAGAATAATGATTTAGTGACCCATACATTTTTGAACTCTTTAGCCCTTCTTTTAATGAACCCTAGAAGTTTATTAGCCTTTGAGATTATTCTGTTGTAGTGAGATTTAAAGCATAGTTTATTCAAGTAGCACGCCGAGGTCTTCAATATGCTCTACTTGATTTAGACCATTTCCACTTAGGGTATAATTATGGTGGTAAGTGGATTCTTTACGTGAGAAGCTTATCACGTGACATTTACCAACATTAAGCTTTAATTTATTTTGACTGCACCACCCATCTAGTGCCAAGAGCTTGGTGTGCAGGAATACAGCATCTGCGGGGAAGCTAATGGAATGATATATTTTCAGATCATCGGCGTATAAAAGATGTGGGACACTTTCTAGTACTTCCGAGAGATTTGAAATGAAGATGTTGAATAAAAGAGGTCCCAAGTGACTTCCTTGAGGTACACCAGAGGACACTGCTATTTCTTTAGAAATGAAGCCTTGGAACTTAACTTGAGTTCTATTACTAAGATACGACTTAAGCCAGTCAAGTAAAGGTCTTGTTAAACCGATTTTTTTAACTTAAAAATTATACTTGGTGGAAGGCTTTGGTAAAGTCAATGTATATTGCGTCGATTTGGCGCCCATTTTCCAGTGCGTAGAGTGTATCAGATACAAGAATCATTAGGTTAGTCGTGGTGGAGCGCTCTTTTCTAAAACTGTGCTGCTGGTCATTAAGAATGGGGTTGATAATATTAGTGATTTTATCGCAGATTTTCAATTTTTTCAAATAATTTCGGTATGGCTGAGAGTATTGCTATACCTCTGTAGTTCTCAACGTTTCGTTTGTCACCATTCTTGTGAATGGGCGTGAGATGCGACGATTTCCAGACCGAAGGGAAAATACCTAACGACAGTGACTTGTTGAAAAGAAAGTGTAGAGGTGTTGAAAGTTGAATGGCACACTTTGATAAAAATAGGGGAGGAAGAAGATCCGGGCCAGGACCTTTTTTGACGTCAATATTTGTGAGAGCATTAAACACCTCTTCAGCCGAAAATGAAATATTGTCAGCAAGTGAAGGGTCAGAGTTGTCAGGTTCGCTGAAGGTTGATTCTGACTGGGGACTAAAAACTTCTCGAAAACGGTCAGCAAACATATCGCAGATATCGCGCCTGCAGGATAAGTGCTTGATTCCATTGGACATGGTTACGGGGTAACCTGAACTTTTCCGTTTTGTATTCACAAAGTCGAAAAAACTTTTTGGGTCGGTAATTATACCTTCACCAATTTTGTTTACATAAGACTCATACGCTACTCGGGATTAAAAAAAGAGAATTCCGAGGCCAGCTTGTCATATTTTTTCTGAAGATCAGGAGTGGTCGTACCCGTTTTCTTAAGTTTTTTGAATATCTTATTTCTCTGGTTCCGCAATGATCTGAGATTTTTATTCAGCCACGGTTCTGATACTTTATCTTTCAGCTTGATTACAGGAACATAGTTAATGACAATTTCAAAAATCACATCGTGAAACGATGATATAGCATTGTCCAGATCATTAGATGAGAAAAAGGATGTCCAGTCTATCGAAGATAATTCATTATTAATACTAATGAAATCGGCATTACGGAAGTCAAATACAGTATTATTGTTGTAAGAGTTAACAAAATTAATATAGTCACATGGTAGGTTTACTATGATGGCAGAGTGGTGTTGGGTATTTGAGAAAAGATTCTCAGCGTCAGATGCAGGGCTAACAATTACTTCATCATATGCGTCTGTAAAGATCATATCAAGCCATCTCCCGTTTTTATTCGGAAAATTCACTACCTGATGTTTATCGTAACTATACATCGTGTTTATGATAGTGGTGTCAATAGCAGACGTTAGATTACCAGGTATGATGGTGTTATCTGAATGATTATTGACGAAAGTTTTCCCCGTCTGGCCTTCTACGCCTGCAAAAGAACCTTCGGCAAGAAGTGGGGACTCATACCAAGGATGGTTTTGTGGCTGTACACTACCGTAATACGTCCAATTCTCAACTACGGGTCGCTAGTCGGGTGGCCCATTTTGAGTAAGGACTACACATATAACATAACTAAACTCAGTACAGTTCAACGAAGTGCGGCTATAGGCATCACAGGTGCCATGCGGTCATGCCCGACCGATGCTCTAAACCTGCTACTCCACCTCCTACCAATAGACCTTTATATAAAAAACACCGCATCAAACAATGCCGTCAGACTCAAAGAATCTGGGTGCTGGACTACCAAAGGAATTGGTTACGTCACCGACTGACTACATCACCCCCAAACTGAGCTTCACGAAAGGCTTCTCTATTGGTTTCCCAACTAGAGAGGAGTGGAAGAAAGGTATGGTGGAAACAGACTTTGATACGACAATATTTACCGACGGTTTGAAAATGGACTGCGGGGTCGGGGCAGGAATATTATGACGGTAAGCTACCGGACCACGATAGCGTCTTCCAGGCGGAGATACTGGGGATCCGTGAGGCTTGTCCGACATTAAAACGACTTACCGCCAAAACGCACCATCGTTATTTTCACCGATAGCCAAGCCGCAATCAAAGCACTAGATTCGGCTACCATATCCTCTAAACTAGTACAGCAATGCCGTAACGAACTAGCCGGTTTAGCGGAGCGGTTCAAAGTTACTGTGCTCTGGGTCCCGGGGCATAGAGACATAGTGGGAAATGAGCGAGCTGATGAACTGGCCAGGAAGGGCTCCGCTCTTCCCGGCTCTCTTGCAGAACTAGTTCACGTTCCTTTGGGAGTTGTCAAGGGTGACATACTCTCCCACTTCCATGCAGCGGCTAACTCCAGATGGAAAAGCCGAACCACCTGCACCATATTTAGGAAGATGTGGCCATCTTACAACCGAGCTAAGTCATACGAACTTCTATACAAGACCCGGGTAGACATCTCCAGAATCACGGCGATTAGTACAGGTCCCTGGCCAATTGGGATCATGCAGCCAAATTGGGCATTCCGTTCAATGTACACTGCCGCAGCGAGAGTCGCTCGTTCATTTCCTCTTTCTAACCAGCACAGGATGGTTATAACGATCAATTTTTCTCACACTCATCTCATCCCCAGTCAAAACAACCCCTAACATCCGGGTTTAATACAAGTTTGTGGTTCCAAAACGGCCATTGAGCTAATTGAGATCTGCCAAGAGTACAGGGCTGCCACTTAAACCAACCAACTAACGAATTGAGGAATATAACAAGGTTTAATACAAGTTTGTGGTTCCAAAACGGCCATTGAGCTAATTGAGATCTGCCAAGAGTACAGGGCTGCCACTTAAACCAACCAACTAACGAATTGAGGAATATAACAAGGTGAAAAATGTTCGCTCGATAAAACCATATTGACTCTTTTATGGTTAGTTGTACATTTCTGACTCATCAGAAGATGTATCACGTAACTACCGAACGCTCCAATAACTAGGTGCCGTTTTATCCAAATTTTTGTTTTATGAGTTTACTAATCATAGAATTTACTAGACAAAGCAAACAGGATTTTTTTTATCAATCTATGTTTGTTAAAGTAAATGTATTATACTTTTGGATAGTAGAGCTCCCAGAAGCTGACAAAACTGGTTAGCTTTTGTGTTTTTCTAATTTCGGTGTCAGAGCAGTCTACAAAGATCACTA
Organism: Beris morrisii; assembly: GCA_951812415.1. NCBI lineage: Eukaryota > Metazoa > Arthropoda > Insecta > Diptera > Stratiomyidae > Beris > Beris morrisii. The sequence goes on from OX638310.1 coordinate 144,323,618, forward strand.
TACGTAATCCCCGACTGGAGAAGATGCCATTCGGATATTGTCAAAGCAGTTAATTCTAAATTAAAATTATTATAATTATTTCCCACCAACAAACAAACTGAAGAGCTGCATACGCGGTACAATGATTTCAAATCATAAATGCACACTCGTGTGATTTTGATGTCTTTTGAGTGCAAGAAACGATAAAATTAAATTTTTAAATGCAACTTATGGCTTCTATAATATCCAAATACGGTCCATTCCAATTTCAGATATTCTCGTATTGATCGAACTTTTTCATATACACCCAAGCACGTTCGAGTTCATCTTATGACTATGTAATGTATTTTCTTCCAAAATCCTTCACATTTTCCTGCAGCATAAGCAAAACATACTCGTAACTACCTGTCAGGCTTTCTCTTCATATAAAAATAAAAACAAATAAAATAGGTTTTCTCAAGATTCAAACACATTTTTTGTTCCTTCTGGAAAATTGTTGACTTGCATCCTTGTCGCAAAGTAGAAGGACAAAAATTGTATTACACTTAATGGAAACATCCATTTAGGTAAGTGAATAGATGGATGGAGTGAAAGGCTGCCATACTTCACACCAGGACGCCACAAAAGTGTAATAAATTTAATTAATACCGACCGTAATCTAGGTCAGTCATTGTTAAAATTAACGGCCTTGGAAAAGAAAACTAATTATTTACTAAAGATAAAGATACAAAATCCTTTCATCTGACAATATAATGTAGAAACTACTGAAAAGTGTGGGTGCTTCTATGGCGATTTGTTTGCTTCCGGTAGTGCGTTTTTGTTTTCATTTTCCAACTGATAAAAAAGGTATACGGGAGCTCTTATATTTTAACAATTATTAGAAATAGCAAATATAAAAAGTTGTCAAACAAAGTGATAAGTAGAACGTGGCTAATTTGTCCACACCCTTTAATGTAGGAGTAGCTAGGTATGTGCTATGCTAATTAGTGAGCACTAATAAATGTGCAACATAAAAAAAACCCTTGATTGAACTTTAATGTTTGATCAGAATAATTACAGCTTTAATTGCCGGGTATTCTTGCAAATTAAACGAAATTATGACAGAAGCGGGTTTTGATATAAGCTCTGTATCACATTCCACTTAATTTCTAGCGGGTTTCTCTGAATTTCTGGAACATCTTCGATAGCAATTTGTGCCACACTTAAATTAATTTGGTTCCTAAGGTGCGGACTACGGAGTATGTGAACAATGTTGGAATAAGTTCATCGATTCTTCTTATTCCTCTCGGAATAAGGATTTTTGCGTTACGTGGGTCCAATTCTATAAATATAAATTATTTCTAAGCTATTTCAGCTTTAATTGATATCGAAATTGGAGTAATATATTTTGTTTGTGATACGTTGAGCGCATCAGACAACATTATAGAATAATTATTACTTAATGTTTGCGCCATACTCGACCGGACTCCTTCCTCAGGAACTCTATCCTATTTTACTTCATTATTTTTTTTTGATCCCAAAGTATTGTGATCGACCTAAAATTAAAGTCCAATCGCTTGCCGTTATATAATCGTCCATGGGATCGTCCTTAGTGTGTTTTGTAGATCAAGGCAAAAAAGGCAACAAATTGTTAGTGTGGTTTATGCTGAAAAGGTGAAACATGAAACGAAAATAATTTGACAACATAAGAACATTATGTTTGTTTAGTGGTTTTTGTAAAATTTCTTATTGGATAAGAAACGGCGCATTATACAGAGCGCCTTATTTTTATAGAAAATTCAGTTTTTAATAACGAGCCTAATTCGGCATTCCCAAGGCGGCTTTGTAATCTACAAGTCTTAAAGATTGCATCATCTCGAACCTTATGAACCGTCTTTTATCTGACTATCAGATATGCCGATAATTTGTCGATCTTCTTTAAAAAGTTGTTGGTTAAAAAAAAATTGCGAGTTGAACGTGCAGAAACTTAGCACTCCACAAAAGAAATAATGAATTTAGACGGTGCATGTTAATGGTGCTATGCAATTCGTTGGGGCTTTGAATTTAAGACTTGCCCTGACTCCGAGAACTTTCGAACAATAGTTTGAATAGGCGACATTATAATTCCTTTTCGAACTTTAAACGTGTTGTTGTCAGGGCAATACCTTGGCGCACATAAGAATTTCCCCTTCAACATAGTTTATACCTTCATAAATAGATGACTATAGTTTCGGAACAGAAGGGAAATTGGGTTCTTTGACGACAGTCCTTCAACAATCAGAAATCTGATTGCAAACTAGAAATGAAGCTTGGGATTGTCACTAAGAGCCTGACACCAGTTGCCCAGTAAGATTCAAATCGCAGAAGAAAAAACAAAACAAATTGAAGACGGCACCATTGGAAGTTCTTGGTCACCGTATTCTAGGTAGGAGTGGAGAACCAAAAGCAAGATGATATGCTGCTATTACAGCAGGGTCCTAGAACAATGCACAGGTTTCAGATAGCAATCAAAGAGAAGTTACCACAAATATTGGCCAAAGTTCTAAAAGTGCACGAAAACGGTTCTGAAAATAATACAATTTGACTTACAAGGACCACCAAGGCCCTAGGGTTGGCGCCAAGTCCCCCAGCAAATAGTAAACTAAACGCAAAGTAGTCGCAAACGAACTAAATATTTCTGACTTTGGATTCGACCAACAATGCGAGTAGGAAAATTTGTCATAAATTAAGACAGTGAACAATTTTTCAATATTTTACACTATAGGAACGAGTGTATGGTAACCAGTAGCTTTGGGTTAAAAATCAGCCAAAACCAAAATATGCAAAAAAAACATACCGCTGTCATCATAGCAAGCACCACAAGAAAGGGGAGTGTTGTGGCAAATCTCGCGGTTTTCAAAAATTTGCGTTATTAAAATTCCGTGTTTTCAAAATTTCATAAACCAAAATGAAAAAGTATATTAATTTAAAGCGTAATATAAAATAAATATAAGTAATTTGAAGAGAAATATGTTTGTGTAGATATCGTTAACAACAATTAAACTATTTTCAATGTTCGAATTTCCGCACCATATTTTGTACACTTGTTTTGGTTGTTCGTTACTTTTAGCCAGTTATTTTCTGTGATTATATTCGTTTCCTTCTTATACATATATCAAATAGAAAAGGGTCAAGTTTGCATTTTACGAGATTATCGCTATATTCGCATGATAGTGTAAAACACGAAATTTTCGAATGCAAGATTTAAGAAATTGCGAAATTTTTAAACTATAGATTTAAAAAAAATTCACATTTATTTATGATACTTTAAAAAGCGTGTACTTTTGTACCGATCACAAGTCATTCGTAGAATAAAATCGAGCTTTCTCGGAAGATTCAGGAAGATCTCTAGAGTTCATCGAATGAACTAGAGAAGTCGCGATGCGCCACATGTGTAGTATAAAAGCGTAGTACACGTTTGGTAAGAGCGCCACAGTGGATCAGTTGATTCATAAAGGCGATATATGACAGTGTGGTTTGGTAGATTACACGACTCTGGAATAATGAAGTCGATAAAGGTTCTGATACGGTGAAAGTTGGAAACCATATTTTAGTAGTGTTCCAAGTGTATTTGAATAAGCGATTGTTTTTATTTGTGTTCTACTATTTACTCGAAGTAATTATGTTCAATATATTGATAGTTTGCAGCTGCAGTTCTTCCTATTCTCGTTCGTCGTTTGTATTTATTTTGAATATTAGAACGAACTTTAAACTCATTTTTTGGAAATTAGAATAAAAGAATTGAATTTTGAATTTAACGAGACTTATTGCGATATTTTTAAAACCCTATATGTTCAATATTACGGCATTTTAACAAACCGATACTTTTTTCGAAAAACAGGAATTTGAAAAACTAGTTTTTCGACCACGGTTCTTGATATTAAAAGTAAAAATATTTCGGAAGTTGACAGGAGTAAATATTACACATATTAAGTAATATATTTTTCGCCATGAAGCGAGAGGGTTACATCCTCCATACCCTTTGACTATGCTACTGAAGGGTTACACATTTTAATTTATTAAATAGAAGGTTTTGATATTATAAATAAGTTTAGTTATATTAAACCCTATAAAATGTTTTGACAGCCGGTTTTTGCAGGATATTTAAACGTGAACTACACGAAGGAGTCGAGCTATTTCACTCAGTTTTTTTTCCGATATTATCCTGTGCTTTTATCTACTATAAAAACCATGTTTTCGTGAAATTCTCATTCAAGCACATTTGCTGGAAGCATAGAAAAAAAAGTATAGGATTTTCATAAGAATGGAATTTTTCATGGTGAGAAGCTACCATAGAAGCAAATTTGTTTACGTTTTTGTTATTTTCCGGCGTCAGTGGAGTTTCTGGTGTGAAACCCCAACACGAAATCCCCAACTGTTGATTAATCGTTGTGGGCATGACAGTTGGAAAACCCTCACTGGATAGGGCAGTTTTTTATAAGACTGTGTTGGGTCCGAAGGAGCTGTTTCGTCATCGGATGGCATAGACCCGTCAGAGGGTGTATCATGCCTAAATCCGAAACACCCTTACAGCTGGTGGTATTGCTGAGGATTATTCTATATAGCGATATCGAAACCTATTTTATAATCTGCGAATTATATTGGAGCGAAATTCTTGCCATCGCATCCTTATACTAAAGGTAGGTGGCACTGAAGATCACCCAATATTTCAACCAATTTGGTGGAATTTTTGGTTGTTCGTTAGGATATATAAAGTTACTTTAGTTTATTTTTAAAATTGAATTAAGTAATCCTTAATTTTTGTATTAAAAGGATAATGCTTTATTCTATTATATTAAAATGGAGATCCGTGATACGATTAAACAGGCATTATTATTTTTTTGGCAAATTCCACAAGACCCAGAAGGAGAAAACGGTACGATTTTAAACTGTATCTCGAGAAGTAAGCTTGATTTCACGAACATTTAAGATGCACCTTTGGACCACGTGTTACGTATAATTTTTGTACAAATGATAGGTCGAAGTTCGAAGAATATTTAAAGTTCAGCTTTATTTCCCGAACAACTTAACCTAGATAGTTAAAAATTGGTACGTACTGCTATATATAGTTGCAGTAGTCTCCACTAAAAAACAAAGTGGAAAAATAAAATGGATAACAAGAAGGGCTCAAAATTTTGAACTACCCTAAATCATTCGAATGCCTTGAATTTTATTCTTAGAATATTCAGAATACTGCAGTTTTTACTGTTTAGCAAAAATATAAGGCAAAATGAAATTTTTTAAGGCTATATTGTGTACAACAGCTTGCAGTAGGAAGCTGAAATTTAGGCACATCTAGTGGTCTATTCGGTGGAAATAAAAAATAATTCGAGGTGCTATTCTTAAGCTAGTATTACACTGTTTGACCAAGTGGTCAAATTGCAGTAGTAAGCAATGCGAAATAGCGAATTTAACCGAGCGGATATTGCGAGAATAATTGGAATTCGCTATTTCACATTGCTTATTACTGCATATTCACCACATGTTCAAAAAGTGTAATTTTTTATTGTTTTGACCCTAAAAAAAAAATTAAAAGACACTTCTCATGAATGTTAATTTCTTGAGGGTAGCAATATTGATAGATTTTTTTAAAGTATATTTTTCCTAGAATATCATTTATTTTATTTATATCATTTTTTGGAGCCCTTATTATCGAGATTAAAGTTTCCTCGTCCAATACAAGTAGAAATACAAAAATATTGATTTTTTATAATAAAGTAAGTGACTTCCTTTTAAATACCATGCAATTGTTAGAATTTAAAACAAAATAATAAAATCAATTAACCTTCTTGACATGTTCCCGCTTCTCGTAGTCAATAATAAACGGATTTTTATCTTCAATTTTCAATTTAATTACATCGCCCAATGTCCGTAAATCCGGTGTATTCGAACCGATTGTTGTTGTTGTTGTCGTTGGAATCGTTTCATTTCCATTTTCCGAATTGACAACTGTCTCGTTTTCCGGCACATAAAAGACCCGATCACTTTTCACACTTTTAAATTCTGCCACTTGATTAATTTCCGTTTTTGCATGTTTCCGGAAGAGATTCTTCGGATGATGGCTACCGTAATCGTAATCATCTTCGTGACTAACATCCAACGAATTCGGTCCGTTCTCGTTGAGACGAATCATTTTCGAATCACTTAAACGAATCGCCAGTGTTACACCGGTTATCGCAACAAGTGCAATTATCGCTAAGATGCCGACAATTGCAATAATTGGCACTTTGAAATATTTTCGACACATTTTCTGTTTGAAAAAAATCCTTGTTTTGTTTTTAGGAAAAGCCTTGACACGATTTAAATTTTAGCAAAGTAATTTTTTTCTCGAATATCGCGCGCGTTTGAAATAATAATTAACGTCAATTAACACCCATATGAGCGGAAGAAGTTCGCCAACGAGTGCACAAGTGCTCTTTAAAGTGCTGGGATGTTGTAACTGAAGTAGCAGATTGATGTTGAGATGCGAAACGAGATACCAAGTTGGAGTTGAGATGCGGGGCAGGCTGCTGGGAATGTTGCTAGCGTCAAAACTAAATATTGACGTTGTAGTTTCAAATGTTTGAAGAAAACTTGCCGAGTTTACTGCATGAAAACTGAGTGAGTGCTATGCGCTGTCTTGCAGGTGAATAATACAAAAGGGATATGCACAACAATGAAACTAGCTCGTCCGTTATCCTTGATTGGCATCGCACACACTCACGTCATTTATACGATTCACAGAACCTTTTATTTGCGCATAGTTGATGGAAAATAATAATTACAACTAAGTACTGGCATTTTCCTTCGTTTTTTTCCTATTCTGTCAATTCCCGCGCGACGTTTCACATGTGTGACATAAATTCGAGCCGGGCAGCCTTGAGATGGGCATAAAATGAAATTAATCGAAAGCCCGAAAAACGTATGCGGATGATCCAGAAAAGCCCAGGTATTTTTCGATGACCAAAGGTAAGGTACTCTCACTCACGGGAAGTAGAAAACGCGCGCGAACATATTACACACTCGTCACTAGAATGGTAAGCGGTCATGGACGGACTTGGTACGATTATAACGCGCGTTGGTCATTCGAAAGCGTGCATCGAAGCGTGTGCACAACTCCGTACGGTCTCGGTGTCCACGATGCACTACTCCTCAGTCCTCAGCTCACTACCTTGTCATCTACGGCGCCCTTTTACTCGTAGAATGCATTCAGTTCGCAGTTCCATTGCACGACATGGGAACTATGGGGAAGCCCCGCATACACTACGCTTCTTCGCGGCGTAACCGTGTTCGCTGGGGAGCTAGGGAGTCCTGCTAGCTGCCTGTGTCCCGATAGCTTCCTGTTCAGGTGGATTCTATCGGTTTGCCTGAGTTCTTGATGTTACTAATGTGGGGTAGGTCGTCTCGACGTAGAGAAGCGCACTAGTTTCTGTTGAAATTTTTTCAAAAATACTTTAAGAGTGTCGAGCGTTAGAGCTTTGTCTGTGGAATGAGTTCCCGAACTCGGGGAAAACTGAGCTACGAACTAAAGAAGTTTACGGGTTTTAAGCACGAAAGCTTCAGATCTGAACTATACTCGGCTGATCTTGGACGATTCTCTGGAGCTTGGGATGTTGTCTTCCTCTTACGAATGTTAAGCAATCAACTAAGTTAACATAAGGCTTGTTGTGCCTTAAGTCTGGGCTATAGGGAGCACACTACGTACTTTCATTCCCCGATAGACACTATAAATTCTTAGTCTTTACAATTTTTTCCGACATACAGTGCAAGGCAGAAATTAGGGTGCAGCGAAGTAAGAAAGTTATTTATTTATTTATTTATGTAATGAAATTGCCTTATAAAATAACACCAAACAATAATACGGCCACACCACTTAGGCACCTGGCACTTAGAATAATTATAACCAATAAAATATAACAAAAAAAAAAATACAAAAAATTAGGACTATTGAAATGAAAGTGAACTTAAATGACAAAGTATTAAAATGCCCAGAAGAGGCTTCTGCTAAAGACTTAAGAAAATAAATAATTTATATGTTTAATTCAAATGAAATAATTAGGAAGAAAGTTATACCCTACTAGACAAGAATTAATTAAGTCATTCCATCAAGAATCGCCAAAGTTGTGACCTTACCATCTCCGATTCTTTTGAAAATTTTTGTTCTTAAAGAACTAGTGAAAAAAATAATTGAAATTCAATTTTTTGTTTTTATCTAATTTTTTTTGTTAGTTATAGTATGTTAAATTTTTCGCAAAAATGGTGTCCAAGTCCTGTTTGAAAATTCATATCTCTAATAATTTTTATCCTAGAACAATAAAATAGAGCTTATTTTGAAAGGGGAGGGTTGTCGCAATATACAAAACATACGAATAAAAATTATCCTTGAAATTATTTTTCAAGGATAAAGATTTCGTCCTTTATCCTTGAATATCTCAAAATGTATATCTTAAATTTTTTTCAATTTTGTATATTATACTGTTTTTCAAAACACATCAAAAAATTAACTTGGGATCTCAAGGGGATCGGGGTAAAAAAAATCTAAGAATATCAGTGGTTCTCAATTAAGGATAGTTTAGTTCTATAATAATTTAATTCGATTTTTTTGACTCCGATCCCCTTGAGATCCCAAGTTAATTTTTTGATATGTTTTGAAAAACAGTATAATATACAATATATAAAAAATTTAAGATATGCATTTTGAGATATTCAAGGATAAAGGACGAAATCGTTATCCGTGAAAAAAACTTTCAAGGATAATTTTTATTCGTATTTTTTTATATTGCGTCAACCTCCTCCTTTAAAATAAGCTCTATTTTATTATTCTAGGATAAAAATTACCAGAGATATGAATTTTCAAAGAGGACTTGGACACTATTTTTGCGAAAATTTGAACATACTATAACTAACAAAAAAAAATGAGATAAAAGCAAAAAATTGAATTTCAATTATTTTTTTCACTAGTTCTTCAAGTACAAAAATGTTCAAAAGAATCGAAGATGGTAAGGTCACAAATTTCGTCATTTTTGGCGATTCTTGATAGAATGACCCTAACATGTCAATTTGCTCATAGAAATAACTTCCTACTTCCTCATGAGCTTTTTATAACGGACTAAATTCCCTTATTTATTGAATAGATAGAGTTACGCTTTGAATTTCTTAATGAATTTCAAAATAGATTTTATAATAGAAGTAGCTTCGCATTTATATAATTCCTCTGCTGCTGTTCTGAAAAAAATCCCACCTATTGTCTGTAATTTCAGTGCAAGCATGCAGCGGATGACTGGAAAACCCAGATCTCCACGCGATTAAATTTTTTTTTAAAAAAAAACCGTATTGTAATTAATTATTTAAAGAAATCATGTTAGTAGTAGTCGACGAATTCTTGAAGAGACGAAGAACGTTTCAGGCAAATGACAAATAACTTCGTTTCATCAGGGTTTATACAAAAAATAAATTTTATGATTCTCTGATAATTCCAGGTTAATTATTGCATAATACTTTAAATGGCATATTAACGCGTGACAAGCCAAAGAATGGCAACTTTGCAGTAGAGCAAATTGAATTTGAGCAATATTTTTAACGCATCTTGGAAATATTTCGATTAGCCGTTATCTCCAATGACGATCTTTGAAAGACTACTAAACAGAGATTTGGAGCTTATAGTGGAAAAACATCTCTAAATTGGAATTAACAAGGATGTGTCTCGTGTCGTTCATGTAAAAACTATCGACCAAATTCTTGTGTCTTGTAGAGAAGGTTGTTGAAATTTCGGAGATGTGCAGTACCAGATGTCATGAGAGTATCGGTCCTGTATTCTCTAGTGAATTACTGAGATCCAGCAACTGAAGATCTAATGTCTATGGAAACACATCGGTACTCTGGCCGAATTTGAGCTTAACTAATTTCCCCTTCCAATACTAAATGACAATACATGCAGAATTCCAAAAATTTTGTGATTTGACGGAATTCTGTGATTAAATAGTGATTTAACAGCGAATATCGGTAGCCTACCTGTACTGAAATTTTGTAGTGTAACTATAGAAGAATTTTTTAAATTTCCATACAAATTTGCAAACGTCAAGATGTAAAAAAAAATATTTTTTGCAGAGAATCGCAAAATTTAACCTAGTTTTTGATAGTACCTACAGATAACTTGGAAAATCAGTAAAGCGAGGATTTTTTTTCTAGTTTCTGAACAGAGAGAGATAAATCTTTTAAATCCAGTACATCCGATTACGTGATGATGGCATATAGACAGTGCGACAAATAAGTTTCGAGACTGGTCATGGAAAACATCATTAAAAGAAAAAATCATATTTTTTCATTTTTTTTTATTCCAAATATTCTCCTTCAGTTTCAATACACTTGTTACAGCGATTCAACAGTGATTCAAATGGGTGTTCTAGCTCATTTTTTGGAATTGCCTCTAGGCTCGTGTTGAAGCTGTTTTGATGGTCGAAATGTCATTAAAAAAACATCCTTTCAACTTCAATTTCAATTTCGGGAATAGAGAGAAATCGTATGTGGCCAAATCAGGTGAATACGGTGGATGATTCAACACACAGACTTGATTCTGTGCTAAAAATTGACGAACAATGAGTGAGGTGTGACTCGGTGCATTATCCAGTTCTGTGGTTCACGGATTCTGGCCATCACACGCTTCAAAACTTCGAGATAAAATGCGCCAGTAATTGTTTGGCCAGTTGGAATGAATTCCCTGTGGACAATTCCTTTGCTATCGAAGAATGTAATGAGCATTGTTTGAGCAACATTTTAATATTTCAACATCGGCAAAAAAGTTGTTTTGGGAGAACTGTCATAACTTTGCTATCTATCAACCGATTTAAACAAAATTGGTATTACCGGGAAGAGGAGTATCACAGCTTTCAAACGCCGGTCTGTACACATAGATCGTCCTACTAGTTACTCAGATATGATTCGAGTCTCGGAACTTATTTGTCGTACTGTGTACATATATCTTCGAGAGTTTTTATTGACAATCTTAACAACAGCTCTAACATAACATTGTTGCCTCCAAAATGTTGTAAATTTCAGTACTCATTCAGTCCTGTCGTAGTATTCAATCCTTACGTAATTAGTATCACCCTTTACAGTTCTGATTCGGTATTGAAATACAGAATTGCTTCATAAACTATTGATAAAAAAAACTGCTCCACAGAAAAAAAGATGAAAAATAAATTGGGAAAATCGAGTTTTTTGCGGCAGTACTGAAATTATATGCACGAATTTAGTTTGAAAGAGCCAGAATTAATGCTCTTTTTCAATGCAATTACAATTTTCAGTACCGAAAGACCAATACCCAAAAATGCTTTGCGGATTGGGATAGATATTTGATACTGATACCTTTGATACTTTTTTTTCTATAAAATCGCATTTAGTGCATTTGTTCGTTTAACGAAAATTAAAGCGAAAAAACCGAGTTTTTATAAAATTCGTTGACGAGAGTTGTCCTCTAATTTCTACAAAGCACTGTACGTGTATGCTGCTTGATGCTGCACCAGGTCATATACTTGTAAGCCTCGATATAATAGAGAAATGTACTGCAAAACTGGCAGAACACACGTAAGATAAACGAGAGTAGCTCAGTGAGGAAAGTTTATGATATTTTTTAATAGGCATTAAGCCCCCAGAGACGACACTATACGAGTATAGCGAAAGATGGCATCGAGCCTTTTAAGAAGAGTTATAGCGTAAATATTCGCTTTTGTTTTTGCTGCGACGTAGTGCCCACAGAATGCGTCCCTTTGGCCTCGAGTATCGTTTCAATTTGAAAGTGATGAAAGCACAGCCTCTTAATTACTGACGTCTTATTGATTAGTTACTCTATGGCAGTCCCATGAAGAATGATGTGTGTGTTCTACAATCTTTAAAAATAGTTCTTATGTGTTGAGACAGTTTTAGAATTCAATGAGAAATGGTTGATGACTGAATGTGAGCTTTTAAAAATAGTTGGACCCTTTGAGGTGGATTCGTTGAATGAAGCTACAGACGGCTCTCTAAGTACTGGTGGATGGATTAAGATTGATGATTCGTGAGATGTCAACATCAAAACTACCAATAGCTACTCAATACGAAGTCATCATTAATTTCAAAGTATTCCACCAGATTGAAGACTGCGCTAGATTGAATACCTCTGACCTGAGCATTTCTTTGTACTTTAAGTCAAAGATTCTGGGGCATTACAAAAGAAAAACCAAAGACAGAACGTGGACTGAGACAAGTACACAAAGACAATTTTAGGCACTTAGGCACACTAGGTTAAAGATAGGGAAGCCAAGATAACATGAAGGAAAAGAGGAAGTTCTCCGGGCTGCCTCAGCCTTGGGTGCGGATAATGAGGCGTCAAGTTTACGGAAAGCATTGTCGAGTCGGACATGCCTAGCTATGGAAATGTGAGACAAAAGACTTGAAAATTGAAATACATAGAAAAGTCTAGACTGTAAGGATTCTGATGATATTTCGAAGAGACCTTTAAGATTGGATACAAAGAAACCTTCAAACGTAAGTGGAGAACAAAGATCGACAAGGTGTTAAATTGTTGTTACTAACAGGAATGAGTCGAAGTCAGGAGTCGCTTACTGCTGGGACGAGATGAAGTTGGAGTTGGTACAGATATTCCGATTCCGGTTCCAAATAAGGAAACAAAACTTCGATTGATTGGCCACAGCCCGAGAGCGATAATGAAACCGAAGAAGCTGCTTTTGGAGCCGCAATCGAGTGTCGAAAGTATTGAAATTTTTTATCAACTCCACAACCCTGGTTCCTATGCATGGTGACCTCCCTGCACTCCATCGTTGGGTGCTCGGATTGACTATGGCAGTGGTGAAATCGAAGGGGTCAACTGAATGGGATGAATTAACGTGGTTTTACGGACAGTGTATTTAATACAACTTCTCATTAAAGAACAAGATCGACACAATCGGATCTAGAAAAGATCCTGGAAAGGTTTTTGGAGGAGAAAGCATGGTTTTTGGAAGGGTACAAGTACCTACTGAGGAGTACATCAAAGAGTGCGTATGAATTTAAAATTTAGATTAGAGATGGGTCATTTATAAGTGAACTACTCTTAAAGAGGAGTTCACTGAAGTGAGTTACTGAACTAACTCACTCAGTTTGATGAACTGCAGATCAATTGATCAATTAAACTGACAAATGAAGAAAAACAGAACGAGAACGCTAAACGTTTCGGCCGTTTTCTTCGACAACACAAGTCAACCTTCTCAAACTACTCTACTCTTAAAGAGGAGTTCACTGAAGTGAGTTACTGAACTAACTCACTCAGTTTGATGAACTGTAAATCAATTGTTCAATTAGACTGACAAATGAAGAAAAATAGAACGAGAACGCTAAACGTTTCGGCCGTTTTCTTCGACAACACAACTCAACCTTCTCAAATGTGTGCAGCACGTACACAGCAAAAGCATGCACAAAACGAACTATGAAATAATATTATAACACACATGAGAAGGGAGAGACCTTTTTAAACACTAACTGAATGGTTAAGTCTTATGCCTTGGATACACAGCTCGTATACAAATCATAATATTGTCAATATCACCAGTGTATCACCCAATAATGTGCATATAGTACGTCAACGAGCTTATATCGACGTAATATCCAACCTGTTTGCTTGTATATAAATTCGATGATTTTAGCTGATATAGACTTCTTTTAACTCCCATCAGCGCCATCTGTTACTGAAATCAACTGAAATTCCAATGTATGACACTTGTGGATTTTTATATTCTTCCGTCAGTTAAAATTCTTTGAGCGTGTTTTCATTTTTGTGTGTGATATGATGGTCCGCTTTGTACATTTCTTTATTAGCAATGAAAGTGCTATTCGCCGGAACATCATAATGCAACTTTTGGCACGAAGAAATTTTGTCTTTGACAGCTAAATGTCAAAGTATAACATGTATGGGCTGTGTATCATGCTATCTTGTATCATGATTTGAATAACGTAATTTGTATACAAGCAGTGTATCCATGGTATTATGGCAAATTTTTATTAGAATTTCTAGAAACAGCTAAATTGAACTAGTTCAGTGAATTTGATCTCTCATTTTTCCCTAAACTCAAACGAGTTCTCGCGCTGTAGCGATTCTGAGAGAATGTAAGGAACAATTTTTTTAAGGACTTTTGTGCGGTAGCTACTGTAAATTGTACCTGGATTTTATGCTTTTGTTCCCGTACTTGTTCAAAACTCTTTGCTTTAAAAGTTCTCAATTAATCGAAAAATAACAATAACCACGTGATTAAAAAACTTTTGAATGGAACGCTGCTAACCAATTTTTTGCATATTCGTCCTATAAAATTGGATTATTTTAATTCAATCGATTTAGTATACTCGACATATTCGAAAATTATATATTTACTCTGACATCTAACAAATTTCCAGTTGTAACTAGTCTAAATTGAATTTCAATGTCATCTTTTATGGATATTGCCGGAGTTGGCATTCATCTTTTGTACGATTACACTTTCACATATATGCACATGTACGAATATATTTCAATTCGTTTCTATCCGAACTTTGTTTAAATCTTGTTATTCAATTTACAAGAGAAATTGTTGGATACTTCTACGATGGCGATGACAATGATTCGTTATGACGGTAGTCAAAAGTGTTGGTTAACGATAATGAACTTAAATGTTATTAAATAACATTGAAAATTCTAGTAAAGTAGAACGAGAATACAAGTTTCAATTAATCGATATACTGAAATTTAATATGTGCTATGGGAATCAGGATGATATTTTATTCTTTTTTTTTAATATACATCAGACCTGGAGGGTTTATATTTTTGGTTTATTGTGACCACCTTTTCGATACCGCTACACCATTGCCACCACACTATTTTTCCACCCATTTTGGCCTCTGTGACTCCTATCCACTGAAGTTTGTTCTTCTCGGCGATAGGTATGCCATCTGTTGTAGCCAAGAGAAGGCATGACTATATGAAAGTTAACCAGTATTATGCTCCAGCTCGATACATGTTGAGATGATTCATGTATTTTAAACTTACTTAGCTCCATCTCGGTTATGGTATCGTTCGATTGTTGTCTTGATTGGCTGCGGATTTAACTGTAGTAGGTATTACGGAGTGATGAAGATCGATGTTGGTCTACCCTAAGAGCAAGGCCAAATAGCCAAGAGATATTCAAGCCATGCAGGACCAAGACTCGAGTGTGCAAGACGAAGAACAAGCAAACCGATAATTCTCCATTTATACGTACCAAGCTCGTTTAATTCCGATATAATTGATCAGATTGCTTTAAGGAGTCGCTTGAAACGGATATCACATTGACATTATTTGAATTTTATTGCCATAGTTAGAAGGCAACCTATAATTGCATTTCATTGAACCTGGTTCCTTCCATCCTCCCTGTAGCACCTCTTAGCTCCGAGTGCCATGCTGTAACCAGGAGTAATAATGTCAATATCAATCCACTAAGGGTGGGTCATGCAAACAGTCGATAATCATAGAGTAAGTAATTAACTGCCTCCGAATAGTATTTGAATATATAATTGTTGTTCGCGGTACCCTCGATTTGAAGCGTTCTACACAGAGCAAAGTCGTTATTTATTTCATCGAAACGAAAGAATTTATAAGAGTGTCGTGATATTTTGCAGTGTTCGAGCTGGAACTATCGATGGGTGTAGCCAAGGAGCATGCAAGGATAACAATATAAACAGGATTGCGTTTCTTCTAAATTTATGACCAATTCATTAATTGGTTTATGTTTCGGTTTGATACTAATCTTGGTATAAATTGCTTCTAGAATGAAGTGCAGTCTGGGTTATCATGATATCTTTGTTTCCAATAGTTCGAATATTATTATAGAGGTGGTATCGAGAGGGTACAGTACATTGTGCGTACTTTGTGAAATTATCGTGTGTCTGCAAGTAATAACCATCCAATAGCAATGATTTAACGGTTTAACCCGGAATCTTACAACTTCACTCTGCCAATCTTCAACGAACAAAACACAGATAGAACAGCAGCACGGAGTAACATAAAAAATGGAATAAGTAATGTACCATACAGCATGATCATCCTAAGATACAAAACGTCACCGAAAGTATATATATCCTGTATCAATGTGTTCTTGAGTAGTGGTCAGAATATTCCAGTTTTATTTGCCACCAAGTCCGTATGACATGTACCTTTTCAGTATAATTACTAGAGATGTTCCTAGTTTCAACTTTCTAGCCCTTTCTTTCTGTTTCCTATTCCAATAGTTACCTTCGTCTACGTCCAGTTCTAACAGTTCACGACGTCGTATCTCAATTAAATTTGATTGGTGTCTTGGGTTAGCTTGCCTAGATTTTCGACAGCCGACGAAGTCAACGAGAGAGTAAAACGATGAGCTTACAAACTTTTTGGAGTAATTAAACTGAATTTGAAACCACCATATCACCAAAAATTAGGGAAAACAAAATATTACTGGGCCCCAGAAATGGCGCCAAGTAAACCGTGGACTTTTAAGTCAGGGACAGTTGAAATTTTCAGTTAAAGTTTGTCCCCTTTGAACAGGATCCCTTCGGCGACAATGTAAACATTCTAAAGAATTTTTTACATCTATCAACAGGGCAAGCTTAACAACTGAATTGAAAGAGACTTGCAACTTGTTACCATCTAGATTAATAGTTCAAAGATATTAATATTTTTTAAACAAAAAAAAACTTTCTCCACATAGTGTTTCTTCATGATGAATTTTAGATGAATTCTATGGTGCAAAAGAGTTCAGTTGACACAGTTTCCGTTCCGCAAGCAACAACACTACACCATTTTAGTTATTAAAGCGACAATTCCAGGGCAAATGTCCTGAGAGCATGTAAATTTCAATTACGACCGTCTTAAAGATAATGAAGTTCAGTAATGCGATTAAAGAAACTTTTCAAAAAATCGCTCTCGTTTGCTAAATGGGCACGAGAGACTTCAAAGCGACACAATGTAGTCCAACGGAACTATTAAGGACATTTCTTTATGGCAAATAAGATACAATTTGTATATTCTGCAAGGACACTTCCTAACTACACAACCAGAACTATTATCGTCTCCTAAGCCCGAAAGGATTTCAAGATACTTGAGATTATGTCCCATAAGCGAGCAGATAACGTCAAGAAAAATAAATCAGTATGAAATTGTTTTCGAAATAGCTGAATGGATACTTTTCGTGAAAAGTCCTAATTAAGTAATATGTTCAGTTTGGGTAGCAGTTTATGAGCGATAAATTGTGAAAATGGGAACAAATTTAGATTATTTGGGATGGACTAAGGACATCTACAACAAGAACCAGGAATGAAACGAGAATTACACATTATTCATTCATCCAGTTTATTCATGTCAGGGTTGCAAGCAGTTCAGAAATCGTCATCAATGTTCTGTAGAATCAATTATAGTCGGTGCTTATTGATAGTCTTTAATTTAATTTTGTAGTTCTTCAGTTAATTCAATTTTAATGAAGATGTTGGTTTTAACTTTCACAATTTTGCTTTAAGGTCATTAACTTTAACTTTCCTTTTTAGTACATTTTTCAAAATTTTTACTACTAATACCAGGAGAAGTGTGATAAAAATGCTATGCATTTTTCGCGGCTAATTAATTTCTTCATTCTTTTTTCCCTGATAAAAATAAAAAAAAACCCAAGGCGTAGACTTGTGATAACAAAAAAAGAGATCTTAGTCGATAAGGGTTTTTCAGTACAGCAGAGGTATTGCACGGATAAGCTTAACGAATTTACTAAAAACAAAAGACTGTTCACAAAAGACTTTGCCACTTCGATCAGGCCTTCATGGAACCGTCGGGATTCCTGACTATTCCTCTTCGAAAAAGGCTAAGCTTCATTGAAAGTGCAGGAATTGAAGAGGAATTATTAGGTGTTCAAATAAGTTCCCGGCGTTTTTTGTCAAACTTTGAGCCTTTATTGTGGGAAATTGGTTGCATTATTTTTTTTAAAAATATTGTCCATCGCTAGCCATAACCTTTTCCCATCTTTCTGGCAGCATACGAATTCCGCGTTGAAAAAACTCCACGTCCTTTGAGGCGATCCACGAGTCGACCCAATTTTTGACATTTTTAAGAGAAGGGAAGCGCTGCTCAGCCATGCCATGCGCCATCTATCGGAATAGGTGGTAGCCGGAAGGAGCGATGTCTGGTGAATACGGCGGGTGGCGTGGAACGTCCCATTTCAGTGTTTCCAGGTAGGTCTTCACAACCTGAGCAATATGTGGCCGAGCGTTGTCGTGTAGCAAAATCACTTTGTCGTGTCTCTGCTCATATTGCGGCCGTTTTTCTTTCAATGCTCGGCTCAAACGCATTAGTTGTCTTCGATAAAGAGGTCCTGTGATGGTTTCACTCGGTTGCAGCAACTCATAATACACCACGCCGAACTGGTCCCACCAAATGCATAGCATGACTTTGGAGCCATGGATATTCGGCTTTGCGGTCGATGTTGATGCATGATCAGGGTATCCCCACGATTTTTGTCGCTTCGGGTTATCGTAGTGTATCCTCTTTTCATCACCAGTCACGATACGATTGAAGATTCGATGATCCTGTGGTAACACAACGGACCTTTTAGGTCTAAGTGTGTTCGTGTTCTCACGGGCAGCCACGCGTACCTACCTACCTACCTACCGCGATACGATGCAAAAATCCTTTTCTGTTCTGCCGTTGGAGCAGCTGAAAAAACGCCGTTCGACGTCTCTTGGCTTCAATTCGTACGGCATCCTTGCTTTTGCACCATTCCCAAGGCTTTCAGACGACGTGCAATGGCTTGTTGAGTCACATCCAATGAATCCGCAAGACTTTGTTGTGTTTGGCATGAATCTTCGTCCAGTAGTGCTTCCAATTCTGCGTCTTCGAAATGTTTTGGCTGGTCGGAACGCTCCTTGTCTTCCACGCCGAAATCATCCATTTTGAAGCGATGAAACCATTCGCGACACGTTGATTCGCTAATAGAAGACTCGCCATAAGTTTCTCTAATCATCTGACAAGCCTCAGCCGCAGATTTCTTTGAATTAAAACAAAAAGGCAAAACTTCCCGTAAATGGCGCTTATTTGGCTCGAGCTCCGACATGTTTAAGGACTCATAAGTAACTGACGCCGATAAAATTTTACAAATGTAATGATGGGGAATTGTTGC
This sequence comes from Beris morrisii, assembly GCA_951812415.1. Classification (NCBI taxonomy): domain Eukaryota; kingdom Metazoa; phylum Arthropoda; class Insecta; order Diptera; family Stratiomyidae; genus Beris; species Beris morrisii. Next base: position 144,342,769 of record OX638310.1, read on the forward strand.
AATATGTCTGATCTTGCCATATTACGAGCTTGATCCGCCATCTTTTCACAGTATTTCGTGTTAGCGCCATCTATACGAGAACGCCGGGAACTTATTTGTAATATATTGAGGCTTCAGTGTCGAGAGGTAACAAACCAAGCCCAATTCGAAATCTAATCTGATCTATTTAAAACAAGAAGCTATGGTAAAATAATGGTCATCAATCATGGGCACAAAATAAAATTTTCTGGCTGGAGTTGATGTGTGGGTCCAGTCCAATAATGGGATAAACATTTATTAAGCAATATATCCCACTTCGATATAATTCGCAGAAATAGGTTTTATGTTTGGTGAAACAACAACAAAAATCTCGAACAAAAACCACCAACGGATTTCGTAAGTTCCATGAGTTGTATGTTTAATGAGTTGGAAACATGCCACCCGTTAAATAAACATCTCAATTTATCTGTGAAAGCTTTTCACATTGGTTCAACGGCTTACGTTCGCTTGTATGGTCTTCTCCAGTCGGGGATGACTTGCAGTGGTCATCATCGAAATGCAGTAATGGAACCCTTAAGTTAATTTCTAGAGTCTTCAAGTCAATTCATACTCTGTCCTCTTGGAAGATACTCCTCAATCGTTTTTTGAACACTGTCATTCCTCTGTCCGATCTATGACTTCCAGAAGGCTGTTGGTTATTAGTTACCATTACAAATTGGAATGTTCTAGCTGGCGCTGGTAGAACAGAACGATGAACACAGAAAGAAACCCTTCTGAATTATATAAATTCGTTCTACAAAATAAGACACAACTATTGACAGGGAGGAGTGTCTATGTCATCGATTTCATATTTACAATAAGCTGATCGGAGCTTAACGCATGTATGGACATACGACAACTTACTAATCCAAGATAAAACAATAATTTAATTACGTATTCAAATTCAAACAACGGGGTTCACACAATGTGAGCGCCACGTGTTTGAAACATATGTACAACATGTAATAAAACGCTTAACCCATCTCAATAATTAAAAGTCAAGTATGTAATTTAATATTTCACTTATAATCTACATACTCGTCTATTTAGCAGTCTGAATGTCAATTATATTTGCAATGGTCATTGGGAAAGGTTATGAATTACGATATACCAAGGAATCGAATATGAATCGATCATATAACAATGAAACAGGACGCAATGCAATTTGCTTATTAGCGGTCAACATTATAATGGATAGACATCATTAGTAAAGAACACTACTTCGATGCATCAGATAGGAATTAAATTAGGAGAGGATGTTTATGTGCCAATGCTAATTACGAATACGATGTGTGAATGGCAGTTTAAGCCTGACGTCTTACGCGTATTGTCGGCTATTGGATTTGATTTGGTACAAGCTAACGAGCACTCTATTTTGGCAAAATTTTAGAAACAATAGGTGTGACCACTTGCTCTAAGAACATTTCTATGACACAAACAGGGCCATGCTGAACATGGAAAAGTCGATAAGTGTATAGTGCTATAATTCGTCACAAACGACCATGAGTAAATCAATGAATTAGTTGCAAATAAAGTCAACATGGCGGTAGGACGACGGCAAACAAAACTACATATTTTATTCGAAAAACGGACAGACGCCAGCCAGGAACAGTACCGACAGCAGCAGAAGCCTGATCCGTTCCTTATGTCCGCCGCAGGGTTAGGTAGGAGAGCTGGGTGGGTCCGTTGTGATCCAACATGCACGGGAAAAGGTACCCGTGTGCCCAAGACAACATCTTAGGTAAACCACCCCGCCAGCCTGGCAAACTGCAGCAGCTTGTCCAGCTTAATGTTTGAGAATTCGCCAAAGTCTATGGCGAAGCGCGTACCTAAAGTACGTTCGCGCCTCCAAGCCAGATCAGGGCATTCCCAAAGCATGTGGAAAATACTTTCCTCGGCATCGGGCTCACTACAGTTGCGGCACAGATCTGCAACGTCCGCAACACCTAGTCTTCTGGCGTGCCGGCCCGATCAGGCAATGGCCCGTCAGTACACCAATTAGGATACGAAGTGTATTCCTATCTCCGAGTAGGATAAACTATGTCCTGCTCGTATTTAGGGTCGGCCAGAGCTGCCTGGCCACGAGACACGATGTGAGGCCTGACCATCTTGTGTTAGCCTCTGATATGGCCGTCACGTCGATACCGTGTTTAATGTTCTCAATGGGCATCCTCACTAGAAGAGCTAGCGCTTGATTCAGGGCCGAATCTCTCCTTGCGTGTTCATCCGCGGCCTCGTTGCCAGGAATCCCGCTGTGACCTGGAACCCAACAAATTGTTACGTTCAAAAGGGTGCATAAAGCACTAATCTTAACCCTGCATCGCCTCACGAGGCGGGATTTAATCAAGTGTGAGTCGAGCGCCTTGATCGCCGCCTGACTATCTGTTAGGATGAGGACGGATTTGTTTCCTGTCCCATCATCTCCGCCTGAAATACGATACAGCATGCCTCGCTATGGTTCAAGTCGGCGGAGAATACTCCTACACCTGTACCCTCATCTGTCTTCGAACCGTCCGTGTAGAAAGACCCCTTCGTGGGGCTGATCCACATTCCACCCCTCTCTGCTAGGGATTCTCGTTGAGAATCTCCTAGAGAATTCGAGATGCGGAATCAAGTAGTCTGTATCCTGTTACATTCACTAAACCGTCCGAGTATGCTGCTGTGCCCCCCTGGTCTAGATACCCAGCTGCCTGACTGTCTCAGGCGCACGGCACTTTTTGCTGCTACACTCCTCCCATAAATATCCAACGGAAGAAGATGAAGGATCATCTCTAATGCCGCTGTAGGTGTGGTGCTAAGTACGCCCGTTGCTCCTGTAGAAGCAAGACGTTGAACCTTGGTCAGTTTATTGAGGTAGGTGGATTTCTCCAGCGCTACCCACCACACTAAAATTCCGTAGGTTAGGATAGGCCTGACTATGGTCGTGTACATCCAGTGAGCCATCCCTGGCTGAATCCCCCATTTTTTTCCCGAACATCTTTTTGCAAGCGTAGAGAGCCCTTAAAGCCTTCCTGAGTCGCTCGTCGCTGTTCTCACTCCAGGTTAGTTTCCGGTCCAGGACTATACCTAAGTACCTAGCATTGTCTCTAAGCTTAGGGTGAGACCCAACAGTTTAGGGAGTGTGAACTCTGGGATTTTGGTTCTACGCGTGAAGAGAACTAACTCTGTCTTTGAGGCATTGACCCCCAGTCCACAGCTTCTCCGCCCACGTGCTCACTAGTGTGAGTGCCCTTTCGAGCAGGTCACTTATAGTAGGCAGGAACCTACCCGATATCAGAATTGCTAAGTCGTCCGCGTATGCGACCACCTTCGCACCCTGGCGGTTTAGCGAAGTTAGAAACGTATTGACTACCAGGAGCCACAGTAGTGGTGAAATCACACCTCCCTGTGGCGTACCTCGGGCCGTGTACCTGCGCTCCCTGCTACTGCCCAGTGTCGATTCAATGACACGGCTGCTCAGCATTACGGTTATCCAGCAACAGAGCCCCATTTCCACCCCCACGTCCCTCAGTGCATCGCTGATCGCCCCAACTTTTACGTTGTTAAAGGCACCCTCGATATCTAGGAAGGCCGCGAAAGTGAATTCTTTAAAAGACAGAGACTTCTCAATCTCCAAAGCTACCTGGTGTAGCGCCGTTTCGGTCGATCTACCTTTGGTATAGGCATGTTGTGAGCCCGACAGGGCAATAACCCCCGCTTTGTCGCGGATGAATAGCTTCAGCAACCGCCGCAGGGAGGGCAATCTTCATTCCCGTTTGCCATCGAGATTTCTGGCAGGTCCGTTCAGGCAATTCAGACTACTGATTTTAATTTTAGGACAAAGTCAGCCTGGTCATTTAGTTCGTCAAGTTCTTCGTCGTACTTACTGTCTTCCAGGTTCCATTCTCGCCAACTAAGTCATTTATCTTGTGAATGCTCTTTCTTTAGAAAATATCACGGGTTAGTTTGTACCTGCTAGAAAGTGTACGAACTTCGGCGCTATAAACCAGTACAGGCAGAATTCGGGCAGAGGGCGGACAGCAATTGGATTTGAAGCGTTTGGAAGACACAAAGTACTCGGGTTTTTTTGTATAAGGCTCCGTTCTATGCGTTTTCGGGAATGAATTAAACTTATAATACTCTACAGACTCGGATTTCATCTAAATTTTAAGAAGATCCCAACTAAAAAATAATTTGTTTACCGGTTCCTGAACGAGATAACCAAATTTTAAAATTATATTTCTAAAATAAAATATTTATGTGACTTAAATGTGAACATTTAAAAATCGAACAATCCAAGAGAAATTATATTTTAATGAAAGATTTTTTTTTAAAGTTACGTAACATGTTCCCAATTTGTGCCAACTCACACCACAACATTTCACCATTAAAATCATCTAGCTCTTGACCCATTGACTCAGTTCAACCACAACATTTCTCACGAATCTTTTCTGCAAAAGCGAGAAAGAAGTGAATAGCTAAATCTTATGCACTTAAATAGAAGTGCGAAGTGCATTAAAACGCGAGGCAAATAGCTGGAGTAAAAGCAAGAAAAATTTATTTTCCGAAAACATGCAACAAAATTTCACAGTCGTAGCTAAACACAATAGCGCACATATGAGGTTGTATAGCCCCACTAAGAGATAACAAAATAAACTTCATATGACCTTCCTTGTTTCCATTCATCGAACAAATTTTTGATCAAACGGGCTTTAAATTTCGAACAAATAGGGCCATCCTCCCCCTTTTACAGTCATCGCATGATTTAAAACTTTCCGAACTTCACTGGACCATATCCTAGCGGAAAACCGGCAGGGTACCTACTATAAATTGTCCTCCCAAACTAAAATAATCCATTAGTTCATTTCGTGTATATTAAAATTGGGAACGATATGAAAAACGATTAAAATAAATTGTTGCCAACAAAAACAAGAGCCGCAATTCATTGGTTTCGTGTAATTTTCTACTAAAACTCTCGATACGCTACACTACAGAAGATAAGAATTTTTGATAGTCGCATTGCGCTATGGTGGTCTGAGCAATAATTCACTGAACGCATCTAAATTACAAATATGATTTCGAAGTTAAGATACAGAACAACTTTCGGTTGAATAACCACAAGACCCGGGACAAAGTTTTTCGCATCATTTACTTTAACCGATTTGCTGCACAAATTTCAATTAAGGGCAAACGTACACTACAGTCTTTTCAGCCGGACAACTTTTAATTGAAGCGGACCACTTTTCCAGCCGACTGGAGTTTTCAGTTGGTGTCGGTGTGCACACCATTTGGAATAGTCGGCCGATAGTAGCAATCGTTCTGGAACTGTTCAGGAAGCTACAACATTTTTAGGATTTTCAAATTTTCAAATATCAAATATTTTGTGAAATCAGCATTTGTCCTCTTCGATATGTTTCATTCTTCTTCATTCAGAACTGTTGACATTTTACACAAGAGGTGGACTAAAACCGAATGATGTGCGCACGACCATAATATACTTGAACTTATACCTTGGATACACAGCTCGTATACAAATCATAATATCGCCAATATCACCAGTGTATCACTCAATAATCTGCATATAGTACGTCAACGAGCTGATATATACGTTATATCCAACCTGTTTCCTTGTATATAAATTCGATGATTTTAGCTGATATAGACTTCTTTTAACTGCCATCAGCGCCATCTGTTACTGAAATCAACTGAAATTTCAATGAATGACAGTTGCGGATTTTTATATTCTTCCGTCAGTTAAAATTGCTTGAGAGTGTTTTCATTGTTGTGTGTGATGTGTGATGGTCCACTTTGTACATTTCTTTATTTGCAATGAAAATGCTTTTCGCCGGAACATTATACTGCGACGTTTGGCACGAGGAGCTAGCAGTCGAAGCCTTTTTTTCTTCACTGCTAAAATTTCGGAATGTACTTTTAGCTGTCCCATATTAATTAAAAGTTCCATTAAATTTTGTTGTTGCGTTGAATTCGTATTAATTTTAAAATATCACAATATAAGCACAATACTACGATTGACGCTTGAAATTTTGTCTTTGATAGTTAAATGTCAAAGTACAACATGTATGGGCTATGTATCATGCTATCTTGTATCGCATATCATGATTTGAATAAAGTAATTTTTATACAAGCAGTGAATCCATGGTATTACAGAGCAATCGGCCGATATTTGGCCAAATTTTAATCACACTTTCTCGTTACCGCATGACTACATAATGCCCAACTAACCTATCGGCCGATAAAAAGTCTAAAGTGTCCGCCTGGCCTAGATGAAAAAAATTCTGCTCAATCCAAAGACAGTGCAAGCTATTGGCTTGCTTAATTGACCATTAGCATGATACAATCGTAACAAGAATCAGACTTTTGTAGAATTTATTTAAATTAATGTGGTCCCAATTATGCGTCGCTTCGCTCATTAGAACAAATCATCAATTCATATGACTTGGAAGTAGCGTCATCGTCCTCGTTCGTCATCATCCCGATTGGACAATGATGTGCTATAAATTTAGCTAAAATGCAAATCTTCAAATGGAAGCTACCGCTCTTCGTCAACCAGCTATCAGCAGTCGGAGCCCGTATTTTTCAGTAGTGAAAGTAAAGCGAAAGCTTATAAAACAGCCGGCGAATACTTGAAAGTTAAAAAAAAATTAATAAATAAATTAACAAAATGAAATAATTTACATACTTGTTTCCCATACTGTGCTGAGAAATTAATTCAAAATAAAAAGGAAACGTTGACCTATAAAAACATTTTTCTTCTAAATACTTCAAATATTCTAAACAGCTTTCGATTTGGTGCAGATAGTTGAAGTCCATTTAGGGATTTTCGAATGGAAAAGGGAACCTTTGTAAAATAATCAAGTGAATGAGTTTGTATCGGGGTTTATTTTTGAGCAATTTTCATAGAACTAATTTCAGCAATTTACTCAGGTTTCAGCTGAATTGATTGTAAAAGAAGGCTTTTTCCAAGTCATTCAGGTTTCAGAGAGATCGATTGAGAAAGAAGGCTGTTCGCAATTAGGATATCATACAAAAAGTACAGTTTCAGGGACGCAACTTGTCTGAGACAAAGAAAATGTTGGTTGGTCAGGGCTTCTTTCTTTCTATTTTGAGGATTGGCCTTGATTTACCTTGATTTCTTTTCTCTTTACCGAGCTTCGTCTAACAAGCAAAGAGAAAATAAAACATTCACTGTATGGCGTTTCTCAAGAATCAATATTGACACATTTACTTTGGGCGTCTTATTGAATGAGTCTACGAGCTGCTGCAATCAAGATTCCTTTATATTATCTAAGGACTATAGGATCCTACGTAGAGTCTTGGGTTTTGCTGGCATCTGGCCTTAGAGTAGGTATGCGTCCCAAACAACTCATTTTTTACTTATGGCACCAAACACTGTAAACCGAAAATCCCAAAAATGTATGGTTTTTTATGTACAAACTACTACCATGTCCCTGTAAACCGAAAACCCGAAAAACTCATGGATGAATAGCAAATATGCAAATGGTAAACATGCCGACCTGTTTTGCCTTTAATTGGTGAAAAAGACTAAAGTACGATCGCCAAATAGGCTTGGGCATTTTAGTTCACCATAGTGAGCGATCATTTCCGATTTCCGATCCCTCGCGAACTAGGTCGTTCTTTTAGTTCATAGTTCATTCAGGGGATAGATAGATAGATTGGCAATAGGGGTTGGTATGGTTAACCTCTGTCACTGCAGCCACAGTTGGGCCTATTGTGAGTTCCTCCCGGATTGACAATGATTCCTCTTCAATCCCTGCGCTTTCAATGAAGCCTAATATTTTGCAAAGAGGAATGGTCAGAAATTGCGATGGGTCCATGAAACCCTGACCGAAGTGACGAAGTCTTTTGTGAGCACATTCACAGAGGATATGCTCTGGTGTTTCGTTTTCGTCATTGCATATTCTGCAAATTTTAGTCTCAGAGAGACCAACCCCGTTGAGATGCTTCCTCATGTGACAATGTCCATTTAGAGCTCCCACCAGGGTTAGGGTCTGATATCTGCTTAATTTAAGATAATTAGATGTTCTTTTTTTCCGAATGTTTTGGCATAAAAAGCTTTGAGTGCCTGTTGCTTGGCCTGGTGCCAAGTCCCAGTGAATGGGACTTTGCGATTTTTGCTACATTCGGATGTTCATTCTGGCTGTGCTTAATGGTATCCCACAGAATGGATATGGTCCCATTAAGTCAACTTCTGAGCCTTTCCTAGCGATTAAGTCTGCCATTTCATTACCTTCATAGCAGCTGTGTTCCGGAATCCAAATGAGGTTAACTCTGTTCTTATTTCCGAGTTCAATCAGGCATTAGAGGCAATTCCAAACAAGTTTGGAGTAGATTTGAACGGACTGAAGTGCCATTATTGCAGCCTGAGAGAATATATATTTGTTGGTTTTGGTAGCCCCGTCTGATATTTTTTCTAATGCATAGTTCAATAGCATGAGTCTCACCCTGAAAAACAGTGGATACTGTTTTTGGAGTGGGTTTGTTTGTGGTTCAATCCTCCCTTTCAGGTAGTACTTAGAATGAATTTGTGAAATTAAATTACGGTACCATTTAATCAGAAAGAGGTATCGCTAGTATGGGGTCCTTGTTGAGTTCCACGGAGAGAGTTGGGCTCATTCAGGGCAGTTCAGTGATGAGTAGTGGTAGTTCGAAGACAGTAGAAGTAGAAGATGATGAGCAAAAAAAAAAGGTCAGTAGATCTAGTAGAACATGATGAGCAAAAAAAAGACACTATATCTAGTATAGTATATTGTCTCACAGAGCTCCGAACGGCAATGAAAAACGAACTAGGAACGGGACTGACTGCGAACTAGTTCGTTCATTTCAGTTATGGGAACGCTCTTCTGAACTAGTTCGTTCGCGAACTACACAAGCCTATCGCCAAATGCTTACCGTACCGACGTATAAGCGCCATAACAAAGTTAAATAATCAACTGTGCCGAGCGATACGCTGCGCTTATGAGATGAGAAGAGATTCCGAAACCTATAGACTCGACGACTGTTGCAATGGTCGCGTTTACGTGCAGACCAGAGCAGTCTGAATAGACTAAAAATACCAGTTTGGTCGTACGCATAAACGCAAACCAAACCAATCCATTAGGACTTAGGTCTTGATTTTGGTACGGACCAAATGAAACCAAACAAGTCTCGTACTTTGAAAATGCGCACATAAATGCAAGACCGAAAAATACCAAACCGGTCTATGTGGACTGGTCTGGTCTGCACGTAAAAGCGACCAATGAAAGTGGTCTTTCGATTACACTAGCCGACGACCACTACAAATCTATTAAATCATTACTCGACGCCGACGATCTGTGCAGTGTCGACCGATAAAGCACAATTCTCATGTAACTCAGTCGTACTCGATGAGTGGGAGGTAACACAGAATTCACATGTAAATCCATTATTTCACTGATCGATGAGTGGTATACCGCAGTTCAGATGTAAAACCATTCCACCGTTCCGCGACGATTATGGCATACTTCACATGTAACTCAGACGTACCCTTATCGATGATTAATGTGGTATATTTCATAGCCACTTCAGAAATACTCCTCACTTGAGTGAATGCATTGCCATCTCGTTCTTGTTCATTCCAATTTTTATAGCAATGCGCGAAAGGATATCTCTTACATCGATGATGCGGATGAGATAGGCAGATGCATTTCAGTACGAGCTAGAATTAATTCGGATACCTCACACGTATTCGCAGATAGCAAGGACAAAGCTGAACATAGTCCCAAGTGATGAACTTTTGAAACGGTTCGCTTTGTTTCATCGCCAGTTCATCGATGCTTGGTTGATAGGGTCTTATCTAAGAAAATTGTATTAACTTAAAAGTCCACTCGACATCACGAGTTTCTAGTGCCGCGATTTTCTAAAAATGTGTGTTCCTCCTTCGTCCAACCAGTTCGGCTTTGGAATAATCTCCGTTTGTATGATCATCGGTTTCTAGAGACGATGACTCCAAAATGATTCTTCCTTCAAAGACAGCAAAAAAATAATTTCAAGAAAGATCTGTCTCAAGAAGATCATTTTCAAGAACATCAATGTGAATTACCTCAGGATGTTATGCAAGGAATAGAAAGTTTGGATCCAGGTAACAATAATTTCGTGATTGTTGAGATGGAAGCACATTTTCAGGATAAAATTTTCAATCCTAACGAACCTTCTTTTTCTGGTGGTTCACATTTTCAAACAACAATAAAGAAAATTATTGCGTGGAGGCGCCGTGTTACATTTAATGTTTCTGAACTGCGTATTGTAGCCATAGAATTCAGTACTTTTAAAATCCGTAACAAACCATTTTATTGAAACTTCAGTTCAGTTTACTAAAATCTATGCCTTGAAAAATAATGACCACCATTTTTTGCCTACCATAAAGTAGAGAGATGACTTCATTTATTGCGCTACTGCAATGGGCGACTTAAAATATCCTTGAATTCGAATGAATTGAGACTCCTTGCTGAAAATATCTATTTTATCGGAATCTATGAATATAAATAGTTTTTTTTTTAAATTACGTAATTAGGTTGTTCAGTGCTCTGACGAAACTATGAAACCGCCGACCACTGTAGATAAATTGTGGAAAAAAAGAACGGTGGACTGCATGAAAACCTCAAGAATAGTCTCAATGTGAAAAGGAATATTTGTGTTGACGAGCAAATTGTTCTCTATAATTTGTCAAGCAATTTATGAAAGGAAAACCTCATCCCTGGGGAATAAAACTATTTTTGCAATGTGGGCAAAGCGGTACCTGCTACGATTTTATAATTTACCAAATAAGTACAACCGCATTAGATCCTTCAACTATACAGCAGTGCATCATCCCTAATCATTGTTTCGAATATCACGTTATCTGTTTTATTATTTTACGCCTATAATTCAATTCCCAGATTAGAAAATTAAAATTCTGGTGACTCGGCAACCGGTCAACATACAAACCAGCCTACCTTGGTAGTAGGCCCTAAAAACACTTTCTATGGAGCCCTTTATGATATAAAGTTGGAGTTGTGAGCAATGAACAGAGCAATATTGTTATGTTGTTATTATGGAACCAGCGATAGCAAAGAGGTCTAATCAAAAGCTTCGTCATAATAGTTGCGAAATACGTAATAGCCTTATCATTCTATTTTCAGCTTTGCTTTAATCGCAATTACTTAAGTTTTTCAACCATTTTTTTGCCATACAAAAATCTTCAACTCAAAATTCATGTTGTATTTGTTGTAAGAGAAGTATCTTTAGATGAATACGCGTTTTAATGACATAATGTAGCCCATAAGCTACTTGCGATAAATTATCAACATGCCTAATTTTCTTATCTGAAAGAAAATGCCACATGTCAAACTTGGACTGATAAAGACAAACTTGTACACACCTCCATGTGTGCAGGCTAGGAAGTAAACAGATAAGCTAGCAACCTCTCCCGGAAGCGAAAGAAATATTTGAAATTTTCAAAGAAATATCCAATCAATGGAAGCACGATGTCAAGTAAGAGATAGTTGGAAGAAAATCACAGCAATTTCTAGCTGCTTTACCTCCTACCAATTTGTTTTCTCATTTTGAACCTGGGACTGTAAAACTTATTTCGGTCAATTTCTCATTTAATTGCGTTGATTCATGTGGTAGTCCAGCTGTGAATCAGTCTCCACAGGTCGCCTAGGATAATATAAAAATAACTTAAGATCTGCAAAAAAAACTTGACCTGATTGTAAGTGTTTGGTGATTTCCCGAAAATTTGAAGCAGAACTAAACCTTCACATCCATTTTGTAGATTTCATGAAGAGGGTCAATACGCCAATCTCATTCTCCGGATTTAACTCAAAGTCGTCAAAAATGGGTCTACCTAGTGCAAGATGTTAGATGGGACATTCGCAAAGAAGATAATAAGATGGCAATTAGAACTGAAGGTTTAGATCTCTTCAATCAACTCGTGGGTTGGCTGCTAACGAACGCTCTGATCTTGAATATCGTCGACATAAGTCTTGTGTTAGTAATCGGTGGCGCAGTGGCTAGTCTACAAACCGTTCGGTCATGCGTTCGCAACTGGTCTAAGGACAAAAATGATATTCGATGCACTCTGGGCACTATTACTGCACTTTGCCCGAAAAGTGGTTACTGAAAAGTCTTGTGCAGTTCGTGCTATGTTATGTAATCCGGTCCTACGTTTATGGCAGCCTGCATATACATAGTCCTCACCTCTTCTACGTTCTGTCCTAAATTTTTTAGAATGTCATCGTAAATTCTAAAATTTCTAATGTGTTCTGCTGTTGACACAAGTTTTTCGAGTCCAACTCACTAGTATTTCTCAATGGTAGTGTAAATAAATTGGATTGTGTGAACAGCTTTAAATTACAAGCATGTTTTCTAGCAGCATCTGTAACAGACTCTAAGTCGATGATTTTACTTCTGTCAAGAGTTATGATGTCAGTTTCGTACGATCTGTTTGCTCTGGTCTCTTATTCGGATTCACTTGGATTGGGGAAGGTCAAATCATTCTCGAGATCGGGTAGTAATTACGCCTGAATAGTAAAATTTTAGGACTGATCCTGTCATTGTCCTTCGAGTTCGCGTCCTACGAGCAAGTCCAAGTCGAAGAAAATTTAAAATATGAACAAAATTGAGTTTCGTGCACTAGTAAATTCCTTACAAAGCAAGATCATCCGAAAAGAAATGGTATTGGTTGACCTTCGATTTGCATAAGAGTGGCGTAGCATTTTCAAAGCAGACAATCCGCGCTCTTGGAGACCGATACTAAACTCTAAAATTTAATATTGGGGCATGGTAGTTGTTTTTGCGGCCGTCGAAATAGCTTAGGGGGTTACTCTTTAATGCAGTTGCGCAGCAAAGATGACGAGTTAAAATGTTGGAGTAGACGATTTAGAGTTGACGACCAAGAGTGAAGCGTTTGAAGTGGCGGTGAAAATTGATTTTGTATTGCTGAAGGTTATAACCCAGCTCAACTATGTTAGGAAAGTAATGAGCTGTGGTGAAGAATGGAATCCTAAGCCTCTCCCACTCACAAAGGCTTCAAGGTCAACTACAGACAGAGTATGATTTTCTGGTAGAGTGAATTTATTGCTGCTTGTGTTTTTTTTGCGATTGCGTGTTTTGTTTGTGCATGACACACATGGAAAATGAAAAAAATTAGCAACGGTCCGCGATCAAATTTTGCGTGAAACTGGATGAAAATGCGACTGCCTTCGTGAAGAGGGCATGCGGACAGAATGCTGTCAAGGGCACAGTTATTCAAAAGAATGGGCACGAATATTCAGATGACACAAGGCATTTTAAGAAGGGCGAAAATCAACCGAAGAAGATTCACGCTCAGGACGGCCTGCAACATCGTGAATCGACAAAAACGTTGAGAGAGTGAGGGCTCTTGTGCAATCTTTCTCAAAATTGCTTTTAATCATAAATACTAAGGGCTGTTCCTACGATGTTCAGTTACATTCTAACTGGAACTTTAACTGACAGATTTTCATACCAAACTTCCGGTTAAAGTTTCAGTTAAAGTTTAACTGACGATCGTAATAATGGCCCTAAGTCGTCAGCTTATCCTTGGACGGAAAGGCCGCTGTTACTGAGCAGGCGCAGCATATGGTTGCTGCCTTAAGGTAAATGTACCTAAGTATATTGGGCCATGTACCTAAGTTGGGCCACTTAACTTAAGCATGAAAAAACAAGCATAATTATCTGCCAATCTTTTAAAGAAATTACGTCATATCACGACTAATCCTTTCAACAGTTCATCCGAACTCCTCTCATTGTTAATCCTTTTGTTTCCTTTGAACTGTGTGGTTTAGAAGTGATAAGTGGAATATTTTCTCTAAATTTAACTGCTGTCTAACTGCATTTCTTAAGGGTACTTATGTGTTTTTTAAAGCCCTAAGTTGGGCCGGGTGGCCCATCTTAGGGCCATGGGCCCTGAGTACGGCTGATGCTTCCAATGGAAAGCCAAGATCAATCCAAACCTATCAATATACTTAACTGCTATTGTTCGATAACCCGGCCCTATATTGGGCCTCCTCAGCCTAATTTTTAAAATAAACTACTTATTTTTAAAATAAAATAAAATAAACTACTTCTATATTATACATTATACAAAAACAATTAAATATTAAAGAAAAATAAAATTATGTTTAAAAAATGTACCAATATACTTACTTGTTTTTTTTTTCTTTAATTAAGTAATTTTTAAACTCGTCAACCCTTTTAATGTAATCCTCCGTGACAATTGAATGTGGAAATATTAATAATTTGCTTATTACCTGCTTAGTTGCTACCTGATGAGCGGCCCAATATAGGGGGGCCCAATTAAGGCACACCATGCCAAAAGGTAGCCCAATATAGGCACACTGACTAAGTAAAATAAATAGTTTTTTTTAATGATAAGAACACTTTTTAGATCAAATATAACCAGTGATTATTTTCAAGCGGGGTTAGGGTCTGTGTTTAAAAAAAAATCGTATGCCTAGCTTTTTTCAAAACTGAGAAAAGTTGGATTAAGTCCTTAAGTGGCCCATTATAGGTACACTTACCTTAAATAGAAGACGGATTACACCTGGTTGGACCTACTTCCATTTCCCAATGAGTTTGTAGCAGGTAAAAACTTTTTTGGATGGAAGGAAACTCTGAACTTCTTGCCTCTCAGCTGTTATTCGATAGTAAATACCGAATGCATTCGCCTGCCGTTTATTTCGCAGCCGACTAATTTTATTGAAGCGCCAGGTCGGTGATGTTATTTCAGACACATCTTGAAGTTTGCGCAATGCTTCTGTTGCATGCGGGATCCCAACGCCACAGATAAGAAACCTCTTTTAATTTAGATCTAGCGATTGATCAGTTCAGTTGCCGATGATCGAGCTAACCAGCAGGTAACCTGGGCTCTGTTCATGATTTCTGCTATAGCTGCTATTAGCTGCTTTTGTATGCTTTTGTGTGTCCAAAGCAACCAAAAAGCTGCTTTCCCGTGCTTGCTATTAGGCACTAGATCTGTCCAAGATTTTTAAAAAGCTGCTTCCCCATAGCTGCTTTTTGTTGCTCATACTTCGGACTGTAGCAAGAAAGCAGCTATTGCAATATTCATATGCGTGTGTAGCTGTTAGTTTCGTCTCAACGTCATTTTGAATGTTTAAAACGGAAAATGATGTTTTATTAATAATGGAAATAAGAAAAAATTTAAGGACACTAACTAGTAGTGCTCATTTTCACTTTATATTATTATAATACTAGCTGACCCGGCCACGCGTTGCTGTGGCTCAGTCCGGCTTAGTTAAAAATATAGAAAAAAGTTAGTACTCGTACAGTAACGTTTCTAATAAGTTTGATTAGTTCTTTATTGCCGCACTGGAAACTGTAGTCGTTTAAATTGAAATGGTATGTCGGTCGGAGTTATTGGGATGCGTGGTACGTACTCTCCATTATACTTTTCCTTTATAATGGTTGCTTCGATCACGTTGTACATTAATTTTTTTTACCGCCAGCCTTGTGCCGTTACAAAGACGCGGTTGGTTAATATTTCGCAACATTATGACCACCGATCCGACCTTCAATGGAAGATTGTGAGGCGGGAATCCTGGCAAATCCAGCGAGTTCAAAAATTCGGGTGGATAATTGACGACGTCATCTTAGTTAGTAGCGGAATCAACTCATTTGTATGTTCTCAATTCACCGGCAATTTCATTTTGAATTTTGAAATTTAATTCATTTACATCCATGTTTTTGGCAGCCAATATTGCTCGTTCGCTCAACCAAACATGATCTGTGTAATTTTTATCAACGTTTGGGAACACCTTTCCGTTTTTGTTCCGTTTTTGATTCAGTAAACTGACAAAAATTATCAGGAAAGGTTATCTAGCCGGTCAAAATGTCTAAAGGGAATTTGCCATTACCAATGTCAATGAGTTGTTTTGAAAATGTTTTTCCAGATCGATCATTTTGCAACTCGACATGCATATTCTTGCTTAATATCTTGACGTGCTTCCACAAAATGGGGGACTTTAAACTTGCATTTACTTCATCAGATGGCGTTGACCGTAGAATCACTGGCAATGTTTGACGAAAATCTCCAGCTAACAAAATCATCGCACCACCAAGTCGGTTTTGATTGTTCCGAAGATCTTGCATGGTTCCGTCTAATTCCTCCAAAGACTTTTTATGTGCCATCGAGCCTTCATCCCATACTATCAGGTTACATTGCTGCAAAACCTTTGCCATTGCAGTGTTCTTCGAAATGTTGCAGGTCGGAGTTTCGCTGCTTTGCATATTTAACGGCAATTTTAGCGCTGAATGGGCTGTTCGACCGCCTTCCAACAATATTGGCGCAATGCCTTGCTTCGTCAGGCATTGCAGCAACATTGTTGGAACGCCTTTAGTGGGAAAATGGGGGTTTTCGGTTTTTCCGGGCAAATTTTCTCTTCATAAGAACCTTCCTCGGACTTCAGGGAATGTTTGGAAAAAAAAATTAGCCGAATTGGTCTAGCCGTTCTCGAGTTTTACGGTTAGCAACACATTTAGCGATCCATTTTTATTTATATAGATATAGATAGATATGTCATATGTTACGCCAACTTGCTTATGGATTTGTCGAACAGCTGTTGCGAGCTATAGAAGCTGCTTTTGGCTGTCCAAAACCCGAAGAAGATATTTCTTGCTATGGCTGAATTTGGCAGTTGCTACAGTCTATGCTATGCTTTCGAAGCAACTATAGCTGGAATCTTGACCACACCCCTGGATGCTAAGCTCAATAGTGGCATCAAGTCACATCTGGTTATAGGCTCTTCAAGGGTGATTTTAAAAAATTAGATTAAAATCAGTAACAGTGCCACAGACATGGGCTTTCTGCGTCTGCCCAAGAGCGGAGGTTCAGAGAAGCACTTCTAAGTAATTTGGATTATATTGGGTCTGTAGAATCTGAAGTAAGTATTGCTGATCTTTTCGCTATCATATTGGTTCCTATTTAGGTCACGATTGATAAAACCATGTCTAAATCAGGGCCATGATAAGAATAACTGCTATGCGAAATTTGTAATACCTACACGGGGATTCAGCCGTAATAAAATTAAATACGGTCCGCTTCATGACACTTAGACAGCTGGACAATACGGCACCGAACAGGTAGCCAAAGCGGAAACGAAAAAAATTCCCCAGAATAGCAGTAGCAAAGCACATTATCTCAGCCGATCAACTCGCCCATTATTTACTAGAAAAGACGTGGTGATTCCTCGTAAACCACACGGCGCCCAGACAAGATCCTACAACATGCGCAATAATCACCGATCCATCATCGCTTTCCACTTAGCCTTCTCGGGTGGAGGGTGGGCGGCAGTTGCGTCACATCACTGTGCTCGCCTTTGTTATGCTTTGCAGAATAACAATACTCGCTCGTAGAGGTGCCAATTGTCAGCAGCGCTTCTGGTGAACTTTTCCAAATGCAAATGCCTGTCGTCGATCGTACAAGTTGACGACGGCAGTGCCTCGGGCACGGTTTCCGAGTTGACCTTTCGCAGCGGCCCGAATTATCGCAACGAAGCTGTCGAAAACAATTTACTCACCAGTCGGGCATGCAACATAAATCGGGGCTGTCTCTCGGTTTGGTTTGTTGGCGAAAGATAAACAAAAGACGGCAGCTACGTCGCAAAGTTTTGAGATACGTGGACTTGAGATACCGCAGACCGTGAGAATTTCGATCACGAATGCGACCAAGACCGATGCCGTCGGGGCAACATTAGCAATTTTCATCCGCGGTCTTAAGTAACCGAATCTTTTTCGATTCGCGGTAAAACAAAATGAAAGCAAAGAGGAAACAACGATTACAGTAAAACCAGGTGAATGAAACGTTTCTGTTTCTCACAGTTTCGGAGAAATTCCTACTGCAAGTCAACGGGTCTTAGATCTAACCGACAACAGCAACCAAACGCTTCACTTACCTCCTTGACTTTATTCCTCTTCTCGCGAACTTCCGGGTCAGGATCCTGACCGTCCGGCTTCAGCTGCAACGTAACCTTTTCGCCGGACTCGGTGGCCGCTTTAACAGGCGGTCCAGCCATCGGTGGCTGTTGCTGTTCACTTTCCGGATTCTTTACAGTTTCCGGCCGGTCGAGAATATCGCCCAGCTCTTCTTTGATTTTCGCCTGTAACTTGGCCCGATCGTCTACAATATGCGGATCTTCTTCGTTGCTATTGAGACCGTGCGGAGCAATCGGTGGCGCCGGAATGAAGATTTCGGGTCCGGCCTTCTGAAACTGTTTGTACACTTTGATGACACGTTCGCTGCTGAAATTATCGGGCAGCAGAAAAATACCGCCGAAGCAAAGCAAACACATCGTGAGCAGGACGAGCGCGATTAGGCATTTTTCGCGCGAGTGGAAGGACTTTCGCGGCGGCGGATTTCGCGTGTGAATCGGTAGCATTTTGAGGCGGCCGAATCGCTTGCAACTTTCGAACTTTTTCCCCGTTTACAGGGCAATTAAAAACGCACCTTGCCCGGCCGATTAAAACACTCCGGCCTTCGACTTTTCTTTCTTATTTTCGCGATAAGGCCGCGACGACGACGTTCGGAGTGGCGGGGAAAATTTTCATTTAGAGATTTTTTCGGGACTTCGCAGAAGGCCGCGACAACGAACACACACGGAACCACAATACGGAGGGATGGGTAGAGACGGACGAATTTTATAAGCTGCTAGATAAACATTTCCTTGGGCCTTTAATTTATCGGAAAATCGGTAATTTTGGGGGCTGCCGGGATCATTAGAAAACACGACGAAAGGATGAAAGAAGCGTTTATCGCCTCCACGACGAACGCGACTAGAATTCTTTTTGACACAAAACCAAGTGAAAGTTTTTGACGTTTCGATTTTGTGGTGCTACTAGTCTACGGTAGATGGAACACTAATGCATATAAAAATATTTTACCACTGGAGGAGAATTCAAGTATACAGGAAAATGTGTGGCGCGAAGAAATTTAAACGAAACTTTAACTACGTGGAAAGTTATCGAATTTTAAATCAACAGAAAACTATAAAAACTATCCAAAGTTTTTGAATTAAATGGACGAAGGTGTAGAGTAATCGATTTACAAATGAAATAATTTTTTTTTGCTCTCGGGACTATTCCAACTATAGCGACCGTTAACTCATGACAGTTTATTACAACTGAGAAGAAAAAAGAAAGTATGTATACAGAAAACTGATGCCAGACCCAACAAACCAAAATTATATCATTCAATACAGAACGGTCAGGAATGAAACAACTAAAATGGTAACATCAGCTAAGGAAAAATATTATAATGCGCAATTTGCAAAAACAGACGGAAATCCTTGGAAATTGTGGAGCACAATCAGGAAAGCTAGTTGTATTGACGGCAGTGCTCGTAGCGAAACTGAAGTAAGTGCATTAGATACGCCCAAGGGACCAATTAAAGATCCCGCTTTAATTGGAAATACCTTAAACGAACACTTCAGCATGATTAGCACAACTCTCGCAGTAAAACTTAAAACTCCAAGTAATGCGGAGAATTTTCAAAGGATCTGCTGTCCTATGGCATCGAATGCAATGTTTCTTTTTCCAACGGATGCTAATGAAGTGGAAAACATAATTGCTGAACTCAAATCCAACATAGCCGCCGGTATCGATGGTATAACAACAAATGATCTAAAAACATCATATCAACCCCCCTTAGCATAGATATAAATAACCATTTGAACAAAGGGACATTTCCAACTTGCTTGAAAACAGCACTGATCTCTCCCATCTATAAAGGTGGTTTAAACAAAGATCCCAATAACTATCGACCAATAGCTTTAATCAGCGCGATAAGCAAAATTTTCGAAAAAGTTATCAACAGGAGGCTCCTAAAATTTATAAAAAAATATTCTGGTTTTGATAATAGCCAATACGGGTTTCAAGAAGGCAGCAATACAACGTCAGCCTTGGTTGACGCTATCCAGTTTATAAACGAAGGTCTCGACGAAGGTTCCTATGTTACTGCGATATTAGTAGATTTAAAAAAAGCCTTAGGCACTGTAAACCATAAAATATTACTTGAAGTATTAAAGGAAAACTTTTTAGTTGGACGATAGAACATTACCAAAAATCTCGATATACTAAGCTCAACTAAGACAGTCAATATAGGAGTTCCACAAGGTTCAATTCTTGGACCTACATTGTATCTTCTGTATATGCACAATCTACAGTTCACAGGACTTAAAGCCAAATATATAACTTAAGGCCGGTTTACATGTCGGTTCCAAATAATTTTTACTGAGATTGTGAGGGAGCTAGCTTATCGAATTTTCAATGGAGTAGAAGCAACCACTACAAAAAAATGCTGGCACGCACACATTGATAGAAATATCGTCAATATTTTTTACTGAATATATCTCTGTTCGTTTCACTCCTGATCAGTTTCTCATTAGAGATTTTCTTCTCCCTCACAATCTCAGTAAAAAATATTTGCAACCGACATGTAAACCGGCCTTTATGCTAATGACACACTACTTCTTTACAAAGGTAAACATCCAAAACAACGAGAGATGTTGATCAACTCTAATCTGAAAATTTTCAAAAACTGGCTTTTAGGCAATATGCTAACATTAAATACTTCGAAAACAAACTATATGCTCTTTAGACAAACTAACAAATTAGACATTAAATTAAAACTAGAAATAGAAGGAATGCAACTAACGAGAGCACAGGAAACAAAATACTTAGGGCTGACAATTGACTCACTTGGACTCCTCACATAACTGAACTGAGAAATAAAATTACCCCGTTAATGTAGTAATAAGACGGAACGAATACCTTCAAGTCCCAATAAAGAATGTGATATATAATGCATTCATCCTATCCAACATAAGTTACGGTCTCCTTATACGGAGCCAGACCTCGAAAAGAAACTTGGACAAAATTGCGAGACTGATGAATAGGGACATTAAACCCAACTAGCAAACAAACTTCGCATTTTGATTTTCCGGAGGCTATAACTTCGATAAGACTTCGGTAAGACTGTTGAGCGCAGGTTGTGAACTTTTTACTTCGATAAGGCTTCCGTAAA
This sequence comes from Beris morrisii, assembly GCA_951812415.1. Lineage (NCBI taxonomy): Eukaryota > Metazoa > Arthropoda > Insecta > Diptera > Stratiomyidae > Beris > Beris morrisii. The sequence goes on from OX638310.1 coordinate 144,363,860, forward strand.
ACTTGCGAGCGGAGGTTTAACTTTCAGAGGCAATAGCTTCGGTAATAACCTTTATAACCTTTCACAATATAAAAACCAAGAAACTTAAATTCTCCATCAAATTGAGCCACAACCAAGAAATTCACAACTTTAACACAAGAAGTGCGAACTCTATTAAACAGCAACATGTTCCGAGAACAGATCGACAAATATACAAATGGCAAAGAATGTGTTTCAGTTGAAACGTCTTGCAAAAAAGCATCTTCTATGTCGAAACTAGAAACGGTATTAAGAATTGTTGCATTTATAAACGACCTAGAAACAGATAATTATTCAGGCGGTTTCTCGAGATTTTCGAAGATTCTAGGGAATGGTTGTAGATTGTGTTGTTGCATGTATTACGTGTTTATTTTTAAAAACTTTTCACAATCCCCGCTCCTTTTCACTTATATTTGTTTATATTTATTAATAATTTTATTTTTCTATATTAAAATATTTGAAAACTATATATCTCGGTACGACCCCTTATACCAGTGAGTTGCACTGACTGGGGAGTACCTTCGGGTTAAGGTAATTTGATTGGACATTGAGCCCAATGTCGGCATACATGCATGAGTATGTCGATACGGTGAAAATTTCTCTAGATCTCTAAGCTGAGAAAGTGGGAATTCTTCTCCAACTCTTGAGTTGGGAAGGAATCGCCCATTTTGCATGAAGGGACTAAATCTATTATTATAAAAAAGGTGTAAAGTAATCGATTTTAAGTTGTTTACAAATGAAATAATTTTTTTTGCTTTCAGGACTATTCCAACTAGCGACCGTTAACCGAACAAAAAATTTAAAAATGCTTGGAATTTAGATAAGACGTGCCCTAAAAATAAATCAAGTGAACTTCTCATAAGCAGAAACTCACGATCCAAGGTTCTATCCGGTTAAAAGAGTTAATCATTTAAAAAATTAAAAGATGTGTCCGTACAAGCAGGTTTCACTGGGAACGGATTGACTGCAAGGTCTCTTTTAACTCAGTTCCAGTATGAACCCTTTTGTGGCACTGTTGCTACTACTAATTAATTATTTTCTTGGAACACCAATTAAAAGCTTATCGCTAGCTCGTTGCTAGCATAGGAAGCCATTTTATCGATAGGTTAACTTTCTCTTCTTTAGTTAGAAGCGTGCATTTTCTGTATAATTCGCATTTTCTGTATGATTCGCATCACAACGTAGTCTTTTTTCGTTCCGGACACTGGCTACTGCATCGATCTTGAAAGAATGCTCTACTATCTGGCCAACAAGGTTACCAACAATTCAACAAGCAGTCGAGTTCCAGTTCGGACAGAAAAATGCGCAATTTGTTCAATAAAAAGATAAATATTTTCCATGGTCGCAACCATTGTTAATTTCCAGAACAAAATGGAACTCTGAACAAAACTGAATTCACTCTTAAATTTCATTTTCAGCTTTCAATTTGGCGATTCTCTGCAACGATTTTACTGCAGCCGTGTGAATTTTCGGATCGACTTTGTCTGGAACGAAATTTTTGTTTAAAAAATTCAATACTACACCCAATTTTTACTTACAAATTTTATGCATTCCTTTGATCGGAAATCGAATCGGAAGTTCTTCCGGAGCGGTACAAATAAAAACAAACGGACTATCAGATTCACCTTCGGGAAAGGTTTTGCGGTATTCTTCTTGCGGTTGACAATCCTGAACGGAAACGCATCCCAGGAGACATCCTGATGGATATTGAGTCGGGAATTTGATGGTGTCGTCTTTAATTTTGAGAAAAAAAATGTCGCGGTTATCATAAATAGTTTTTTTTGACAAGTATCACCCTGTAATTATAAGTCGACTTCAAAGCATGCAGAAGTTAAGAAAGAATAAAAGGGGATCCGTTAGATTCGGCCACCACTTCCGCCAGGTTCGTGGAATCGTGCCGAGAAAAGCTGGACTATTTAGGAAGTCGGCTCAAAGTAAACTTTCTTTTGGTAGCTGACTACAGCAAGATAGACGGAAACGAACGGACAGACGAATTGGCTTGACAAGGATCTGCTCTCCAAGATTTTCTCGCGGAAACTTTATAGCAAGACGCTATTAAGCGCGAGAGGGCCAAGGACACGCCATACAAACTTGAAATAAATCTAAGTACTCTGGATATCATTTCGATTCCCACACAAAAGGACGAGAAATCGAAGTGGCAGCCTGTCGGTCGCCGGTCTGTCAATGGTTAGGCAGCATGCACCACCAGTGGATGCAAAAAAAAACCACGGCCGCCAAGAATGCCGATGCAGCAGTAAAAGACGTCGGCAGCGATTCATGCCGACACATCACACCACAACAAAGTGGCGGTATCAGCTATGCTGTCGCAGCTGCCAACAAATAAGTAAATCCTTCTTTGATAACTTCGATTCCTAGCGCTCCGTAACGATTCACTTCATCAGCCTTCAACCACGAAGCAACGGAATGCCAACGAGGTCCGGTCGCAATTCATGGAATTCTTTCGATGCGACAATCGCTTTCAGAGCCGTTAAAAAAATCGAATAATTGAAAAATCCTAAGTCCTCGCTACAGGTAAAAACTATTGAACAGGATCGTATCTTGTGGAACAGAAGATCGGGCAGATCCATTCCATTCGGATTGCTTTGATTTGGGCTCGAAAATGTTTGGCATTATTATTGCGTGAAAAATTCACTTTAACGGATCTCGAAAATGATTTGCCAATCGGAACTGAAAACAAAACCAGTCAAATGAAATTTGTGAAGATTAGGAGAATCCTGTAAAAAACCAGTCAAAGAAGTTCTCACTTAAACGACTTTCAGTGTTTAAGGACAAAGAAAGTACCGGGAAAGATACTACCAGAGTAGCGCTGAATGCTAACCACTTACCATTATAAATCACCCTGTAGAAGTTCTCCATTCGCTTAACCTCTTCCATATCGACGGGTTTTGCAGTGGCTGCAATCCACAAACGACCACGGTGCGCTGTATACCACGACCTGCCTTCGTGCCTGTAGGTAAAAACCAAAAATTAATCAGAATTCCACTAACCACCCAAGTTCCTATTTACTTCTTAATACCGCCAACTAGAAGCGATGCCCAAGGCTGATGCATCGACAAACAATTCCGTTGGTCCTGAATCTCCAAGAGTTCTTTGTCTTGTACGCGATTATAGACGCCATCGTACTCTTTCGTTCCAGTGTTCTCCTTGTTCGGAAAATCACCGGATGGAATGTAAATCGGACCGGGTCCTTCAATGCCCGGATGAATATCGTCCGAGAGATCGTCCTTTCGGTTCTTTTTGCCCGAACTGACGTTTGCAAATGATCCGTCCGTGCACGATCTGGCGATTTCCTTTAAGATTTGATCTTCGTAGTCGATCGTCAGTTGCGGTTCGGAAACGATTTGCCGGCCGGCAAAATCCAACGTTACTTTCCGATTAAGACGACTCGAATGCTTCTTTTCGCGTAGCTCTTCTTCGAGACGGTCGAGCTTCTTGCGTTCGGAGTCCGAGAGCCAGACCGAGTTGGCCTGTAATTTAAACGGGACGGTCATTAATAAACACCAGTTTGGACGCGCGACTACAACGGACCTTAAAGTAATCGGACTCATCGTCGATAACGATCGTACGTTTCTCGCTCGATTTGTCGTACTCGAGCAAGCGATTTCGCTGGGCTAGTGCTTCTTCCCAGCCCTTCGGCCTATTCATTTCCATTAGACTCTTCTTCAAGTGTTCGCCTTTCTTCGTTGCCGTTCGCATGACTTTCTTCTCCTCTTCCGAGCAGACTAGATTTCCGCAAAATAGACACGGACCGCTACCTTCCTGCTCGCACACAATTCGGCCGCATCGCATGCAGTTGTTGATCAGTTTGTGTTTGCCAGCTTGGCAATCACAACGATGACGACCTTTGATTAGAACCGTGTCGTTCAGGAGGCCGTCCTTCGTGTACAGGCTGACAAATTTTGTTTTCTTCTTGCTGTCGTCTTTCGTGGCATCCGGCTGAAACAATTTCTAAATGACGGAACAAAAAAATGTCGATGCCATCATCTCACCTTTTCCGGTTTTCTAATCGGAACGTTCGCTGCTGCAACGCTGGGCCGGTTGTTACTTTTCCGGTTCAAGTTCTTGGCACCGATTGGTCCAGAGTTTTTACCTGGTGTGAGTTTAGCCCAATCAGAACGTTGCTTTTCGTACAAAAGGAAACTCACCAAAAAGCCGCTGCTTGAAGTCGTTGATGAAGAGCCGATGCTCGGGAAGCTCGTAGTTTAACAGCGTCTGGAAGTATTCGTCGACTTCTTCGGAAGATTTCATGCCCAGAATGAAACTGTGCGGATACAAGAATTACGTGAAATGCTGGGGTAAATGCATGGCAGCGACTTACCTGATCATTTCATCGGGGATTTCGAAATCCAGGCAAATCGAGAGGCGCTCCTGTAGCCAATTTTCCATTTCGACGATTGATGAAATTGCAATCGGAATTCGGCAAACAAACGGATAGCAGCCCGGCACAGTGACAGTTGGAAAATGACAATCAGCTGTGTGGCTGTGTCGTTGGTGGGTGTGCAGTGTTAGGTTTACAGTCAACCAACAAACAAAAAAAACCGTTACGATATTATTTTTATTAATAACAAATTGGGATAATATCCACCCAAAAAACACAGTTCACCAACAGACTCCCTATGTACCCTTCAGACGTTATTAAATGAAAATAATAAAAGTTGATTGTTCTTCCAAGAAATATTAATCTGCTGTTTCTTTGTCGTTAACCTGCTCTGCACTGTATAAGAGCGTGAAACAATAACTGTAGCACCTCCAGACTAAAATAAAAAATATTAATAATAACATTAGAACTTCCAGCAGCTTGATCATGTCATACACTATTCCAGCACACGTACTGCAAGCTCAATTCGACATCAACAACGATCTAAAACCGATCGACTGAGAACAGATCCCATTTACGAAGCGAACAGAATTAATCCTCTTCACCAGGAAATACAAAGTTCCTCACGTAGACCCTCCTTTTCTGAATGGAACTAGTCTAGTTTTCACCGACAGTGCAAAATATTTGGGTCTTATTTTGGACAAGAAACTTCACTAAAAAACCTAAAATCCAGGAAAGGGCAAGGAAAGCAACAGTTGCGCTTTACTCGTGCAAAAAGGCCATTGGCAAAAAATGGGGTATGCAACCCTGAATAGTTCATTGGCTCTACGTGTCCGTTATCAGACCGATACTTATGTACGGTGTTATTGTCTGGTGGACGGCTGCAGACAAAGCGGTTAACCGGACCACCCTAGGGAAGGTACTAAGATAAGCATGCATATGCATCAGCGGAGCTCTGAGAACAACTCCCTCTGTAGCATTAGACATGCTACTTAATCTTCCACCCCTGTACATTTTTGGCAAGCAAATGGCAGCCAGTGCAGCCATTCGACTCAGAGCCTTTACACAGTGGACTGGCATACTCAACAATCTTGAATCACTTCAATAACATTCCTGAAAACACCGACTACACCCCTACCAGTTATGATTTTGACAAAAATTTCCTAACAAGCATCCCAACCCGTCTAGAATGTGAAAGGGATTCGATACGGATGGAAGAGTCCGTCTACATATATACGGATGGCTCCAAAACTGATGGCGGGGTAGGTGGAGGTGTTTTCACTGGCATGCTTAACATTAGCAGCTCCTTCCGTCCCCGGAGTATATCTATCAGGCGGAGCTCATGGCGATCAAGGAGACCTTGTCCTGGCTGGACAACTGGATATTTGCATTTTCACAGACAACCAAGCGGCAATAAAATCCTTGAGATCGGCCTCGACAACATCAAAGGTCGCCGTAGAATGTCGTTCATCTCTTACGGAGATGACAGAACAGTTCAATATTCTTCTATGTTGGGTACCAAGACACAGGGATATTCCAGGGAACTGTATGACTGACGAACTCGCTCGGCGCGGTACAACCCTTCAAATTATGCCGGAACACCGGAATCTAGGTGTGCCTCTCTCCACATGTAAACTCCTACTGGGATTGGGCTCAGTTGAGAAAACCAACTCAAGATGGGCAGACGGTATTACATGTGACACTACGAGACAGATCTGGTCGAAGCTGGATCCAAAACGGTCTAAAAGGCTGACTTTGCTCAAAAGGGCGAATATCAGCACCACAGTCGGTGTCCTGACCGAACATTGTCTTATAGGTCAGCATGCTAAACGACTCGACCTCTTTTCGAACGACTTCTGCAGATGCTGCTTGGATAAGGAAGAGGAGGAGACAGTCCTTCATCTTATCGGTACCTGTCCAGCTCTATCCGCTAGAAGGAAAGCTCATCTTGGAGTTTACTTCTTCAACAGTCTTAGTGACCTTTGAGCTTTGTGTTCACAATTCTGGATGTTAACATCAAATTGATCAGCGCGCCAAGCGAGGACTCCACCTTCAGGCTAGAAAGTGCGTCAGTGATTGCCTCTGGTCTGACGTTGTTGAAAGCTCCCTCGATGTCGAGAAAGGCAACCATGGTGTATTCTTTAATACTAAGAGATTTTTCAATGGTGCGCACGAACGAATATAAGGCCGTTTCGACCGACCTCCCCTTCCAGTACGCGTGTTGGGATGTTGACAGCAATCGCTTGTCGCGGAAGTACATATCCATTAGTCTTTCCAGTGTTTCTAGAAAAAAGAATGATAGGCTGATTGATCTGAGGTCCTTAGGGCAGACATGAAAGCTTTTTCCTGCTTGAAGATGAGACCACCGTGACTTCCATCCATGTTTCAGGAATGTAGGTTAGATCCAGGCAGCCCTTCAAGATAACCTTCAGCCAAGGCAGAATTATATCCGAGCTTTGCTGGATTTCAGCAGGAATTATTCCATCCGGTCCCGCAGACTTAAATGGTTTACATGGCCTTCTATCGCCCAGAGGAGCTTGGTCTCTGTTTTAAGAGCGTCAGAGTTGAACAGTGCATGGTTTCTTGTAATGCTTACCCGCTCCGACTCAATATGCGAGCTACCAGGGAAGGGGATGTCCAGGAGAAGATCAGTGGTTTCCCTACTTGAGGTAGTCCAAGATCCGTCCGGTCTCCTCAGGTAGCATGGTATGGTTGGATTTTTAGAGAGAATTTTACGGAGCCTGGATGCCTCGAAGGAATCTTCTATTTCACTACAGAAGAGTCCCCAGGATTTGCGCAGCGCCTTTCTCAGTTCATATTAGTATTTACGAAGTGATTCTTTATAGGAGTCCCAGTCGCAAACGTCTTTAGTGCTTTTGGCTTTGATAAACAGTTGCCTACAGCATTTTCTAAGAGCCCCGAGTTCTTCGTTTCACCCTGGCGGCTTATATTTCCCTCTTGACCTGCTCTCAGGACAGGAGTTCGGCAATGCCTCGTTAAGGGCGCGCTTGAGGGTGGTGACCATCGAGATCAGTTGAGCTACTCGGTTGGAGTGGTGGTATGTGTGGGAGTAAGCCGCTAAGAGTTTCAATCCTGTGGTAACATAACGGACCTTTTTAGGTCTAAGTGTGTCCGTGTTCTCACGGACAGCCACGAGTACCTACTTACCTACGAAGCGGTCATTCAATTCAATTCAATGACAATCTCCATTAGATACGCAGAAAACATAGTGAAACTAAAGCGGTTGTCGAACGGTAGAAAAAGAAACGGGACGGGAAGGTTGTGCCTTTGGAATATGAAGTGTTGGTCTCTGCTGAACATTCAGCATAACTGGGTGAACTCCGGCGAGTCGTCATAGGTATTCCTGCTAACAACATTTAAGGATGGATGGTCCAGCTTTTCCAGGGAAGCAAGGAGACTTCGGTGTTACGTCAGTAACCAGCAATATAATATAGGAACAATAAAACCTGGCTCAAATTTCTTTGGTTTTCTCGAGCCCCGTATGTACTCGTACTTTTTCACCTTATCTTGACATTTTCGTGGAATATGTCTATTCTGGTAGCAGCATCCAATATGTACAAAAAACCGGACTGAGTATATCGGACCTGTTATGTTCGACAAACCGATCAGTTATAACTTGCCTGTCCAGCTTGTACATACAAAAATCGTCTCTTGAAAGTTCGCTTTCCGGAATGTAATGATTGTATGCCAGGTTTAGAGGCTTACACACAGCATTACGTCTATACGTGCACTCCCCAGGGGTCATCACAGAACAACCAGAGATCAAATGAGCAATTGTTTCGAAAGTGTGACCACTGATTATGCATCAGTCATCATCCATTCGTTCCTTGAGGAAATATGTTTCCGAGAAAAATTTTTTTTTAAGTTAGATGGCTGGTTGGATATGCAAAGTTGCCAAAGAAAATTAACATGTTTAACATGCATCGATCTTTACAGGAGCCCAAGGCCCGATTTGGTCTGTCGATGAGATGAGATCGATCTTTACCTGATCTAGCCTCAACCCGTCCAAAGGATCAAATTTCGATATTCAGACTGAGAGGTATCTGACCAAACGCATATAGCAGAGAAGGAGCTACGTAGTTTTAATCACACATATTTTATTCTTCCCTGAAAGATGAGTCTCCACCACCAGCTTCAGTCTTAGCAAAAACATAGTTAGAAGTCCGTCACCCAGGAGGATAAACACCGCCATCCCCATACCAAACTAACCCTAGTGAATATTTTATTTTTGGAACGTGCCACTACTATAGGTCTGCCAAAAATACCAAGTTTCAGCAATTCAGCATTAGCGGTCCTAAAGATATAAGAGATTTTTCCCCCCTTTCCTATCCTCACCCCCTACACCACCAACAAAATTTTTTTTTCCAATAGGGGTTTATTAGGTCTGCTTCACACATAAGTTCTAAGCTTCTATCTTAAACAGTTCTTAAGATGAGAGATGTGATTTTTTTGAAAAATTCTCATCCTCCACTTTCTTGCTCCACAGCCTTACAAAAAAAAATTGTATCATATATTCAATGAACTCGATTTATCCACCGTTACATACAAACTGAATTTCATCTTTCTGGCATAATTGGTTTGTGTGATATCCTAATCATAATCTCTAAATACTCCCAACACCCGGACGTGACTGTCCTTCCATACAATTTAATTTCCAATTTATTCTCATCGTATACCTACAAACAATCACTAAGTTTCAACTTTGTGACATTAACAATTTAGGAGATATGGATTTTAGAGTGCCTTATGCACCCTCCCCACTTCCACATCCCTCAACCTATATCAACCTTTTTTTGGCAAATGGGTCCACTATCATAGTTCTACGTTAGGTCCAAGTTTCAAACTCGTAGCATAACTGGTTCCTGAGATCTAGAAACCAAAATTCTAAAATGCTACCGCACTACCCCCACAGCTCTCAAAGTGTGATCGCTTTAAGGAGTCAACTCAATCTATCCATAAAAAAAATTGTCAACTTAATAGTTGAAAATGCTAACGATAAAAATGAGCAACAAGTAATGAATTTCTTAAAACTTGCTAGCTTTTAGCATTTTCACTTTATTTTATATACATTTTCTATAAAATAGATATTGTTACTGTAACATGTTATTAAACGGTGAATCGAATAACCTTTGATTTAAATTACAGTTTTAACATGACATTTTACTCTCTAAATTCCAAGAAAATTTTCTTAACTCCTTAACAATTCAAAATTATTATTATTATTAAATATTAAAATTCTTAGTGAAAATTAAAAATGGCCAAAGTCGACGTTGAGTACTGGCAAGTATCTCTTTGCTTTCAAGCCGAAATACGAAATACAATTTAATATTTTAATAATTAAGAAAAATTTTCCGATTTCTAGTGGATACTGCGACTTTGAATCACAATGCGAAAATTTGGCAAAATTTGTTAAAGAACTGAATCCACAGACCGAAGTAAACTGTCAGCGCGGTCGTAAGGGTGCGTTTGAAATAAAGGTCAACGATACCCTAGTCTATTCCAAATTAAGTACAAAGAATTTTCCAAATTTTAAAGACGTTGCCAAAGTGGTTCAGGACGCATACGACGGTAAACCAATAACACCTGTAACTGATAGTGCCTGCCCTTTGATGTAGAATTTTGTATTAAAAATCAGAAATCAAAACAAAAACTTACCAATATAAAAATGCATGTAATAACCAAATTTACGATTCAACAATAATATCATCATTACAAGAAATGAAACTGTTTTTGCTATGATCAAATTCGAATTGTGATAAGTAGATGCCGAAGCGTATTTCACCCTGAAACTCCCGCGCTATAGTCCGAAGCGGTTCCGATGTTTTCTCACCTGTTCGCGGATCTATGCAAATCATCTGGCAACGCATACAATTCCCCTCTATCCGGAAATCGGTTTCGCCAATTTTCAGTGTCCGAAAGTGGTTTTCGTCAAGCGGTTCGGGCGTTTCAATGATCAAATTTCCACGAAAACGATCGACAATACCCTCGATATCGTTTCCGTCCACAGACGACCAATCGTCCACTTTCGAAGCGAGCCAAACTACCGACGTATAGTTGATTAGAAGGAACTGAGCCTGATTCGATAGGCTGATGTCCTTGGCGTTTCCGTTGCGGCTAAGCCGTTGCGTTCCATCGTGCTGTTGAATGAGACGAACTCCTTCGATCCTCAGGCATTCGCTAAGCCAATCGGCAGCTTGATCGCCGCAGTCCACTCCCTCTATAAAATCCCCACATACCTTACTCTGGCATAGGGATGATGTGACTACCTGATCGGTGAATGGGACTAAGGGGATTTCTATAACGTCCATATCTGAAATCGGGGAGGCAGTATATAAGACCTGATTCTGCAATTCCGGGAATCTACTATACCTGGACTAAACAGAAGCATCACATTTCGCTTGAGATCGATCTCCGGTCGAATCAGACATAATTTTGTAGTCACCTTTTGAGTCACTGCAACTCCATTGGCGTTTACGATCATCCACGATCGGTCGTACTTTAATCCTTTTGCGGTCAGTTCCCAACGATCGCTTACTTTGAACGATCTGCACGATTTTACCGGGTATATGCAAATTTGACGTAGTCTAATTTGATTTGTTGGCGGTCTTATTCGGTCCTTGATATGTTGTAATTTATCAGGAATATTTGACTTAGCCAGAATTTCGTAGCGTTTCGATTTATTTTTGAGATAACAATCCTTCAGCATATTCAGAAGGGTGTGGACATCCTCTTTTCGCGACATGTAGCCAAATGAAATTCGAACTGCTCCAGTTGGAATGCCGTCTACCAAGTCGTTGAAATCACCGCAAATGTGCCCAGACTGGAAGAAAGGAGAGAATAAGTTACTACTTTAAGATTCCAAGTTTCAACTTTCTTGTGCAAATAGCCAATGAGATATAGAAATCCTTTTCACTTAAAATTCAGCTCGCTAGATGCATGAGTTTCCATTACAAATATTAAGCACCGAATTGAACATTTTGTAGGGTCGAATTTAATAAATCAATTGAATGGGGAAAACTATTTGATAAAATTTTGCACATATCGAAAATCCTGGAGCATCGTAAAATCCCAGATTCATTTCTATCAACATGTGGACCAATAGCTCTATAGAATATTTGAGCTCACATGCTATTCCGCAGATATTTTTGGAACTTTGATTGTCAGCAAAATGCATTTGAAAATATGAGTGCAATAACTACAGGCATCTCTCCTTCGTATTTGAGCTGAAGCTTGGAAATTGTGCAATGTCCATCGCAATTTTGAATAACAAGGTACCTACATAGGAGTACATGCAAATGGAAATTTTCATACTTAGAACGGAAGGTCGTTACAAGTATCGCTTACGGATTTCATTCATGATGTGATCTAGGCTACTAAGTACAGAATATTTTACAGATAATCCCACGAAGTATTGCTATACGAGTATGTTTGAGTTGATGCATTATGGTTTTTGATAGTAGATTTATCTTTCAGTAGGGTAACTATGCTTAAAAGAAAACATTCTGAGTTTTCATTTCAACAATTTCTGAGATATAAGAACAAAAAGAGTTGGTGGTTCAAATACACAACCATAGAAAATTTAAACTTGGTAAGAGTTTAGATTTCTAGGTTTCTGTATCTCAGTAGGATGTTGCAACTTGGAATTTAGATACAACCATTGGGTCATTCCATCAAGAATCGCAAAAGTTGTGACCTTACCATCGCCGATTCTTTTGAAAATTTGTGTACTTGAAGAATTAGTGAAAAAAAAAATATAATCTACATTTTTTTTTCTGTCTCATTTGTTTTGTTAGTTATAGTATGTTAAAGATTTCGCAAAAATGGTGTCCGAGTCCTCTTTGAAAATTCATATCTCTATTAATTTTTATCATAGAATAATAAAATAGGACTTATGTTAAAGGGGACGGTTGTCGCAAAATAAGAAAAATACCAATCAAATTTATCCTTAAAATTCTTTTTCTAGGATAACGATTTTGTCCTTTATCCTTGAATATCTCAAAAAGCAATGTTTTTATTTTTTTATATTTTGTGTATTATACTGTTTTTCAAAACATATCAAAAAATCAACTTGGGATCTCAATGGGATCGAAGAACATCAGTGATTCTCAATTATTTCATAGAAAAGTTACAATTATTTTAATTACTTACTCGTATGTAAGTTCTATGAGGCTACATGTATGTATAGCTTTTAAAATCATAAATTTAAGCTAGTTTAGTTTAATAATAATTTAATTGGGCTACTAATTGATTAAAAACATAAATGTTTTATAATATACTTGTACATATTAAAAAAATTAAATTTGGTTTAGAAAATTAAAATTTCAACGGAGTATTTTATTAATGCATTTCATTCCAGATAACAGTAACTAAATTTAAAATGATTTGACACTGAGTAATAATATTTGAACTAGTAGAAACATAAAAAATCAATAATAGATTCAACAAAATATATATATATGGTATTCTATTATGGACAATGAACATCTAGTAGGTAAAATTAGTATACCAACATACCACAAACTTAAATAAAAAATCTGCCAACAGTCTGGGCGCAACTTTATTATTTTCGGGCAGAAGTCCGGAATGCGAACGCGGTGTAGGTTATTATGTGACTGAAAACCTAAAAAAGGTTCCGCAAGCGGTTAGATTGGTGTCGCGCTAGAATACTTAAACGCCGCTTTCAAATATAACATATGAATTGCATAATTGGGTCATACTCCGGGAAGAGCTCTAAGTCATAGTACAATATCAGTTAATACGCGATTAGGAGGTTTTTCGTGATTAGGTTTTTGGCCATTACATGTAATCGGAAATGCATTTGTAGGGGATTATATAAAAAGTCTGTGGAAGTGAAAACCATGATATCTGATATCTCATCAATCCTAAGAAATATGTCGAAAGCCTTACGTCCCCTTGGAGTTGAATATCTAAAAATATTGAAATCAACTTTTGACGATTATGTAGGAAGCCTTAGAAAGTAAAAATGAATTTGATATCTCATCAGAACTAAGAAATATGAAGGAATTTGTGAAAACATATGCAACCCCCTTGCCCCCACTTAGGGTTGAGTATTACAAAATCCTGAAATTAATTTTTAGATATATGTAAAGAAAGCCCGAGGAAGTGAAAACGAATCCGATGTCCTATCACTCCTAAGAGATATGACGAAATTCGTGAAAACGTGTTCAACCCGTTTATACACTCTTAGGGGTTGAAAAAGGAAAAAATTTGAAAACGGGTTTTAGGTGATTATAAAACAAGCCCGTGGAAGTAAAAAGTTATTCGATATCTAATCAGTCCGGAGGGATATGGCTGAATTCGTGAAAATGTATACAGCCCCTTTACACAACCGTAGGGTCGAACTTCAAAAAATCCTGAAAACACTATCTAGGTATTTATATGAAGAATTCGTACAATAAAAATGAATTAAATATTTGGAAAGACCTAATAGAAAAAAAATCAATAAAGCCGTGAAAATATATGCATTCCATTTTCACTGATCATTTTTTTTGCCCCCCTTCCGTACGCCAATGGATATTTGAAAATTTTTTTTATCCAAATTACTTTTCTATATGACTTACATATACATACCGAGTTTCAACATTCTAGCATAAACTGTTCTATAGTTAGGAAAAACACCCCCCACCCCCGTACCATACTACCCCTATAAAAAATTATATTTTTTCAACATGCTACTACTAAAGTTCTATCCAAATACCAAGTTTCAGCTTCATATCATTATAGGTTCTCGAGATATAAAAATCGGAACTTTTTCTTCTTTACCCTTCCCCACCCTCACCCTCTACACCCTCACCCTCAACATTTTTTTTCTGCTAGGGGTCTATTGGTCCTACTTTTGGTAAAAATTCTAAGCATCTATCATAGACTGTTCTTGAGATATGAGACGTGATTTTTTAGAAAAATTCGCATCCCCTCCACTTCCATACTACACCTCCCCCTTAAAAATTTTTACTTTCAGCAAACTTTATTTGTCAACCTTAATACAGGAACCGAATTTTATTTGTCTAGTACAATTGGTTCGTGAGATATTGTAATCTAAAATTTTTCGACCCCTACCTCCGTACGCCACTACCCCCTCTCAAAAATTTATTTCCGATCTATTCTCCTAGTATACCCACAGATGTTCATTAAGTTTTAATTTCGGGACATTAACCGAAAGCCGAGATTGAGACATTCTAAAATCCATATCTCTTATCTCCTAAACTGTTAATGTCAAAAAATTAAAACTTAATGAACATCTGTAGGAATACTAGGAGAATAGATCGGAAACAAATTTTTGAGTGGGGACAGTGGTGTGTGAGGGTGGAGGGTGAATAATTTTAGATTACGATATCTAACGAACCAATTGCACTAGGCAAATAAAATTCGGTTTATGTAAAAAGGTTGACAAATGAAGTTTGGTTAAAGTAAAATGTTTTAAGGGGGCGGTGGAGCATGGAAGTGACGGGGATAAGAATTTTTTTAAAAAAATCACGTCTCATATCTCAAGATAGATGAGATGAGAAGATAGATGCTTAGAATCTTTACCAGAAGTAGGCCTAATATAGCCCCTATCTGGAAAAAAAGTTAGGGGTGGGGGTAGAGAGGGTGAGGGTGGAGGAGGGTGAAAAAAAAAAGTTCCGATTTTTATATCTCAAGAACCGATAATGATATAAAACTGAAAACTGGTATTTTGATAGACATGTAGCAGTAGCATGTTGGAAAATATAATTTTTCATAGGGATAGTATGGTACGGGGGAGGGGGTGTTTTTCCTATCTATAGAACGGCTTATGCTAGAAAGTTAAAAAGCTGTAAGTGTATGTAAATCAACTAGAAAAGTAATTTAGATAAAAAAAAGGAGCGTTCCGGCCGGCCAAAAAATTTCGAAGACGCAGAATCGGAGGAACTACTGGACGAAGATTGATGCCAAACACAACAAAGTCATGCGGATTCATTGGATGTGACTCAACAAGCCATTACACATCGTCTGAAAGTCTTGGAAATGATGCAAAAGCAAGGAAATTGGGTGCCGTGCGAATTGAAGCCAATAGACGTCGTACGTCGTTTTTTCACGTGCGAACAGCTGCTCCAACAGCAGAACAGGAAAGGATTTTTGCATCGTATCGTGACTGGTGATGAAAAGTGGATATACTACGATAACCCGAAGCACCAAAAATCGTGGGGATACCCTGGCCATGCATCAACATCGACCGCAAAGCCGAATATCCATTGTCCCGGAGTCATGCCATGCATTTAGTGGAACCAGCTCGGCGTGGTGTATTATGAGTTGCTGCACAGGACCTCTTTATCGAACACAAATAATGCGTTTGAGCCGAGCATTGAAAGAAAAACGGCCGCAATATGAGCAGAGACACGACAAAGTGATTTTGCTACACGACAACGCTTGGCAACATGTTGCTCAGGTTGTGAAAACCTACCTGTTAACACTGAAATGGGACGTCCTACCCCACCTGCTGTATTCACCAGACATCGCCCCTTCCGACTACCACTTAATCCGATCGATAAAAAATATCCTGGCTGAGCAGCACTTCCGTTCTTACGAAGATGCCAACAATTGGGTCGACTCGTGGATCTCCTCAAAGGACGTGGAGTTTTTTGAACGCGGAATTCATATGCTGCCAAAAAGATGGGAAAAGGTTGTGGCTAGCGATGGACAATATTTTTAAAAAAAATAATGCAACCAATTTCTCGCAATAAAGGCTCCAAGTTTGACAAAAAACGCCGGGAACTTATTTGTACACCTAATATAATTGTCAAATTTATTTGACAAGTTATTTTTTTTGCTCATTTTGATTTTGAAATTAACCCAACTTTTCGTCAAATTTTTTATTCAAATATTTGGCAGCATTGCAGATAGTGTAATATGTACTAGGTTTACTGTAACAGAAGAATTTATTCGATACGTTTCGTTTGTCATAGCTCGATAAAAAAGTAACGTAGAAAGGTGATAAGAATTGCATTCAAAAGAGCGAATAAGATGACGAAACCTTGTCACAGCTCACTGTTCGAGAGTTTTTACTGCTTTATACAATCCAAATAGATAGTACCTCTTTCAAAATTCAAATGTATGCCAGAAGCGATACGATTTGTTGATTTAATTTTTTTGCATATCCCCTTTCAGCAAATAATGCCAGACATTTCAGATTTAAATTTATTGGGTAATTCTCACTTAAGAGCGTCTAAGTGATTTATGTCTTTTCACAGACATTTAATAAGTTCTCAAGTCTAAAAATCATTACCTGGAAATGTTTTCGAAGTTCGCTATCTCGAAGTTTCAAGAGCACTTGACACGTGCCCGGATTACAAAAACATCCGGTTCGCAAAATGATGTTGTAGATACTTGCCATACAAGCAACCTAGGGAAACTCACAGAATAAATTCATCCAATAAATTTTTAATTTAACTAAAAGCACCTCAGCGTATCCGATGTAGCTGCCGTCATCATGAAGTAAATTAAATGCAATTAGACCGCCCTGAGTATCTATTGAATCGAATTCCGTGTGTGAGTAGATTTTGACCAAAGGCTTCTGATTTGAATACGCCAGTTCCTTAAGTTCGTTATAGCAATACTGTGCCAATTGAAAAACGTGTCGACCAATCCGATCCATTGTCCGTTCAGATCCGATTAATCGTTCGATTGTCCTGAATCCGGGCAGAAGGGTTGCAATCGATAGGAACGGTATGGTTCCATCCTCGAATCGTTCATAGAAACAATCTCGTTTTTCGTGAAAGTCCACTTTGCTCATTGCAATTTTGACGGTACCGCCGCCGAAGAAGCTCTTTCGCAAAACTTTTTGACCTCTTTTGCTTACGATTAACGCTCCTAAACCGGTCGGATACCTGAAAATTGCCGTCTTAAAAAATTATAAGCAAACTTTATTGGATTTTTTGTTGATGGAGTAGACGAGACGACATACGTTGACCTTACCCAAAAATCTTATAAAACGAAAAGCATACGAAATCGGGTTTCGTTTTGTCGAGATCGAGCGAATTTGTGCCTATAAAAGAGGCCACATCCAAGCAAACATACCAGCGATTATTTTTCGCGATAGTAGCGTTTTGATTGTTCGCATTCAATGGTTTGCCCGGTACTTGAAGCCCGTACTGATGGATCTTATCAATTAAGCTAAGTGGACACTTAAAGCCGCTGAAATTACATTGAGCCGAAAACGTAATTAAGCTGTTACCTGTAGTATGAACAGGTAGTTTCTTTGGATTCTTTATTTCCAGATTGCTAAGGAGTTCATCTCGCGTTAGAACTGATACCGATTCCGTACGAACTAGTTCCCGCATTCCCAGTACCGATGTGTGATTTTCCTGGACGTAGTAGTAGCTTCCGGTTTTCTCGAAATCAAAACTTTCAGCCACTAGCTTCAGGCTAGCTGTTGTTCCGGCTGTAAACACAATATCATACTGACTATTGTCCGTATTGAAATGCTTTAAGACCCTGAAAAGGTAGTGTAAGATCGCGATCAAGATCATTCTATAGGTGGTCAAGAAAATCATAACTCACCTGTATCTCACTTGATCGATTAAATCTTCGGTTGTTTTACTTGTGTGAGGGTTCGAGTAGAGGTTCTCCCGAAAATTTCGATAGATCGAATCGATTTGCCGCTCCGAGTAGAGTGTAGCGCCGGCATGATCAAGGTAACACTTTCCTATGTTTTAATCAAGATCACTTTAGTAATACTTTCTCCGGATCGGAGGCAATACCTACCTTGAACTCGTTTAAATTCGTCAGAAATTGCTTGAAGTTCACGATTACTAAATTCACTTGTTAAGGTCATTATATAAATCTAACTGATCGCGACACCGACTTTAACATCTGAGATCAGACTAACAAATGATATTACTGTCTGGCTGACTGATTTCTCCACGGATGTATGTGTTAAAGTTAATAGCTCTGTAATACTCGTATAATATGAGAAACGATTTAATAGCATAGCGTCTTATGGTTTTTGAAAAACAGTCGAGTTGAGTGAAACTGGGTAAATTATTTACTGGCTATGGAGATGGCAAATGGGGGAAATTTCAGTCATTATCTTTCATGATAAGGCAGTTATTGTTGATAATTTTATAGACGTATTCGGTAGAGCGAAAAATTTAGCAAATCAATTGAGCGCTGATATTAAGTAGTTATTACTTTACGAATACGTACAACAAGTCGAAGCCATGTTTTGATTTTTTTATTCATTTGTTTATTTATTGCGATTGACTCGAAATGTTTATACCGACGGTCAAGTGTTCTGTTACGTAATTATTTACATTATTGTTGTAAACTGTATATGTAGAAGGCCGTGCTGAAATTACATACACTTAAAGTAATTGTTTTTTCAATATCTTATTATTGTAACAGTATGATGTGTATTGCAACTGTTTCACATTTTAAGAACTTGTCTATATTTACGATCTTGGGCGCACAAGGCATTAGTTGTTGTCGTTTCCTAAAGATCTCGGCATATCCCTTTCCACCTTGTGTGATGATTTAGACAGCAAGACCCTGTAACTGCAGAAATTTATTACGATTTAGGAACAATGCGAAGACATCAGGGTTATTTTGCAACTTCAAAATGCCCTTACAGCTGGTGGGTGTTTAATGAGATTTTTCTTATTTACGACCGGTTTTGAATTTTACCGAACCTCAAATTCTGGGTTTAGTGATATATTTCTTAGGGCTGGTTTCACAGTCGAAGTTTAAACCAAAAATTTTGTTTAAACTTAGGAGCAAACGAATAAGTTCCTAAGTTTAAACCAAATTTTTGGTTTAAACATCGACTGTGAAACCGACCCTTAGTAACTCTTTTTCCTTGATCACTAAGAGTCAGCGTTTGAAAAGGCTCTTGTTTAGTGTTTTAAGCAAAACGTAAAATTTGAAGATCGAATTCTCAAATATCAGGACCAGAAAGATACCTTTTAACTTATTGGGTAGCTTCGAAAACGGTGCCAAAACGGGCATGTGTTTGAATGGGTGTTTTACTAAGTTTTTCGATCTGTGCAACTTACATATCTCATAAAGTTGTTTTTCAAAATCTTGGGAACCGGTAAAATAATCGATGGTACCTATCACATGGTCTAAAATATGATCTTCGCAAGTTTAAAAAATCTTTGTTGATGTGCAAAATTGAATTCAAACCTTTACTTATCTATTACTTTATTATTTTTTAATAATAAAGTATTGCTATCGACATAAAATTTCAAAAAAATTTGATACCCTAAAATTTAGTATTTTCAAGTTTTAGGACCAGTAAACCCCAAAAAAGCAAAAAAAAAATGTCCGTCTGTCCGCCGTAGACGCCATACGCCGTACGCAAAACCGTGTGCGCAGCGCGAAAACCCCATGAGATATTAAGTTGCAATTTTTCTGGTAGGTAGAATGGGTGTTGGGTGAACCCCTACGAGTGGCATCTTTTGGAAGGGATGGGGGTGTGAGGAAAGAGGAGCGTTTTTGATGAAAAATTTTGGTTTCTAGATCTCAGGAACCGCTTATGCTAGGAGGCTGAGAGTTGGAACTTAAGTAGTACTATAATAGTGGACCCATTTCCAAAAAATGGTCGATAGTGGTCGAGGGTGTGCGACTGAGTGGGAGGGGGACCGGAAACTTACCTGGAGTAAGAACATCGACGAGCGACTAAGGAAGGCTCTAGTGGCCCTTTACGCTTGCAAAAAGATGTTCGGGAAAAAGTGGGGGATTCAGCCAGGGATGGCTCACTGGATGTACACGGCCATAGTCAGGCCTATCCTAACCTACGGAATTTTAGTGTGGTGGGTAGCGCTGGAGAAATCCACCTACCTCACTAAACTCACCAAGGTTCAACGTCTAGCTTCCACAGGAGCAACGGGCGTACTTGGCACCACACCTACAGCGGCACTAGAGATGATCCTTCATCTTCTTCCGCTGGATATTTATGGGAAGAGTGTAGCAGCAAAAAGTGCCGTTCGCCTAAGACAGTCAGGCAGCTGGGTATCTAGACCCGGGGGGCACAGCAGCATACTCGGACGGTTTAGTGAATGTAACCCGCTAGAGGATACAGACTACTTGATTCCG
Source organism: Beris morrisii (assembly GCA_951812415.1). Lineage (NCBI taxonomy): Eukaryota > Metazoa > Arthropoda > Insecta > Diptera > Stratiomyidae > Beris > Beris morrisii. The sequence continues at coordinate 144,384,306 of OX638310.1, forward strand.
CAGCTCGAATTCTCTAGAAGATTCTCAACGAGGATCCCTAGCAGAGAGGGGTGGAATGTGGATCAGCCCCACGAAGGGGCCTGTCATATCTACACGGACGGTTCGAAGACAGACGCGGGTACAGGTGTAGGGGTATTCTCCGCCGACTTGAACCATAGCGAGGCATTCAGAATACCGGACTGCTGTAGCGTATTTCAGGCAGAGATGATGGGAATCGTTCAGGCTTGCAATCTGCTAGAGGCTTGTGCGATGCAGAACAAATCCGTCGTCATCCTAACAGATAGTCAGGCGGCGATCAAGGCGCTTGACTCACACTTGATCAAATCCCGCCTCGTGAGGCTATGCAGGGATATGATTAGTGCTCTATGCACCCTTTGGAACGTTACAATTTGTTGGGTTCCGGGTCACAGCGGGATTCCGGGTAACGAGGCTGCGGACGAACTCGCAAGGAGAGGTTCGGCGCTGAATCAAGCGCTAGCTCTTCCAGTGATGAGGCCCATAGAGGACATTAAACATGCTATCGACGTGACGGCCATATCAGAGGCTAACACAAGATGGTCAGGACTCACATCGTGTCTCGTGGCCAGGCAGCTCTGGCCGACCCTAAATGCGAGCAGGACAAAGTTTATCCTACTCGGAGATAGGAATACTCTTCGTATCCTAATTGGTGTACTGACGGGCCATTGCCTGATCGGCCGGCACGCCAGAAGACTAGGTGTTGCGGACGTTACAGATCTGTGCCGCAGCTGTGGTGAACCTGACGCTGAGGAAAGTATTTTCCACTTGCTTTGCGAATGCCCGGGTCTGGCCTGGAGGCGCGAGCGTACTTTAGGTACGCGCTTCGCCATAGACTTGGGCGAATTCGCAAGCATCAAGCTGAACAAGCTGCTGCAGTTTGTCAGGCTGGCGGGGTGGTTTACTTAAAATGTTGTCTTGGGCACACGGGTACCTTTTTCCCGTGCATGTGGGATCACAACGGACCCATTGGCGGTCTATGTGCTTGGTCGCGAAGCGACCACCCACCTTACCTAAACCTAAACCAGAGTGGGAGGGGGAAACAATGCGTCCAAAACGCTTGAAAGCTGGGATTGAAACATTCTAAAATCCATATCTCCTGAACGATTGATGCCAGATGGCTGAAACCTTGTAGTTATGTTAAGAGATACTAGGAGATTAGAAAAGGGTTAATCATTTTAAGGGGGGTGGTGAGGTATGGGAGTGGGTGGTGAAAAACTTTGAATTGCAATATCTTTCGACTCAATTGTGCCAGGAAGATAAAATTTAGTTTCTGTATATAGAATTACCAGTAAAGTCTACTGAATGTAAAATGTTTGGGGGGGGGGGGGGGGGCGGAGGTGAAGCGCGGAAATGGGGGGACAGTCATTTTAAAAAAAATTAATTTTCATATCTCAAGAACCATATCAGTTATGATCTTGAAAATCTTACTGGATTTTGGACCAGTAGACCTCTAGCGGAGAAAAAAATATCGAGGGTGTGGGCTTAGGGAGTGATGGTGGGAGGGGGAGGAAATGAAAAAATTCTGATTTTAATTTGTCGAACGCCGCAAAGGATAGAAAGCTAAAAATTGAAAACTGTATAGAGCTACTATAGAGACATCCGAGAAAAATAAATGTTTGATAGAGGTAGAAAGGTACGGGGGTGGGCGGTAATTTTTCATATCTCAGAAATGGCTAATGCTAGACAGTTGAAACTTAGTACCTATATGTGGATGTGCTACTAGAGTTATTAAAACTAAAAAACAGTCTGGGCGCAACTTTATTATTTTATGGGTAGAAGGTCGAAACGTGTTTAATGCTGAGATGCGGTGTAGGTGACTATGCGACTGTCAACCTAAGGAATAGCCAGGAGGCAATTTGGAACTTTACTTTTTCGGTTGTCAGTCGCATAGTAACCTACACCGCATCTCAGCATTAAAACGTTTCGGACTTCTACCCATAAAATAATAAAGTTGCGCCCAGACGGTTGGCAGATTTTTTTTCTAATTGTAGCGTACATAAACACGGACAAACAGAGAATCTTCAAGAGATTTATTTATAAGAAGATTAAAAAAATGTAACGTAACGACAATATCAGAATCTTAAGTATGTTCCATACAACTTTAAAAAAATTCCCTTTCAAGACTACCTACCTATTCTACCTTGACCCAAAAGCTATTCTCTTTATCAAAAACAGTAACCTCTACCTTTACATTCTAAGACCAATTACTTGCAATACTACTCCATTTTCGTTATCAACAATTTTCCCACATTTTCCATTCTCTGATAAGAAATTTCTTTTATGCCACTCAATTTGAATTTACAAGGCACTTTTTAATCGTAGTAATTAGTAGTAACTAAAGAAAATTTATTTTCACCGCGAAAATAGACTGGGGGCACTGTTGCGCTTAATTCGTTGCATTTATTCATGATTTTTCGCACAATGTCCGTGTGGAAATTGAAAAGAAAACGTGGAAATGTCTTGAATAAAAATATTTTTCCACAGACAATGGGAAACATGTGCGCTGTGTGGGTTTGATATGAAGTATCTTATTATCATATTTGCCCAGTTGAAGCTTTTCCTTTCCATTTCCTCAAGACAGATGACTACTTGGCTTAGTTTTCCATCTTCTGGTTGTTTTGTTCGAATCTCATTTCGGCTTATAACAAAGATATTCTTAAGGGCATGACAGACCACTTGGGGGCATATTCCACACATGTGATCATGCCATTATCTTCTGCGGAATATATTTAGATTTAATTGATTGATAACATTCCGTCACTAGCGAAGTGACAGAAAATCATATCCTTTTTGGTGGGTATCCTGTTTATCGATTTTCCGTCATTTAAATTATTTATTGCTCGCAGGAGTCTGTTAGTTCGGATTGAATTTATGCGGCTACTCTTAGAAAATGGATATCGCTTTTTACTGAGGATTTCATAAATTTTCTTTGGAAGTATTCGATATTGGCAGTTACGATTTGCGATAATAAATTTATGGGGTACTTACTTCAGTACCTTATTCTGTGAAATGTAAGGGCCTAGACATGAAATGACGTGGCATTTATTTATTATTATTTTGTTTATGGACAAGCCACAAGTTCACAGCTATGGAGAAAATATTGCGTAGCAGCTTCTTATATATTACCTAGTTATGGCGTTGAGGAATCTATTAAAGGCTGGAGTTTGAAGCGTGTATTTTATACACAGCGAGTATGGTTCATATTTTATATTGATAAGTTAGTCTGAAAATCGCAATTTATTTGGAAAGATATTTTTTAAAAAAATGCAATGTGAGTCGAATATAAAATTAACGATGCGATGGAATATTCAAGAGATTGTGATCGATATGAAAAACTAAAATTTTCTATCGATAAATTTTTTTCACGTCTTAAGGCCAAGGATTATCTGTTCCTTTCTAAAAGTTATGTTAAAAAATGGCCAAGAAATGCTGAAGGAAAATTTGTTTGTTCCGAATGAAATGTTCAAAGGATGTAGTCGCTTCCGATACACTGAAAAAAATACTGTTCTTAATATTAATGAATGCCTTTCATTAAGGGTTCATGCTACTTTGAACGCTCAAAAAAAAGGTTATTTTTAAGATTTTTTTTAGAGTTTGCTGGAACATATATTGTTGGATTTCTGTTTGGGTTTAATGTATATACTATAAAAGTAGTTGATTTTATTTTTTTTATTTACTTTTTATAGTTTTTATTATTAAAAATCACCGTTAAACGTAACTGCCCGAAAAATACTTAAGTGACTTGTGGGATTGATTCATTTCCGCAGATTCGTCTGAAACAAAAAAATCAAGAAGTTTTAGATTCAGTACAACTGTGATTATGGTCGGAACTGAAAATTTAAGCATTAATAAATAGTGAAAATGAAAATATTGACTTAGTTCTAGTCCAGACCAGAATTATGCATTTCAGCAATATGGGGTTCAAATTTCATCAAGATCGGTTGAGTGGTTTCGAAAATTTCAGTCCTGCAGCACGAGGAAATGTTGTTTCGAGAAAAGCGCGTTTAAAGTTCGCTCAAGATCGCGCTCAGGTAGCAAAGCAAAAGACATGGAAAAAATCTGCCAACAGTCTGGGCGCAACTTTATAATTTTATGGGTAGAAGTCCGAAACGTGTTTAATGATGAGATGCGGTGTAGGTTACTATGCGACTGACAACCTAAAAATAACGTTCCAAATAGCCTCCTCCTGTGCACTCCTCATTCTTTTGATATAATCCCAACTAAAATATAAATCGGAGTTCAGTATTTCATCTAGAGTATCATACGATTAGCTTGTAGCTGATCGTGACTGCGTTATGTTTTTAATTTAATTTTTTTGTGTACCATAATCGACTGTATGCAGGGCCGTCCAAAGATATTCGGCGCTCGTGGGCTACTAAAAATAATGCGCCCCCACGTCATAAGAAAATATCTATAATTTTGATGGCTAGTGGAAGCGGCAAATACAAAATATAAAAGTGCCAGAACGTTATCAGTTTAATGATCACAGGGTATATTATTTTAATGAAAACAAAGTGAAATTAAATTATGGTATAAATCTTAAGGGACCGTGTTGCAGGTTGTTTCGTAGCGCCCATTTAATTTAGAACAGGTTTATTCGTTATTTCTATCATGAATAAAATTAACTAATAACTAAATAACTAATAATAACTAAAAAATACTTTATTATTAAAATAACAAAGTAATATAACATCAATAAAAATAAAATAAAAAATAAAAAGACCTGCGCCCCGGAACTATAGCCCATTTAGCCCTGTGGTTAGGGTGGCCCTGACTATATGACTTAAGTTTCACCATTTTACAGATAGTAAACAAGGACTCTAAAGGTCTAAACATTTAACATATGTACCCTTCTTGTTAAACTAAAAGCTGTTTAAATTTTTGGTTAGAATTAAAGTTTTTTTTTTGCTTAGTATTATTTTTTACATTAATAACCACCAATTAATTAATTGACTACCATTACGATTTGGAACTTGAATGTGGGGCTGAGTATATAGTTGGAAAAAATTCGTTTAAAAAATTCATCAATTCACGCTCTTTAGTAATTTGGGTAGGTGTCTATCTCTGACCTGTTTGATTAGACCGACTCAACTTAATAAAATCTGCCAATGGTCTGGGCGAAACTTTATTATTTTTCGGGTCAAAGCTCGGGAGCGGTCAAAGTCGGAGCATATCATCAGTTGTTTCGAGATTATGAAGTTTCTTGGAAAGTTAATTTTGTTCTGAAAATAAAAATATTTAAAATCAAGCATTTTAGCCATTTAAACATTGAAAAGCCCTATACGAATTTCGGTATATTATGTACACTAAAAGCCCATAGAAGTAAAAACGAATTTGTTGCCTTATCAGACTTAGAGATATGACGAATTGTTAAAACGTATACAAAGCCATTACTTCCACTTGGGGTTTGAATTTCGAAAAAATTGTGAAACAGACTTTTAGACGATTTCATAGGAAGCAACATGATATCTCATGAGACACGAATGATTTTGAAAAATTTGTGAAAACGTAAGCAAACCATTTACATCCCCTTGCTTCTTGAAATTCGAAAAATCGTGAAATTGGTTTTTAGGTCATTGCATCAAATGCCGTAATAAAGAATTTTATATCTCATCAGAACTAAGGGATGGCAAAAATAGTGAAAACATATGCAAACCCTTGGGGGTTGAATATCGAAAAATTGAGAAATGGGTTTGTAGGCGATTATATAAAAAGTCTGTGGAAGTGCAAAACGATCTAATATCTCATCAAACCTGAGAAATATGTCAAAGCTTTCAAAAGCATACAACCTCCTTACACCGCTTAGGATTGTATATCTAAAAATATTGAAATTGACATTTTGGCGGTTATATAGGAAACCTGAGGAAGTAAAAATAAATTCGATATATCATCAGATCTAAGCAATATGTAAGAATCTGTGAAAACATATGCAACCTCCTTACACTCACTTGGGGATTGAATATCCTGAAAGGAGTTAATAAATAAATATGAAGACAGAACGAGAAAGTAAAAACCAATTCAATTTCTTATCACTTCTAAAAGATATGACGAAATTCGTGAAAACGTGTTCAACCCTTTTATACCCTCTTAGGGGCTGTACAAGAAAAAACTAAAAAACTGGTTTTAGGCGATTATTACACAAGCCCATGAAAGTGAAAAAATATTCGATATCGATCAGACCTGCGGGATAAGGCAGAATTCATGAAAAAGTATATAACTCCTTTACACCCTCTTGGGGGTTGAATTTCAAAAAATCCTGAAATCACTTTCTAGGTATTTATATGAAAAAGCCGTAGAATAAAAATGAATTCAATTTTTGGGAAGACCTAATAGATATGACGAAAATCGTGAAAATATATGCATTCCATTTTCACTGATACATTTTTTCGCCTCCCTTTCGGAACGCCAATGGATATTTGAAATTTTTTTTTATCTAAATTACTTTTCTAGTTGATTTACATATACATACCAAGTTTCAACTTTGTAGCATAAGCCGTTCTATAGATAGGAAAAACATCCCCCACCCCCGTACCATACTACCCTTATAAAAATTTATATTTTTCCAAGATGCTACTACTATAGTTCTATCTAAATACCAAGTTTCAGATTTATATCATTATAGGTTTTCAAGATATAAAAATCGGAACTTTTTCCTTTTCACCCTCCCCCACCCTCACACTCTACACCCTCACACTCAATAGGATAGGAGTCTATTAGACCTACTTACGGTAAAAATTTTAAGTATCTACCTTACACTGTTCTTGAGATATGAGACGTGATTTTTTAGAAAAATTCGCATCCCCTCCACTTTCATGATCCCTCTTAAAAAATTTTACTTTCAGCAAACTTCATTTGCCAACCTTTATACACAAACCAAATTTTATTTGTCTAGTGCAATCGGTTCGTAAGATATTATAATCTAAAGTTTTTTACCCACCACCCTCGTACGCCACTGCCCCCACTCAAAAATCTATCGATCTATTCTCGTAGTATACCTACAGATGTTCATTAAGTTTCAAATTTTGTAACTTTAACTGTTTAGGAGATATGAATTTTAGAATGTGTCGATCTCGGCTTTTTGCGTTTCGGACGCATTATTTCCCCTCCCACTCCTACACCCCTTCACCCATATTGACAATTTTTATGAAAATGGGTCCACTACCGAAGTTCTACATAAATTCCAAATTTCAGCCTCCTAGCATAAGCGGTTGCAGAGATCTAAAAACTAAAATTTTCCGTCTAAAACGCTTCCCCCTCCTTTCCCCTCACACCCCCACCACTCAGAATTTGGTCACTTCAAGGGGCCTACCCACTCTATTCATAAAAAAAATTTATATCTTAAATTTAATATCTTGAACCGTTTGGGAGCTACGAGCCTTCAAACGATTTTGCGTACGGCAGACGGCGTACGGCGTACGGAATACGGCGTACGGCGTACGGCATACGGCGTACGGCGGACAGACGGACTGAATTTTTTTTTTGCTTTTTTCGTGTCTACGAGTCATAAAACGCGAAAAAAAAAATTTCAGGGTAGAAATTTTTTTTTTTAAAAAATCGATCACAATACTTTATTATTAGAAAATAATAAAGTAAAAGATCAAACAACGAAACTTTTGGGTGAACCAGAGCTTAGAGATGACTTAGGTGGGTCGACCACGAAATATGTATGTTGTAACCCTGTGCACTCTAGGGTTGGATACGCCGGAAATAATGACTCTCTGTCCCAGAGTAGGTCAAACGGCTTATAGGGTTATAGTTGGCCTTATCCAATTACTTTATCATGACCATAATGATGTCACTAAACAAAGATTTTCAATAATCCAATTACCTGAATATTACAATTTTGGAAAGGTTGAAACGTAAGCTTTAGATGTCTGCATCTTGAAGATGAAATAAATTCATCTCAAGCTTAATTAGTCTGAATGAAGACGATTTACCGCCCAACATGAGATTATTTTATCAGGATTTATTAGGACAAAGTAAGCAATTTCTTCATAAAGATATTTTACGAGAAAGTGACATTTTAGTCGCGTTCACATCTTGAAAGGGATGAAAACGAATTGATTATGAAAGTAAATGTACGTACTTAGATACGCCTTTAAGTCGTCTCTTACGACCTTACTTAAAACTCAGATACTTGCAAAATGATACAGCACTTAAGCCTACATTATTTGATGTCAATCTTTTTAAATCCCTTCCGTTTGAAGAGGTTATACATCGAGCAGACGGTACCTAAAAAGTTAACCAAGTAAACAGACTTCTTATCCGCGTAGCTGTTTCGGTTTGATTGCGAAGCCCACCACCACCTGTCCTTCTGAAGGACGTATTATGTAAGTATGTTTGGTACGTGATAGCGTTATCATCAGCTGGTATATCAACATATCATGCCCGCTATATACGCTTTTGAAATATCCTTTTCAGCTCCTAGCGATAAGCTTCTACTCGTACGCACCCAACTGTGGGGATCTTTAAAAATATCCCTAGTCAAGGACACGGCAGGGGAATGTTTTGATGACCGACTACTCGTTCTACTGGCATTTCTGGAGGACGACAGCCTGTTGCTGCTCCATGAGCACGTTTTCTTTTGAAATTGGTTTGTCCTGGCGATGGTTGTAGTCTGTAGCTTCTAGCTCGACGCTATAGTGTATAGCGTGGTACTCGTATAAAGGAAAAGCATTTTTCGCCAGTATACACGTAGAAAAGTTCAAATCGCTTAAATAGCTGCTCCTATCGAAGCTTGAAGTTGTTCACAAGGTGAACAAGTTGGTATTCGGTGGTTGGAAAGCTTGGCAACAGGTTGCACGTATTTCGCCAGAATAACGAACTCTACAGTATCGACAATCGGCCCCGTGTAACACAAGTGATATCGAGTATGTGGAATTAATTCATAGTGAAAAGCGTATGTGAATAGTTTTACGTTGTGGGGGCCAAGCAGGGTGAAAGGAGTTTATCGAGGGATTGCTTTTCGGTATACTTCTCACCGTTCACTGCCTTGCGATCCATTAGTTTAATTGCAGTGATAATTCTCATTGAATTCATAATTGAAGTCAGTACACGTGGGGCTCATTTGGGGTGTGGTGGAGTCTAAGTGCGGCATTAGTGGCGAGGGCTCCAACAGTGCGATAGGTGCTTTCTCTTGTTACAAAAAAAAAAAACTAAATTCATCGACAAAGTTGACTATTAAAAGAAGATAAAAAAAATCTTTTCTACATGGACGACTATAGTATCTGCAAGTCCTGAACTGTATACAAGCGCCAGTGGTTTGGTCCTATTTGTTTTAAATTAAACCCGTGAACGACAGGCAAGAACAGCAAACCTTCGCTAAATATATAATAACAGAGCCACCATCGATCGATTGTAAAATTATTTTAAAAATGTTTTCGTGTAATTTAATATCCTGTTCGTATTGTTGATTTAAGGGACGATGACGGAGTCTGCTGGAGCCGGGAAAAATATGTAAAATACGTTAATTTGAAGGTAATCATTTTGCTTGTTGGTTAACCCCCTCCCCCCTCCTCATACATATGTGTATCTTTGTACGATTTAATTACCTTATCTTTATTTGGTGTAATTAGTTTCGTTTTCAAAGTGTATGTGATTTTTCCTCGATAATTGTTGAGTTGGATACGGAAAATTTTCCATAGAAATATGAAAAGAATAATTTCATTGCTCGGTGTCAGGACAGTCTTTGCAGAACGAATTGTACGAACTGGAGATAAAGCCATTCAACTAGGTTCGAATGATACTACGCGGACGAGTATAACAATTTGAACAGTTTTCAGTGCCCACTTTTTGTAGTTAACTTCGATCCGAAAGTGAAGAATTTCATTTTGTGAGAACATTTTTTACTCATCAGGAGGTATATTGTACTACCGTCGAACGCCTGCATAGTTTGTGGTAAATTTCCCCAAATTTTTCAAATAGTAATTATGGTTTTCTTCAACGATTTTTATACTCTAGAAGATGAAATCTGAGAGTATTATAAGTTTAATCCAGCCCAAAAGTTTGTAACGGATAGAACCGAGCCTCGGACGAAAAAAAGTTATATATTATTTTTTGTTTATTTGTGGCCAAAAACTCCAAATCCGCTTGACATCCGTCCGTCCGTTTGTCTGTCTGTCCGTTAGCACGATAACTCAATAACGCCTTGACCTAGGATGTTGAAATTTTGAATCTGGATGTTTGATTAAATTTGTATGGCTAAGTTCGTTACCGGGCAAAATCGTTCTACTACTTCGGGTAGCTGCCATATAAAATGTCCTTAAAACACGTGTTCAAGAATATTGGCTGATAACTTCAGAAGGGTTTCAGCTACAACTTTGAAATTTGGTATGTGTTGATTTTCCAATAGTTGGAGCTAAATGTATGATTATGAAAAAAATCCTATTAGTCCTTCGTGTAGCTGCCATACAAATATCCTGTAAAAATATCTTCTCCTAATTTACGGAACTCGCTATAACTCAAGTAATCGTTTAGCAACGAATTCGGAATTTTGTACAAATTAGTTTTGAGCGAAAATTAAGTTCGTTTACTAGTCAGCGAAATCCTTTTACTCCTTCTGGTACCTTTGTTCAAAGTGTTCAACAATATATTCCGATAACTTTTGAACGCTTTAAGCTACGAATTTAAAATTTTGTACACATTAAATGGTACCAAGGAAAAGGATAAATATGTAGAAATCGAGTGAGTCCTTCCTGCACCTTCATGTGAAAGTCCTTCAAAAAGGAAATTTTTTGTTCGGTGACTCAACCAGTTCAAGATATGAAATTAAACACTGACGATGTTGTCTTTTAGTTTCAAGTAGCAACCGAATAGGAGTCTTTAATAAAGGACATATGCACACACGTAATTCTACTTTATCCCCAACTACAATATAAATCGGAGTTCAGTATTCATCTAGAGTATCATACGATTGGCTTGTAGCCGATCGTGACTGCAGTATGTTTTTTTCTGACAATTATATGAAGCTGAAATATTGTCACTAATTTTAATTGCTTTTTAGTGGTTGTTGCCTGCATAAAGTAAATTTATTATTAATTTTCAGGCTAAAAGAAAATAAATATTTATCTTAAATGCAAATTCATTGGACAGCAGTTGCATTTTTTTTTAAATCGCTTCTATAAAAGATGTACCAAGAAATCACAGAATCACCAATAGTTTATTCAATTTTATCCGTCTGTACAAAAGTGATCCTTTCTGATAGTTCCGGTTATGTTTTAGGAATAGCTGAAAAAAGTGTTAACGCGATATACCCACAGTCAGTAGACAATTTGACATTGAAGGCTTCTTTTTGTAAAGTGTACTGGTCTTCTAAATCCAGGAGTTGTAGATTCGAGTCAGTCCGTGATTTGGAGAAAAAAATATACACCGAAAAGTGCCTCACCAAGTGTACTTTATAATGCTAAGTAACAAGCGGTCTTACTTTATACTACAACTAAAAGGCCTCATTCTATCACAGTCAAGAATTTTCAAATTGATTTTCCTGAAAAACCATGCAATAAAATAAAGTATCCACATTATTGAAAATCGCTTTTCCAGATTGTCCTGTTGTTGAAAGCAAATTGTTATTTACATGTGCAAGTCTCTGAAGTGGAAAAATATTATGAAATACCTACATACATCAGAGTGCTTCTTTTGTTATGCTTTTAGACTGGAATCAGAAAATTCAATAGCGAAGAAGGTAGACACTTATGTAGGATCGAGAATATACTCAAGACCTTTATATTAAATCCTAATGTATCAAAGAACGTGACGATATTTCCGAAGAACATGCTTTTAGTTTTACTTACTTGTCTATATCTTAACAAAATAACTTGCCAATTTTGTGATATTTGAGATAACTAGATATAAAAAAAATAAACTGAAAATTATAAATAAAATAATTACGTTGAATAACTCGCTACAATACAAATCACGCAAAAAAGTTGATGAGCAAGGGAAAAAGTTTCAAATATTTTGTCCCTTTTTGCGAGAAAAAATTTCAGAAACCTTTGAAAAACTTTTAACAAGTTTATTTTTGGAGTTCTAACTTCTTTGAACAATAAGAGAGAACTTTAAAGGCATTTCGGCACTCTACTGCATACTTTCGATCGGAAATTGTTACAAGAAATAATAGAGGAGTTCATAAGCTGGTATTTTGATAAACTTTTACCTGAAATACAGTAGATACCACGCACATATTGAATATCATCTTAAATTTTATGATTAAAAAAAAGTCTTTCTGGTAATTACAATAAATTGTGTAATCTGCTATCTGTTGGTATATAATTGTCACAGTTCGGAAATAAATTGCGTTGGAAAAGCGCCCATCGTGGGTATGTTGAGGAATAGCGCCCAACGTAGGGCTACCCTAGAAATACTTTACCCTCGTGAAATCTTATATTATATTCAGTATCAATGAATGATAACTATCACCGATACTCCAGAACTCCCTAAGATATACTGAAGTCATCAAAATTCCGATTATATGTGTATTTTTATTTTATAGCCAACATACGATTCTTCATTTTCAAGCTCGTTCTCTAAGAAGCCTTCGACTGTTGACCAGGTAGAAAAAATTGATAATTTTAGCCAATTATCCATATCGATTGATTTCTCCTGTATTCTCCTGATAAATTTCCTGTCCAGGATGTTTTTCGGTTGAGCGGTGTCCTGAGTAAGGTTTCCCGTTTCACAAAGGATCGACTAAATTAATACATTTTGAATTCAATTTTGCTCGAAATATATTTTTTTTTAACAATAAAATACATTGTTATGAACTCGAATGAAAATTTAATGAATTAGAAAATTTATTTTCACGTTTCGGTGGTTGTCGATGCCACAAATGCAAAAGGATATACATACATTGTACACGAGCATATGTGACGCCCTCAAGAATACACATAATGTCGATTAATAATTTTTTGATTGAAACTTTAAAGGGAGGGTGTTGGCGTGTTTTTTGTTCTCTCAAATATATCAGAAAAGATTTTATAAATTTTTTTCTATTGTCTAATTAAACATTTTCACAGAATTCATATTGGAAATATTTATATCATACTCAGATACATGTACTTATATACACCCAGCAAACTAATCGGTTCGAACACGAGTCAGTAGTAAAACTTCTAGGTGAATATTTCCTTCAGAGGCCAATTTGCTACATATTCACAAGTACCTTTTCTGCTCCTCGAAATGTTCATTCACATTCAAACTAAATTGCTGATGAATTAATCATTCGCTGGGCTTTTTACTTGCTACTCCTTCTCTTAGATGAATTATTTATGCATCAACAATTTCGTTTAACGATGAATTTACTTACTATTGTAATAGTTATTTATACTCAATAGTTATTTATACTCAATGAACAATGAGTAAATAATCGCTTCTTTTTGTTGTTCTTTTAAAAAGTGTTTACTTTTCTGATTAACATATATTCGACTATATTTAACTTTCGAACATCAATGTTTACCTAATATGAATTTAATAAAAGACAACGGATGGACCTTAGAAATTGTGGACAATAGAATGTTGTATTACGATGCTTTACATATGAGCCACTTACGATTCACATACATGATTAATTTGCGAGTAAAAAAATATCACTTTCAATGATTCACTAAAAATCGTAAGTTAATTCACCTGTGAACATTTATAAGCCACTTGAGGCCCACCTACATGTTTCACTTACGAGTAACAAAACAGAACGCGAAGTGATTCATCTAAGAATCGTAAGTGAATTTGTCTTTAAGCATAAATTTCACCTCGATGATTCACCTAAGAATCATAAGTAAATTCACCTGTGAACATATACTACATACATAGTACTTTAGATTTTCACTTGCGACGCTTCCAGTTTCCAAGGAAGAGCTGAAAAAGTATTCGAATTTATGACTAAAAAATGTAGTAAATATTTTGATTTTTTACGTTTTTATTTCACGATTTCTTTTTATTTATAAATAAAATTAAATATTGTCAAAAGTTTTGAAACTGTTTAAGCCTGTATTAGACTGTTTGCCACATTGTCAAATATTTTACTATTTTTTGTTGATAAATGCAGACAGAATTGACCAATTGTTTTAAGTAAGGGAGAGTAAAACATGTTCTGTTTACCCTATAAAATTTTCCGAAATTTTTTTGTCAAGTTTTTGTGGTCAAATATTTGAAGGCATGGCATACAGTCTAATACGAACTTTATTCATGATATTAACTTGCTTTTAGTTCTTGGTCCGAACAGTGATTGTGTTTTAAAAATACCAAACGGCTAAAGGAAATTCTTAACAAATTGAAAAGAAAAATGTCTTGTCGAACATTTTGCCAAAAGCCAATTGCGAGGGCTCGAAAATAAGTTCAACTCATTGCAGATAAAAACTTGAGGAAAAAAACTTAAGGAAAATGCTATAAAAGCAATTTTTGAGAAATATACAATATAAATTTGTGTAATCAATTGTGACCTACCTCTTATTTCTTCAATTTCAGTTTACTGCCTCTGGCTTAAAAAGTGCCAAAGTGTTTGCTTACGGCGTATACGGCGGGTAGAAAATTTAACCATGGTAATGTGAAAATAAAAAATCTGCCAACAGTCTGGGCGCAACTTTATTATTTTATGGGTAGAAGTCCGAAACGTGTTTAATGATGAGATACGGTGATGAGTACTATGCGACTGACAACCTAAAAAATAACGTTCCAAATAGCCTCCTGGTTATTTATTTTATTTTTATTATTTTAATTTAATATTTCAACGGGTTTAGGAGCTACGCGCCTTCAAACGATTTTGCGTACGGCGTACGGCGGACGGCGTACGGCGTCTACGGCGGACAGACGGACATTTTTTTTTTTTTTGCTTTTTTGGGGTTTACTAGTCCTAAAACGTGTAAATACAAAATTTCAGGGTAGCAAACTTTTTTGAAATTTCAGGTCGAACACAATACTTTATTATTAAAAAATAATAAAGTAAAAATTAAGTGTAGCAATATGAGATTTCAGGTCGATCACAAAAATAATAAAGTATTTTTATTTATTTATTAATAATCATGTCCTGCTCAGATAAATCTGCGCAGGCATCGTTTTAAGAGGGTCATCCCGTGTGACTGATTCAAAAAATCGATTATTTTTTTTGCATTAATTGCATCCAAATATAGTGTAGAATAAAATATGTGTTCGGAAGTTACAGGCCGTTATATTATCTAAACTCCTTTGCTGTTTCGAATATAATGGTTAGTTTAGTCGCGTTTTTCTCAAAACGGTATTTTTCAAATTGGTAGACACGATATCTCGAAATCTATTGAATGAATTCCTTTGAAATTTGGTGAACTTATTCAGTACTCATGTAGACACTTTGCATACTAGAATAATTGTGATTTATCAAGCCGTTTTTTTTGTCGAGCTGAAGAAGTCGTAAAAAACACCAAAATTAACGATAAAGAGTTCAACAAGTTGCCAAAAATTCACTTTTCAATATTTTTTGATAATCCTAGATCCGAAACTAGTTCAAACTTCACAGATTAAAATGCCGTTTGATTTTTTTATTTGAGATAAGCAGAACGCCCGCAATCGTGTCTACCCAAAAAAAGATTTTTTGAAAATGAGTAGCTAAGTTGCCGTATACCTCAGCAATGAGCGATAATTTCGGGCTGAAAAAGTGTGTTCAAAATGTGCATAAATATGTGGTAAAAATTTCACAGTTGTATCTTTATTAAATTGGCAAAAAAAAATTTTCAAAAAAAGCGTAAAATAGGAGCCTCCACAAGGGATGACCCCCTTAAAGTGCCAAGCCCATAAGGGGGCAAATGGCACTGCTTACACTTATGTCTTATGTCTTAACAGATTCTATTAGTCTTAATAATAAGGTTTTCTTCTTATGTTTGTTGTTATTTGATATATACTCGTAAATGTTTTTTTCTTCACGGTTCCGTTGAATGCGTATTGTTCACTTGTCCACAACCGTCGTAATTCAGTAGGGCGCATGTACTTTCTTTCACTTCCACTACTATCACTATTGATGGCGTTATTATTATTAGTTTAATGCATTATGAGCTAGCTATACATGTTCTTATATCTAGTTTGGTAATATTTAATAACAATCTTCGTACTTTAGCTTAAATTAAGGAACAACATTATAGGGCAGAAGAAAAAGTCTGTTCCTGCTTTGATTAAAGTTTGTAATGTCTGATTTTGTAGTGGGCAAGGAGCCGGAGTAGTAAGGAGGGGTCAGTCAATCTGGTGTGTCCCAGTCTGACTCTAGCCAGCGTAACAGCCATTTGTGGACTGTACGTAGGCGGGGTGGTGGTTTGCCAGTGCTTGGCCAGGAACGTGGCGTTGGAGCGCCAGGAAGAAGTTCTTTGCTGATTGAGACTTCTTCTGGCGACCTGTCTTAAGAGTCCAAAAATTAAGATATGAATCGTCCAAAACATTTTCCAAAAAAAATAAAAAATTGTGAAAGAAAGCAGAGTATGTTCACACTTATTTGAAGTTTCTTTGTCTGAATTTAAAGGTTTCTCGAATATAATTAAACATTTTTTAGGGTTTAAAGGTACCAAAGGTATCAAAGCGACGCGATTGGATGCATTCTAATCAACTGCATCCGCGTCGCATCCAGTGGGTTGGCGTGATAATTCAACAAGGGGAAACAATTGGTTAATATCAAAAATTTATTATTATATTATATTCTTTCTACAAATTTACTGCGTATTAATTAAACCTCCTCAACTAGCTACTTTTAACATTACTAATATAAGAGCATCCAGCAATCACGAACGGGGATCAGGAGGCTATTTGGAACGTTATTTTTTAGATTGTCCTTTTTCAGGATTAGTTGAAATGGGTACAGATACTCAATAGCTCTAAAGTAACTTTATTATAACTTACACTGAAATTAATACAGATTAGGCAAAATAAAGAGAATTTGAATTTGAAAATATCTCATTAGACCCAATATATGGAAATTCGTGAAAATGTACACAACCACTTTACACCCCTAAGGGGTTGGATATCGGAAAATTGGGAAAATATTTCTAGGCGCTTATAGGTATAAAGAGACCGCTGCAGTAAAATTTATTTCTGCATGTCCAAGATATATAACGAAATCGTGAAAATGTGGAAAAATCCCTTTTTACGGACATTTGTTTTACTCAACCTCTATTCCAATAAAAATCTGAATTTTTTTCCTTTAATTACTTCAGTAGCATACCTACCTATACGTACTAAGTTCCAACTTTCTTGCATAAGCCGTTTCTGAGTTATAAAAAACCACCATATTTTTTCTAGGATAGCTCTACATTGGCTCTTATAGTCACTTTTTAGCTTTCTATGGTTTGTGGTTTTTGAGAATTAAATATCGAAGTTCTTTTCTTTCCACCCCCTCATACCACCGGGCCCCTTCACCAGTACCTGCAACATTTTTTCCATAGAGATATAAATACTGGAGACGACAGGTCGCCGTTTTTGTATGAAGAACTTTGAAGCATTTTGAAGCCAAATTGAACGTTTTTGTATGGAGCGTTTGATGCCAGATAGTAGTGAAATGCAAATAGTAGCCTAGTATTCAAATGTTTGGCGTTTTTTGTGTTCAAGGCCGGAGTATAACATAAATGTGAGCAAGATGCTAATAGTACCATAGTGTTTATTGCCGGTCCTTTGCAAGGAATCGTCCGGCTTCAAAACAGTCGCTGCTCGTCATCTCCAGTACATCTATCTCTATATGATTTTTCCCTGTTAGAAGTCTACTGGGCCTAACTCCTGTAAAATTTCTAAGATCATATCTAGTACGGTTCTTGAAATATAAAAATTAAATTTTTTTAATAATGGCTATCGCCCCACTTTCGTGCTCCACCTCCCACCTCAAAAATTGTACATTCAAGGGGCTCCACTTGTAATCCTATAGACACAAACCTTCCTGGTATAATTGGTTCGGAAGACATTCTAATCCAAAGTTTTTTACCTCCACCTCTACACACCACCACCACCCGATTCAAAAAATTTAGCTTTTAATTAATCTCCTATTATCCCGTAATACAACTACAGAGTTTCAATCTTCTGACATTAACCGTTCAGGAGATATGTATTTTTGAATGTTTCAACCCCGGTTTTAAAGCACTTCAAACACATTGCTTTCCCCTCCACTCCCACACTCCTCAGTTCTAATCGGCAATTTTTTGCAAATAGCTCCACTATCATAGTTCTACATAAGTTGCAAGTTTCAGCCTCCTAGCGTAAGTGGTTCCCGAGATCTAAAAACGAAATTAAATATAATTCAACTATTTACCACCATTCAATTCCAAGCTTTGTTCAGAATTCAATTCGTATCCTACTTTGGTAGCACTTATGTATTATCAGATCTCTGCTTGCTGAAAGCTTCTCCGTTGCAGCAAGAATGTGTTGTTCTACTACCCGTAGAAGCAAATTCCTTATTGTGAAATTTTTTACACGACATTTTTTTTCATGACATCACAGTGGGCTTACTATGGAATTAAATGAACGCTTATACATATAGATGCAACTTTCAAATTGCTTCCATGTGTCTTCTGTCAACATGACTTTTTTTAGCGATTTTTCTGCGCGATTTAGAAAACGCATTTTAGATATTTTTCAGCAAAATGTAAGGGAAGCAATGCTTCCCTTGCTTCCATGGACGCCATTGGTCGCACCGCTTAACGCGCGCGTTTCACTTTCACTATAATTCCACCATATCAGAGGGAGCTTAATTGCATACTATTTTACTTTTGAATCACACATTTTTTTGGTTAAAGTTTATATAAAATTTGTCTATTATCCGCTTTTTGACTTTAACAAGAATTTCAACATCCTCATCAAAGGAATGATATCAAAACATATAAAATCCTTAAAACTAATTATTATTTAGATTTCTTCGAATACAATCCCGCCCGGAATAAACAACATTGTTGAAGATAAACTTTTCGTTTCGATTAATTAAATCGGTCCTTAGCAAACAAACAACAATGTCACCGAAATCTCTTTTGTGTGTACACAACAAAATTTAATTGTATCAGAATGTCTATTATGCCGTTAGCTAAAATGCTGAAATAAATGAAATATTAAAATATGTGCCCTCCTATGGCTGCCGGGAAATTTTTCCCAGTTTTATTCCCCTGCGGTTTGCCCTTTTGTAATAAAATCGCCCCGTCAGAGAAATTTTCATTACGAAATTCTCCGAATTTCATCAATCATTTCGACGAAAAGTAAAACAGATAGATTCCATCAAATATTTACCGAAAAATTAATAGAACAACCACATTGTGCGGGATCAGTATTAATCAGATTATTGTGCTGTAAATGGTATGTATGCGTACTCAAAAAGCATCTGAAATCGGTATACTTGCGACAAACGAAATAAGCTGATGGAGCGGATTAAGTCATCTTCTAGTCCTTGGTATAATCCGCCTCTGCTGGAAAAGAAAGTAATTTATTTTTGTGGACAACCAACATTATTACATTTCCATCTCGATGGTGTAGCACACAAATGCGGTAAATATGTTCTTAGGTCCTTCCTATTATATTTTTATATATTTAAAGCTTTAAAATTATTTTGTATTACTTTATCATTTTGTATTTCAATAATACAGCATTGAATGAATGAATGAATGATTGAATTTATTTCAGTATCCATGAGCGTAGCTCGTGCGGATAGTGCGGATAATATTAAATACAATATCTACATGTGTTTTTAAAATCGAGTAAAAATTTTAACAATAATTCATTATAAAAAGAGAAATTCATTAAGAAAGAGAAAGAGAATGACGTGAAATTTAACATTGTGATTGATTCTTTTTTTAAAAATACGCTTCCTCGAAAATTTTTTTTGCCACGTTTATGACAAGTATACCCCAAAAACCAACAAAAAATTCAGTCCGTCTGTACACCGTACGCCGTACGCAAAATTGTTTGAAGGCTCCTACCTCCCAAGCCCTTTAAGCTATTAGCATGAATTTTTTTATTGCTAGACTCGGTGCACCCCTTTAAGAGGGCACTGTTTAAAATGTGTACAAATATATTTTTAATAGCGGTAGTACCTATGGTATGGGGGTGTTTTCCCTATCTTTAGAACGACAAACTGCTTACGCTAGAAAGTTGAAACTCGGTAAGTATATGTAGATATAAAATATTTCAAAAATCCATTACTGTACGGAAGGGGGTCTAAAAAATTATCAGTGAAAATGGAATGCTTATATTTTTATGAATTTTGACATAGCTCCTAGGTCTTTTAAAATATTGAATTAATTTTTATTTATTTATTTTATATATGGTTTTTCACTTAAATGCCTATAAAGGGTTTTCAGGATATTTTAAAATTCGACCCCTAAGCGGTGTAAAGGGGTTTTATAAATTTTCACGAATTCAGTCATATCCCTTAGGTCTGATTAGATATCGAATAATTTTTTACCTCCACGGGACGGGATTGTTTTATAGTCGCTTAAAACCTGTTTTCGAATTTTTTTTCTTTTCAACCCCTAAGAGGGTGTGAAAGGGTTGAACACGTTTTCACGAGTTTCGTCATATCTCCTGGGAGTGATAAGACATCAAATTGGTTTTTACTTCCTTTCTTTATATATATCTAAAATCCTTTTTCAGGATTATTGGATATTGTAAAGAGTTGCTTACGTTTTCATAAAATTATCAAAATCTCTAGTATCTGATGAGATATCCAATTGCTTTTAATGTAATCGCCAATAAACTTTGACCCGAAAAATAATAAAGTTTCGCCTAGACTGTTGGCAGATTTTTTTTATTTGATGCTAGAATGTGATTTTCATTACAATGGCTTTAAAATTGTCTTTAAACAAAAGTTCAATTTGCAGCACATACGTACATATGTACGTTAGTCCAACGAATTGTTCTATTGATTAAAATGTCTTTTGCTATACGGACGATGGGTGGCGAAAAGGAATTCAATTTCCTTTTTTCTCTTTTCCATTAGAAGGGAACAGGAAACTGACAGAGCATTTTTTCAATTCACCCACATCCAGAATGTTTTGGCATACCGTCAGTATGTCATACATCCTGTCTGACAACCGGAACACTTAGGTACGATGCTTTCCGCAATTTCTTATTGATAACGTGATTTATTCAACATACTCGTAATTCAAATTATTGATAAATAGATTATTTATACGTCTGATACGTTGAAGGTGGAGCGGTAGTAAACAAGAAGTGATGTGTGTCTTTGGAAAAGAGTGTGCGTAGGAGTCTTGTGAACTGTCTGGAAGCTATTAAGGATTTACTTCCGTTGAAAGGAGGTGGCTCCGACTCCGAGTAATCCGATAAACGAAGAATATAATGTAAGATGGTTCAGATGAATCTAACGGAAGGGGGTGTTTGCCTTGTTGATCCTTTTAAGAGGTTGTGTTTTTCTTGTCGCTTTTCTAGGATTTATTACTTTTTGTTATTACATATTTTTTAGGGTGGCATTGATTCATCAGAGGGTGTATCATACTTAGTATCTGAAACACCCTTACAGCTGTTGGTATTGCTGTAAGTGAAGGTTTTCCAACTGTTATGTCCTCAATGTGAGTAGCCATGGAAACGATCGATCCCAGTAGGGATTTTCGTGTTGGTGTTTCACACAAGAAACTGCTCTGACGTCGAAACACAACCAAAAGAATTTCATAATTAGCTTTTATGGTAACTTCACAATTCATTCTCAATTTGTATAAATACAGCTATGTAATACTTTATCCTTTATTATTTTATTTCAAAGAACTTTTATTAAAACAATGACTCAGTTCGTATATGAACTTCGATGGAGGGCAGCAACTAAGGATGCGATTCTATGAGAGGGCCTTTATCTTTCCCCAGGACGACTCAGAGGTCCTCGTCGAATCCCTCTAATGTCAAGGTCCCACGCTTTTTCTTTTACCCAGTTCGTTACTTTTCAACCATATCCGTTCCCAAAAATTCGATTCCCAATTATTTTTACTTTATTATTTCAATAATATAGCATTGTGATTTTTTTTAAAAAAAAATTTGCTACCCTCAACATTTTTTTTTCACGTTTCATGACTAGTAGGCACGAAAAAAACAAAAAAAAATTTCAGTCCGTCTGTACGCCGTACGTCTACCGGTGTACGCAAAATTATTTGAAGGCTCGTAGCACCCAAACCCTTTAAGCTATTTAGTTGAATTTTTTTTCGTGGGTAGAGTGGATAGGCCCCTAAAGTGACCAAATTCTAAGGTGTGGGGAATTTATATAGAGCTTCAATTTATTTAGAGCTTCAATAGTGGACCCATTTGCAAAAAAATTGCCGATATGGGTGAAGGGGTGAAGGAGTGGGTGGAAAATTAATGCGTCCGAGACGCTCGAAAGCCGAGATTAAGACATTCTAGGATCCATATCTCCTAAACTATTAATGTCACGAAATTAAAACTTAATGACCATCTGTAGGTATATACTAGGAGAATAGATCGGAAAGTTTATGAGTGGGAGCAAAGCGTGCGGGGGTAGGGGGTGAAAAACTTTAGATTACGATATCCCACGAATCAATTGCACTAGAAAAATAAAATTCGGTTTGTCTATTAAGGTTGACAAATAAAGTTTGATGAAAGTAAAATTTTTTAAGAGGCAGGTGGAACATGGAAGTGAAGGGGATAAGAATTTTTCAAAAAAATCACTTCTCATATCTCAAGAACAGTGTAAGATAGATGCTTAGAATTTTTACCAGTAGTAACCCTAATAGACACCTATCAGACGGTGACGGTGTGGGTGCAGAGGGTGAGGGTGGGGGAGGGTGAAAAGGAAAAAGTTCCAACTTTTATTTCTCGAGAACCTATAATAATATAAAACTGAAACTTGGTATTTGGATAGACATGTAGCAGTAGTATGTTGGAAAAATATAATTTTTTATTGGGGTAGTATGGTACGGGGGTGGATGGCGTTTTTCCTATCTATAGGACGGCTTATGTTATAAAGTTGAAACTCGGTATATACTCGTATATGTAAATAAACTAAAAAAGTAATTTAGATAAAAAGAAATTTCAAATATCCATTGGCGTTCGGAAGGGGGCCGAAAAAAAATGATCAGTGAAAATGGAATGCATATATTTTCACGATTTTCGTCATATCTATTAGGTCTTCAAGTCATATCTACTAGGTCTTCAATTTTTAATCTACGACTTCTTCATATAAATACCTAAAAAGCGTTAAGGATTTTTTGAAATTCGACCCCTAAGAGGGTGTAAAGGGGTTGTATACTTTTTCACGAATTCTGCCTTATCCCCCAGGTCGGATCGATATCGGATATCTTTTCACTTTCATGGGCTTGCGTAATAATCGCCTAAAACTTGCTTTTAAGTTTTTTCCTTTTTCAACCCCTGAGAGGGTATAAAAGAGTTGAACACGTTTTCACGAATTTCGTCATGTCTTTTAGAAGTGATAAGAAATTGAATTGGTTTTTACTTTCTCGTTCTGTCTTCATATATATTTATTAGCTCCTTTCAGGATTTTTTGATATTCAACCCCCAAGTGGGTGTAAGGAGGTTGCATATGTTTTCACAGATTCTTACATATTGCTTAGATCTGATGATATATCGAATTTTTTTGTACTTCCTAAGGTTTCCTATATAAGCGCTAAAAGGTTAATTTCAGTATTTTTAGATATTTAATCCTAAGGGCTGTAAGGGGGTTGTATGCTTTTCAAAGCTTCGACATATTTCTTAGGTTTGATGAGATATTAGATCGCTCTTCACTTCCACAGACTTTTTATATAATCACCTACAAACCCATTTCTCAATTTTTTGATATTCAACCCCCAAGGGTTTGCATATGTTTTCAAAATTTTTGCCATCCCTTAGTTCTAATGAGATATAAAATTGATTATTAAGGCATTTGATTTCACATTTTTTCGAATTTCGAAAACCAAGGGTGTAACCCTTCATACGTTTTCATAAATTTTTCAAAATCCCTCGTGTCTCATGAGATATCAAGTTGCTTCTTATAGAATCTTCTAAAAACCTGTTTCACAATTTTTTCGAAATTCAAACCTCAAGTGGAAGTAATGGGTTTGCATGCGTTTTAGCAATTCGACATATCTCTTAAGTCTGATAAGGTAACTAATTCGTTTTTACTTCTATGGGCTTTTATACATAGTGTACATAATATACCGAAATTCGAATAGTCTACACGGGCTTTTCCAATGTTTAATCGGCTAAAAATCTCTATTTTTAATATTTTTATTTAAAGAACAAAATCAATTTTCCAAGAAATCTAATAATCTTGAAACAACTCATTATATACTCCGACTTTGACCACTCCCGAACTTTGACCCGAAAAATAATAAAGTTTCGCCCAGACCATTGGCAGATTTTTTTTATACTCATTCTCTTCAATGGGCGGAAGTTGGAGAATAGACTAACAACTTATTTCCGGAAAAAACAACTACGTTGAAACTAGAATGGGACTACGAGACTACCGGAATGTTTCAAATCCGATTCGGCTAAGGCAAGATTTGGGCAGTTGCGCCGAAGTAAACATTCCGAATTTCCTTCGTGATTGTTTATCTCCTTGTGGTTCTTGAACGACTCACCACATGTCTTCGCTGTGTATTCTAATCCAGGGCCCATTTTCATACATTTTGCTCTGTCTAGTTTTTTAGTGGAAAAAAAATCAAACTAATTTCACTTAATTTCGTAATAGTGGTATTAAGTAAAGCCCTAAGTAAGAACTATGACTGAACAACACAGTTCATAATGTAATTAAACGTCATTCATTAAAAACAATTCTTTGGATTAATGCAAAATTCGTTAATACAATGAACAAAATATCATCGTATTATGAATGTCATTTCATTAAAAATTTTCTCTAAGCTACCGATTTTGATACACAGTTTCACCATATTGATTATCAATCAAAATAGGCCCAATGAGGTCGCACTGAATCAGGATTTAGACTATCTACATCTACAATCGTATTGATTAAAAAATTGTTATGAATAGTGCAACTTTTCCTACAATTGATGAAAAATTTCATGGTGATGAACATTTTAAATATGAAAATTTACACCAATCGTACAATTTCATGTAACGAATTCTCTGGTTTCTACTGATAAACGCGTTCATCAGATTAATTAACATGTGTAAGAATAAGAATCATTTTGTAATAATGAGGTATATTTTTAAGATCATTTTTACTTTTTCATTATATTGATGAAAATGTACCTATATTTGTATAATTTGTTGTAATCGCGCTTTAATTCGTGAAAGAGCGTTGTTATTCGCAACAATAGAAATAAATAAGACTTTAGGAAAAAATTAGAAAAATAAAAAAAACCGATAACAGTCTGTGCGCAGGTTTATAATTTTTTGGGTAGAAGTCCGGAACATATTTAATGCTGAGTAGGTCACATAGAAACCTAGGAACCTTAAAATATAGTGTTTCAAATAACCCCGAGATGTTCTTTAGGTTGCGATTGAAAGCATTCCGGACTTCTACCAAAAAAAATATAATAAAGTTGCGCCCAGACTGTGGGCAGATTTTTCATTTATTTATTTATCTAATGTCAATAAAATACAGGAAAATTTATAAATGCCGAAATGGACCCATAATTTTACGTAGATACTTAATTGAGTTATGATTAGTGGCACGATTTCATCCCTAAAGCTTCCAATTAAAATTCTGGTCTGAGCAGAATTACTTTTTATGCTAAACTCGCTACGGAATATATTCCACCCACTTATGCTTAAGATGCTCCTCCCAGCAACTGGACTAATCTTTGTACCTAATCCAGCTAAAAGTTGCTTTTATATTTGGTTGTAGCTTATCGGGGGTTAAGCGAAAAGTGAACATTTCCTGAATTAACTGAAATAATCGGAGGAAATTATTTACGTGAAGTAGGTCAGGTAAAAGAGAACAACCCCCGCATGAATAGCCTGTTATCCTTTCTGGTATCTTAATTTAATCCAGGCCCCGACCAAACGGATGTGGAGTGTAAGGGCGTTAACAAAAGGAATAGACATACCCGATGCATCTATGCATGCCTTCAGCAGCATCTGTAATTAACTTTGTGATAGAGTTTCAATGAAGTGTGGAAATTAAAGGGTCATGCCCAATAGAAGAGTAAGGGGTGGACCATCAGCAATATCAACAGGTCGTTGCAGAACAATACTCCATGCATTAAACTTAATTAACCTGATTCACCTAAGTTTCAGAGCTCTTTGACTGACTGTTTGTTAATTATATACTAACTCAAGCCAATAATTTTATTTTTCAGAACATCCCTAAATGGCATTCCAGTATGACTATCTGATAAAATTCCTGGCATTAGGTGACTCTGGTGTAGGAAAGACCAGCTTCCTATACCAATATACAGATGGAGTGTTTCATTCCAAGTTCATATCCACAGTTGGAATTGATTTTCGTGAAAAGCGAGTGGTTCGTATCCAAGTTGTGTCCTCATCGAATACTCATTTGTTTTTGACAAGCTTTTCACCATCTCTTCGACTAGATATACACCGCACGAGGACGAAGCCAACGGATCCACCTTCAACTTTGGGACACAGCCGGCCAGGAGCGTTTTCGAAGCTTGACAACAGCTTTTTATCGTGATGCTATGGGATTTTTATTGATATTCGACCTGACCAGCGAGAAGTCCTTTCTGGAGGTGACCAACTGGCTGGAACAGCTTCGAATGCATGCCTATTGTGAATATCCTGATATTGTCCTATGCGGAAATAAGTGCGATTTACAGCACTTGCGAGTGATTAGCGAGTATCAAGCGCGTCTGTTAGCCGAACGCTATCAACTTCCTTATATCGAGACTAGCGCTTGTACAGGACTTAATATTAGACACGCTATTGATATTCTGCTGGATCGGGTTATGACGCGGATGGATTTAGCGGTCAATAAAGCTACGCTTCCCGGAAGACGAGGACTACCACGGAGATTTGAAGACACGGATACTATTACGCGGTTAGAGGAAGCTGACAATAATGCACTGCCCAGTAGGCGCAAGTGCAACTGTTAAAATTTTATTTATTATTTTAAGCTATGTAGATTTTTAAGTGTTTTGCTTATTTATAACAATATAATATAGGTTTTGTTGAAATTGTTGCAGGTTCTTTTAATTCGGCGCAGAGAGTTTTGGAGGTTTGTCGACAATAGTAATGCAGAAAATATAAAAAAAAATTTGCTACTCACTACCAGTACAAGTTATCGGAAACCATGTTGAAAAAAAACTACTCATGGTAGTCTTGATTCTTTTTGTCGACCTTAAGCTCGTTTCTCCTTCGTTGTTCTGTAAATTGGAAGAATTATGCCAGTTGGATTTAATTATTACACATCAACAACCCATCGTATATACACACACATATACCTGCTCAGTTTCAACTTTGTAGCATTATTCGTTCTGGAGACTAAACCATCATACACATTGAAAATTCGCTTAAAAACAAAAAAAAATAGAATGTATTAAAAATATGGCAATAAATTAATCTTGAATCTTGAATCAAAAACACCTGCTAAAAGAAATCATTATAACACAGAAGAATCAATTGCAAAAAATAGTTTGTCTACATTTTTATAATAATTATAATATGTAAAGGCAAATCCCTTAAAATTTAAAACATACCAGAAATCGATACTAGGTTTAGAAACTCCCTAATCAAAATTCAAATCAATAGTATTTTTTATTAAAAATAAAAATCTGTCAATTTTTTAAATAATTTATTCCAAAAACTATAAAAATTGTAAAATTAATAATAATTAATAACCTAAAGTAAAAATGGTATGATGAGGCTAAAAATATACGACCCGACGAAGCTACACAAATTTTGGACCAAAAAGTTCAATACAGTTTTCAAACCGGTTTGTTCCATGAAGGTTTTTATTTTGCCATTTTCTGAAAGGCTTGTAACCGTCTTATCATTGTCAGAAAGTTCGTTTGGTAGTCTACAAAAATTCCATTTCGGTATTTCCTGATTTCACGACATTGTCTTAATGGTTTGAGCTTTGAATATAATAGTGCCCATCTTTTCTCATCATTACGTACAAAAAGACAGTAATAAGAACATAAACTTCTATTCGTTAAGCACCACAATCTAGTTGAAGTGCATGATACATCCACCAAAGTTCATTACTCATCAGCACCATTTATTCACCTAATTTTAGACGATATTCAGATTCACTAGCTGGTATTGTTTTGTAATATTAATGCGAAAATTGTTTTTTGTTTTTTATTTTGGAATATGTATGAGCAAGAGACAAAATTTGCACACTGTACGATATACGAGATGGCGCTGAACGAAAATATATTTTAGTATCGCGACATTTGCAAATTTGTTTTCGAGATTCGGGGCGCATTTGTCTCGATGCGTGTTCCATAAGGTGTGTCAAAGAGTCTCGCATTCAAACCGATTCGATCAACTGGAAGTCGTACGAGGTTCATTAAAAAATCAAATTATAGGAAATTTTATAGTATCCAAATTTGTATGGTATACAAATTTGTTCTTGCCTATTTTTGGACAACGAGATATTTCCAGACATCAAACTTTAAGCGACAGCGAGTGAATTCTATTCTATATCGCAAACTTTGTATAATAATATGAATTTTGATCCGTGAAATTTTGGAGTCTTAAATTTTACTTTATTATTTCAATAATACAGTATTGTTATCGATTTTTAAAAAAAAAAATTTGCTACCCTCAAATTGTTTTTTTTCACGTTTCATGACGAGTACACACGAAAAAAGCAAAAAAAAATTTCAGTCCGTCTGTCCGCCGTACGCCGTACGCCGTATGCCGTACGTCGACCGCTGTACGCAAAATCGTTTGAAGGCTCGTAACTCCCAAACCCTTTGAGCTATTAAATTAAAATTTTTTTGTTGAATAGATTGGGTAGGCCCCTTGTAGTGGCCAATTTTGGTGGGGTGGGGGTGTGAGGGGGAAGGAGGGGGAAGTGTTTTAGACGGAAAATTTTTGTTTCTAGATCTCAGCAACCGCTTATGCTAGGAGGCTGAAATTTGGAATTTATATAGAGCTTTAGTAGTGGACCCATTTGCAAAAAAATTGCCGATATAGGTGAAGGGGTTTGGGAGTGGGGGAAAAAAAATGCGTCCGAAACGCAAAAAAGGTGAGATTGACACTTTCTAAAATCCATATCTCCTAAACGGTTAATGTCACAAAATTGAAACTTAATAAGTATCTGTAGGTATACTAGGAGAATAGATCGAAAACAAAAATTTGAGTAGGAGCAGTGGTGTACGGGGGTGGGGGCTTAAAAACTTTAGATTACGATATCTCACGAACCAATTGCACTAGACAAATAAGATTTGGTTTCTTTATAAAGATTAACAAATAAAGTTTGCTGAAAGTAAAATTTTTTAAGGGGGCGGTGGAGCATGAAAGTAGAGGGGATAAGAATTTTTCTAAAAAATTACGTCTCATATCTCAAGAACGGTGTAAGATAGGTACTTAAAATTTTTACCAGAAGTGGGCCTAATAGACCCCTTGCTGGAAACACAATTTTGGAAGTGTGGGTGTAGATGGTGAGGGTGGGGGAGGGTGAAAAGGAAAAAGTTCCGATTTTTCTATCTCGAGAACCTATTATGATATAAAGCTGAAACTTGGTATTTAGATAGAGCTATATTAGTAGCATCTTGGAAAAATATAAATTTTTATAGGGGTAGTATGGTATGGGGGTGGGGGGTGTTTTTCCTATCTATAGAACGGCTTATGCTACAAAGTTGAAACTCGTTACGTTTATGTAAATCAACTAGAAAACTTATTTAGATAAAAAGAAATTTCAAATATCCATTGGCGTTCAGAGGGTTGGGGGGGGGGGGCAAAAAAATTATCAGTGAAAATGGAATGCATATATTTTCACGGTTTTCGTCATATCTATTAGGTCTTCCCAAATATTGAATTCATTTTTATTCTACGGCTTCTTCATGTAAATACCTAGAAAGTGTTTTCAGGATTTTTTAAAATTCGACCTTTAAGGGGGTGCAAAGGGGGTTGTAAACTTTTTCACGAATTCTACTATATCCCCACGTCTTATCAGATATCGAATATCTTTTCACTTTCACGTGCTTGCGTAATAATTACCTAAAACTTGTTTTTAAGTTTTTTCCTTTTTCAGCCCCTAAGAGGGTATAAACGGGTTGAACACGTTTTCACGAGTTCCGTCATTTCTTTTAGAAGTGATAAGAAATTGAATTGGTTCCTACTTTCTCGTGCTGTCTTCATATTTATTTATTAACTCCTTTCAGGATTTTTGGATATTCAACCCCCAAGTGGGTGTAAGGAGGTTGCATATTTGGTGATATATCGAATTCATTTTTACTTCCTAAGGTTTCCTATATAAAAAAGCCAAAAAGTCAATTTCAGTATTTTAGATATTCAATCCTAATGGGTGTAAGGGGGTTGTATGCTTTTCAAAGTTTCGACATATTTCTTAGGTTCGATGAGATATTAGATCGCTTTTCATTTCCAGAGACTTTTTATATAATCACCTACAAACCCATTTCTCAATTTTTGGATAATCAACCCCAAGGGTTTGTATATGTTTTCACAATTTTTGCCATTCCTTAGTTCTGATGAGAAATAAAATTGATTATTACGCCAACCAATTCACGATTTTTCGAATTTCCAGAACCAAGGAGGTGTGAAGGGTTTGCTTACGTTTTCACAAATTTTTTAAAATCCGTCTTGTCTCATGAGATATCAAGTTGCTTCTTATGAAATCGTCTAAAAACTTGTTTCACAATTGTTTCGTAATTCAAACCCCAAGTGGAAGTAATGGGTTTGTATACGTTTTAACAATTCGTCATATCTCTTAATTCTGATAAGGCAGCAAATTCGTTTTTGCTTCTATGGGCTTTTAGTGTACATAATATACTGAAATTCGAATAGTCTACACGGACTTTTTCAATGTTTAATCGGCTTAAAATCTCTATTTTAAATATTTTTATATTAAGAACAAAAATAATTTTCCAAGAAACGTCATAATCTCGAAGCAACTTATGATACACTCCGACTTTGACCGCTCCCGAACTTTGACCCGAAAAATAATAAAGTTTCGCTCAGACCATTGGCAGATTTTTTTTTTTATTGATTGGGCTAGAAGGTAGACATTTTAATTAGTTTTTAAATCATTTTTATTATTATTATTATTATTATTATCTCTATTATTCTTATCTCTATAATAAGAATATTGTTACATGATACCCTGACAACCCGCAGAACTCGATCAGTTTTCAGTGAGTAAAATAACAACCTCCCAATGCTAACTGGAAATTGGAGAAAAGCATCCGATTCACACACAACGAGAAAGGCGTGGCAAAATCTGCAAATGATGTAACGATATAGTTCACCATTCTTCTCGAGCACTTTTTCCCTTATCGGTAGTTCTTACATTTCCCGAACATTCCACATACACCACCGAATTTGCGATAAAGATCTCGACTCAACACATGCAGTATATAAGCACGACAGAAGCTATTCTGACTAAGGCTTAATGCTTATTGCAACCCCACTATAAACAAATCGGAAGGATGAGTCAATCTTCGTTTAATTATTTTTGTCGCATTATACATAAAGGTCGAGACTTTTTTCCTATAATACAAAATAAGATTTAAAGATTGCAAATTTTTTATATTTATCACAATATTAAAATAATTAAGTAAACGTGTTTGTGTGCTGTAATACACTTACTGGTCTGAATATAGCAGAAAATGTTGTCAATCCTACGAGTAGCCACAATCGCGATATCAACCAAGTTTTGTTCTGACTAATACCTAGTCATAGTATTGTGCTATCATTCATAATCGCTTATCAGCCAACAATCTTCATAACATCGTGCACCTACTACACAAGTTACAAACTCGTTTATCTCAATAAGTCATAAAAATTCTTAAGTGATGAATTGGATGCGACCATAGGTATTCGTAGTATCAATTATTCGTACGATAGGTAAGTGTTGCACTTCGCCAGGTAAAAAACAAACTCCACTTCAGTTAATTTCAGCAGCTTTTGCTTGGCGTCAAGCAACCGTGAAATACTACCTATCCACAGAGCATATATTGAAATTCTCTCCATATGTGCTCCACGGTCCTAGTGTTATCTTATATTACGGCAATATCAAATTGATATGTGATATGGCACTCTGATAACGAAAAGAGTTTTACTCCTCTCATGGGTAAATGCGAAATGATAAGATAACGACAAGTTCGGTCTTTGGGGCTCTGCAATCTAACAAAATTATTTCGGAGAAGACATTCTGGCGAGTTCTTTAGCGAATTTTGTAGTGGTCGGGCAGTCGTCTCTTCGATTATTCCATACTCACATTCGATTTATTCGCAAGAATATGTAATAAGTACCTGGAGTAATTAAAAGCGTCAGGTGGATTCATTATTCGTGCGA
The DNA here is from genome assembly GCA_951812415.1 of Beris morrisii. Classification (NCBI taxonomy): domain Eukaryota; kingdom Metazoa; phylum Arthropoda; class Insecta; order Diptera; family Stratiomyidae; genus Beris; species Beris morrisii. The sequence goes on from OX638310.1 coordinate 144,416,664, forward strand.
AACATGTCGCCAGCCCAGTGAAATTGCAACAAATTGCAATCAAGTGTGACCAGAGGTGCGGTAATTTCATATCGATCTACGTAACACACGAGTTTTAATAACAAATCGCAATTGTGCTATCAGAAAATGTTAATATGGATATGGAAGAGTCCGCCCCGAAATTAACTCAAATTAAATACGAGAAAACGTCGTGTTATTTCTGTAGTGAGTGGCTCGATACGCAAAGTTTCAAGGTGAATTAATTAAGACGTTTTTAATCTAATTAACAATGTTCACCGTAGTACACTATAGTAGCCGAATAATGTCTACCTGGATTTCTTACAGGAACACATCATTCATTGCGGCCAAGTTCTCGAGAAATGTCCGCATTCGTGCAGTTCATATGTTCCGCGAAAGCGTATGGGATCGCACTTGAAGAATTGTCCAAAAGTTCGTAAACCCGTTGAGAATGGCGCTGCAACTATCGATCCGCAAGAGTACGAAAATCGTATGCTCATACTGGAGCAAGATGTCTCGGCCTTTCGTTCGGTTCTGAACGAAGAAATCAAACAAAGATTGCATCTGATCACCGATGTTGGAAGCATAAGGAAACACAATCAGGTAAGTACCCACATAAATACAACACCAGTTAGTATATCTACTAACTAAGCAATTGTGGACATAGGTGAATAATTTAGTGATAGGCATTAATCATACCACGGCGTACGTACGAATGTATGAACATTGGTACGCATATCTACGCAAGGTAACTTAACGCTACATTACAATCTTGAATTAATTTCATACGTCTGAGGTCTGGCGCAACTTTGATAACAAACTCGGTACATACTCGAAATGTTTGTTTTATGCGTTATCCGATAGACGCCTCCATATTTTTGTTTATAGTTTCGATACTGGTTTCTGGGTCAGGTTTCGCATTCCATATGGAATTTCAATCTCGCCAAACGCACGATAACTTCAGAACGTGTTGATCTATGAAGTTTTTTTTCCACTGGATAAATAATTTTTTTTATAACAATGAGTTCGTCTGAATCCTTCGAGTAGCGGTCTAGACAAAAGAATTTAATTCACATATTTAAAACGATTTTCCGTATAAACTTCAGAACGTTTCAAGCTACAAATCACATTTTTTAGTACCTACATACCAATAATGGAAAATAAGTCGTTCGAGTTTTGTATCAAAAGACCTCCACTCCTATGAACCTCCCATACAGAAGTTCTTTAAAAACCCGGTTAAATCTGTGGTAAAATCATTTTTATATAAATCCTCCGTTCAACAACTCTTAAATGGATTGTGGAATTGTGAGAATAGATTTGACTATCCATAAATCCTTCATTTTGTTTTGGGTCACAATCTAAACCGGGCCCTCGCCAGATCGGATTTGAAAGTTTGAGTATTTCTTCCGAAGCTCCTCGACATATTTTTTTCCAGGGATAGGTAGTTGGCCTATCGTCCAGAGAGACAGAATATTTTGGAATGGATATTCGTCAAAAGATTGAAAAATTGAAATGAGATTAAACATGAGATTAAACATGAATAATATTTATGGAACAAAATTGTAATAAACTCCAAAACGTTACAAACTCTAAAGTTCATTCAGTCCTGCTGCAGTACTGAGTTTTACAGTTCTGTTTCGGTACTAAAAACCCGAATTGGTTCAAACTAGCTAGGCTGGTGATGAAACTGAATTCATATTTCTATTATAAATTCAGTTTTGTTTCTGATTTAATTCTGTATCCACTGAAAATTTATAGCCAAAGTCGAAATTCAGTTTTACGGTATTCATTCTGGCGTTTTTCAAAACTTAATTCATATAATGTAGAATTATAACATTCAGGGAACAAATTGATGAAAGGAGAATATCTAGGGTATTTACTGAGAAAATTGAAAATAGAATTGGATTTGCTCTACTCGTTTCTCTGATCTTTGCAACAAACTTCTCTGTATTGGCTGAAGAAAACGATTTTTTGGAGGAAAAATTCAAAAACTTGGATTGAAATCAATGCGTCCAAGCTTCACTTGATCTAAACTGGATATATGGCCACTATTTAGGCAGTTGTACACTTGATCCGAGAGTTAGATTTAATTGCAGTAACTGCTCCATATTAAATGTATTTTTATTTTATCATTCATTGCAGATATCTGACGAATGGACTCAAAAAGTTGGCGATGTTCTAAATGCATTAAAAAAATGCGTAAATGAGGAAACATCAGCAAGATGTAATGAACTCAAGAAATACAGCGAAGATATACAAAAACTTTATCTTCAACTGCAGGTAGATACTTTCACCTCCGGTTTATGGTAATTAAAAAAAAATTGTAAATTGCTTAATAATTATTTTATAGCAAATCCATAACTGGCAAGTTTCGACTACAAGCCAAATAGATCAAATCCATAATAACGTAATCGAAGAAGAAAATGTTCGGGAGCAGATTGTCGGTACAATAGAAAATAAGACAGCATTCACGGAAAATGCAATTTATAATTTAAGTATGAGCATCTCGTTATCACTTCATGTTACTCACATTTTTATTAATCAAATTTAAATTAGATGTAGAAATAGAAAATATTCAGAAAGAAATATCGAAAATATCCTTTAAATCATCACAAACTGCTCAACAAATTTCTTCGGAAATTTCCAGACTGGATGAGCTACTCAGAGCTAGGGAAAATTATGAACGGTAGTGTCTTAACAAAAATTTTTATTAAATATAAATCATCAATAAGTAATTTTAAAATTTTTCAGAGTTGTTCATAAGAATTTTGAAGCGGCCATCGAATCAATTCAAAACGAACTACAAACGAAATTTGTCACAAATTCGGAGCTAAGTACAAAGCAAGCAACTCTTGATTACGAAGTGAAAAGTATGAAAAATATCGTTTGCAATACCGAAGACAAATGTGATAAGTTGGATAAGTTAGTTACCGATGCCGATCGAATTGTCCATGAAACCAAGCAAGGATTAGCCGATTTAGAGGTTCATCTTTTATATCAAAACAAATTGATGGGAATTCATAATACTAGAGGTATTTGGCTATGGAACTTATAGATACATCTTAAAGTTTTAACTTTTTTTTTTACAGGGCATCTAATATGGAAGATAAGTGACTACTCTACGAAACTACTTGAAGCAAAGGAGCACGAAACATGCCTGCAAAGTCCGATGTTTTGCAATAAGCAATACGGCTACACACTAAGAGTAAGTTGCGGATAAAGATCGTTCCGAACGAGACTTTTGATTGTGGTCAATTTTTAGCTGGACGTTCACCTGAACGGTATCGGGAACTGGAAAGGACGACATTTGATAGCCTGTTTGAATGTTATACCCGGCGAATATGACACATTATTGCCGTGGCCATGCAAAATAGAAGCTGATATTGTATTGAGAGATCAGCCATCGAATTTAAGTGAAGCTCGAGATCATCTTCGAAATTTAATTGTTAAAAAGAAGAACGAAGAATACGATGTAAATCAGTATATTCACATACCGCATAAAATAATTACAAGTCGTAGTTATCTTCGAAATAATGCCATCATTTTAGAAGTTCGACTTCATAAGATTCGAACGGGACCTTAGAATCATTGTGTAATTTCCGCAAATTTTTGTAACCAGTTCTTTGTACAAGAAGAGTGTGTAATGTTCAGTAAATTATCAGAATTATTTTTTTGTGGTTCGGAAAAGGAACAAATTGTAAAGAAACCGAAAGAATTTTTTTAAAGTCAATTTGGGTATTCGATCAAGACGGAGTCTATTTAAGTCACCAAGCAAGATACCATCGACTATGGAAATGATTCGATCAGCTTCTAATTTTCAGTGTTTATAGAGTGGGTGGTCTCCAATTGGGGATGATTTTTTTTGGAATGTGGCTTAAGGAAGGCAACCAACAATTAAATTTGTAGAAGAAGGAATTAGAGTCAATTGAAATCGAGATGGGAAACAGTAAGCTGGCTAGCTTCAAACCTAATAAAATTTTATCTTAAGATTACCTGAAAAATAATAAGGTCTCTTGGCTTTGTTTCAATTTCGCTACAGTACTTCAATTTAAATTTTCCGATTTAGAAATTTGTCTGACATTAAAATCATAATATTGTTTTTTAATCGGCTTCGCACTCTTTTCTCCATACTTGTAGCCTTTAGCCTAAAATGAAAAATTATTATGTCTAAAAGGATATGAGGCGCAGTTAACTTAATAAAATAGCTTACCGTTTCTTCTGCAATACACAGTCTGAACTGGAATATTCCTCTACTAAACCAATATAAGCGTACTATGTTACAATTTTGTACAATACGCCGTTTGTGAGATGCAGACAAAAAAAATCGCCAGCTTTTTAATCCAACCAAATTTTATGTGCAGTTCCTCTTTTTCGGATAAGCACTGTCTGTACGCCACTGCTAACCCTAAGATATAAACTTTTAAAATCTTGCACTAGTATTTATATATGTGAATAGATTTTTATATTTTTTAAAAAATTGCTGCAAAATTTTGAAGTTAATATCTTAAAATGTTCTGTTAATATTGGGAAAATAGTTCAGGTGATAATTTTTTTATCCCTCACTCCCCTATCTGTCCACATATTAGAGATGGTAAGTTTCAACACTGTACTGTTATTATTTCGTGTGACACATATATTTAAAATGTTTTATCCTACATTCCCGTACGCCAATGGTTCCATAAAAGAACTACACCCCTAGTACTTATCCCTCATACTTCCACCCAAATTTTATCCCTAATGTGAAAATGTAATAACTATCGTCAAAAACATAACGTAAAAATTTACTCGCTCCCACAACCTAAGAGAACCCTCTCCTAAATTCATGAACAAATAATAAATATAATTGCTTATTTTTATAAATTAAATAAGAAAATAAATTATTATAAATTAAATAACAGTTCTGAAGGTTAGGCCACACGATGACCAACACACTATCGTGTTAAGTTTCAATAATTATAAATAAAACATATTACATTTTTGATAATAAAATTATTTTTGTTTTTATTTATAGAACAATTGATTTTTTTCTTTTATTTTTTTCTTTACCTATAATTTGGTGCTAAACAATATTTGTGTTTGCAAAATGCATGATTTATATTTATAGTAACATATCCTTTTTTTTGAAAAGAAAATGATTAGCATTATTTTAACATCAAAATTTAATACATTTATTGTGTATAGATTCAAGATTTTTTTGAGCAATGAAAACAATGTAAATTTATTATTATAAAGATTAGTCAATTTTACAATAAAATGTTTCAGATTTGTGTTGATGAATTTCATTGTTTAGTTAATGCAGTTTCTTTTTTTTTAATTCATAATAAAAGTAATAAGTATAGAATAAACTACTTACATTAAATTATTTTTGATTGATTGTAATTGGTGGTACAGTTTTTAGATGTAGGTACATTTCAGATTTTTAAGTAGAAAAAACTTTTTACTTAAAATAATATTCACTTATTTTTTCATAACTTTTAGAGAGACAGATTTTTTTTTTATAAATTATTAATTGAGTTAAATGTAATTGGTGTTTGCTATAATTTTTATTCAGACATTCTACAAGCGAATACATGAAAATTAATAACGTCGTTGGGTTGCAATTTTGTCGAATGTGTTGTTTCACAGCTTTTGAGTTTGTGTTTTTGTATTTTAACTATTTAAGAAAGACTACAAGTTTGATTCTCTCTGTGAGCTTCATGATATCATTCGCAGTTCATCTTTCAGATAAAATATTTACGAACATACACATCTGGTCGCCTACCACATCTTGCTATATTGCCATCCTCGTTGCTTATCGTTAATAAAACCGGATAGTTCACTGTGAGTACCAGTGAATGATACCCGGGAGTTACTAAGGTTGTACCCGATATTAATACATAGTAGAAACAACTAATGATAGTTATTGAATTATTTCCTGCACCGAATTAACTAACCAAGATCTAAAATTGATCGTTAGTGGTGCCACATAAATCGGGCAGTCAGCACACTGCAAATGATTTGGTGAAGATTCACCGAAATAAAATTTGTACGGATTAGTCAAAATGAAAAACATATCGTGCTCGCAGCTTAGCAAAAAAGTAATAAATTTTCAGAGTAGGTTAAGAAAAATTTAATTTAAAATGAAGAACAACGCGTATGCAAAAGCGCAGCTATCTAGATGATTCAATTACGGTTCACATAGAAGATTTTATTACGAATCGGAACGTTCAGTAGTTCTCCTAAAAATCGTAATTAAATTCACATGTGATCATAAATCTCTCCTAGATGAATCGTTAGTGATTCATTCGCGGTGCTTTTGGTTTGTCAGGTTACCCAGGCCATAGAAGCGATTATGTGAATAATTTTGCATATCTTCTTGAATCTCAAATCAGTATATGTAGACATCATCGCGGTATCACGACCTATAAATGATAATACTTGGTTAGTTCTGAACAAAAACTGATTTCAATAGTTTAAGACTGGATTAGAGGCCAATGGTATTAAGACTGGTTAGAGGCCAGTCAACTAACTTGCAGGATATTCCGAAGTGAGACAGTTCTAAATAGTGGCAGAGTGTAATACTTATGTTAATTCATGTGGCGTAAACTAACCAGTAGCAGCTACATTGTAAAAACTACAGTGTAGACGAAATTTGTTATGTTCTTAAAAATTTTCAATGACAATGATTTAAAAAAATTTAGTTATCGTTCTCATGAGCATATTCTTCAATCCTCTTTCAGTCGTACGCTGAATTCTTCTGAGGGAATCTGTTTTCTCTCAATTTGCTTTATTTTAATCGAAAAACGCAGACTAAAATAACTAATTTTTTGTTGAATTTACACTAATTGCTATCAGTACTTAGAAAAATATTTTTTATCTCAGCAAATGGATATGTTTCGAAATGAAGTATAATTAATGAATTTAAGCCCCGAGCATTTTCTTAACCGTATATCCAGGCACAGCATAGAAGAATAGTAGAATCATGATTGCAAGACAGAATATAATTAACCCTTTTAATATGGCCCATTTATAGTTGTGCCAAACAATATAGCGAATCGATTTGAATGGATTGAGGAACCACATAAATGATGCGTCTGGTCGACTGAAATAATTAAAAAAAATTTGTATCGTTATTAAAAAAACTATAACATTAAAGTCGAAAATATTGCGGCCTTACTTTGGTTTCTCCAACGGATCCGGTTCATTTCGACCGTATCCCGCAGGGTTCTGTTCTGCCTCCTCTTTTGTTAGTAGATGAAGTTCGGCTTCTACTTTACCGGTCAATTCCATTTCGTCGTTTTGTTTCTTAATGAAGAATGGCCACCATCCACGAACGCGTTTTTGCTTAAATATATTTATAGTTGGTACGTTGTCCGTTTTAAGCATATCTAAAGTGCAGAGCTTAGAAGACTTAGCGCCACGTGGAAAACGATTTAAATTGAGAGAAATTGCACCTGAAAGTGTGAACAGAAATATGAAATAGTCCACGTTGAAGCCAAAATTTACCTAGAAAATCATCGGCAGAAAAATGATCAGCATCCCAAACTTGAAGTTCTAGCCGGGCTGGAATTTTAACTTCGGTTTCGTCCCAGCTAAAGAGTGACTCTCTTCGTGATAGAACGATTCGTTCTTCAGCTGCCAGATAGTCGAACGGGTAGATGAATCTCCAATTGAAGTTTCCTTCGCCGGTTAGAGATCTGTAGTGGATGTCTGTCGATTGAATGTCCTGTGGTCCTTTGAGCCATCTGTAAAGAGAAAGCCGTGGTTTGAAATTCTTACGAAACAGCCCGGACCTGTAAAGAACGAACCCCTTCACGTAAATATCGGACATCTTCTCGCCCGTAAAGAACGCATCATCCTCGAGCACTACATCGTCTGTATTCCAAATCACAACTCTGAGTTCATAAGATTTCGGCTTCCGCGGTGATATGTCTACTGCTGGACCGGGCAATGGCATGTCCATTGGAAACATGTCCACCCACATCTCCAGCTTGCCCTGTTCAATCCCAGGCTTATCAGGATTGTAGAGCGATCGTGATTCAATATGTTCCGCAACTATCTGGAAAAGAAGTTAGTACATCACATATAGTGGGGCTAATCTTCTGGGGAATCTTCTCGACCGATCCAGTACCTTACATCCCACTTTTGGCATCTCGTTCCATCGATGCAGAACAGCTAAGGCCAAATGTTCATCGCGATGCTTGCAAGTGGTTGGTCCATTCCAGGCAAAAACTTCCTCTTCCGAGAACGTCATACAGTACTTTCCGATTACGACGTGATCTTGGAAATAGTGTGGCGTCTCCAACTTGTTTTCTTTGCACATTTTCGACAGGATCTGAGTCGGTTTCATTGGATCCCGCCAACGATTGTAACCTGAACTGGAATTTTCGAAACAAATTAATGACGTATTTTCAGTTCTCACCAAGAATAGAGCACTCACTCTTCATATTTTAACGAAAGGCCACATGTTGCTCTGTGTTTGCTATAGAAACGATTCTCCAAATCGATTCGTGTTTCACCAATCAGATCATCGGAACCAACCAAATCCCAGTCCAAAATCTGCACCGTGAGCATGGAATCCTGCGGAAAGGTTGCTTCGACTTCAAAGCATTTTCCAAAAATTGGATTCAGCTGCTTGCTGACGTAGTTCTCCTTGTCCGAGATTCGCTTATTTCCCAAATGAAGAGCAACATAAGGATCGGCTTTTCCATTCAAATCCATAGGATGCAGATCGGTTGCTTTGACTATGTACACACGAACAAGGACATGCATTGGATCGTTCGCTGGTAGGCAAGGAGTTATTTGTGGTTCGGTTCCTTTCGGTATTGGAAGCTTATAGACTTTGATTGCACCCTTGAAGAAGCCAACAATTCGATTTTCGTCCTCCATCGAGTCGCCTGTTTTCTTTCCACGGTAGAGCGGAAAGGAATGGAGCCACTCCTTGAAGTGATTGAAATCCAGTTGGGACTCCAGGTCAGTTGGATAGATCTGACAAAGAGCTGTAATGTTTTTGATCTCCTTCTTATGATGTTTCGGACTTAGTTTGGAGACTAGCTTCGATCCTTTAACCCCAAGCTTCGGTTTGTCCTCCTTCGAATGGTTAGTGGGAAGAAGTTTCGTTCGCCCAGTTGTTTTAGTGTCCTCGATCAGCTTCTCGTAGGACCAAAAGTATTTTGTCCACCAATCCTTGCTATTGTCATCGTCGATGTCGTGCTCGTAAGCGGGTTCGGGACTCTGTTGCTTCTTTTTAGGAGTCTGTCGCTTCACCATTTTCGTAACACAGGCAGCTCCATAAACGGTCAGGTTTTCGCAGGATGAACTCTTCGCTACATTCGGTTCTCGTTGTCCAACCTGATTTCCTACTTGATGATTATCTGAATCCTTTGTTGGAGCTGCCAGGATAATTTGTCCGCCCATCGTTTGGTAGTTCTTGAAATCCTCTTTCGGTGGCGGCCTATACATGTAACGATGTATAGAGGTGATTTGATGCGTTCCAACTAGAGTGTATCGGCCAAAAGATCGACAGTCTACGCATCGGATGGTGATTGGTGGGGCATAAATTTCTTCGAGCGGCAATTCCAAATCGATCGATTTCAACATGTTCGGAAAATTCGGATTTTTCTTGGCATTCTGGATAATGCTCGATCCAAGGATCTTACCGGAACATTCGACGTCTATTCGCGGCTTGTCAACTGACATGAAATGAATTCGCTTCAGATCTCGTAATCCCCAGAACAGAACTTCTAACTTGAAGCGAGCCAGGTGTGGTCGAACATCTCGAGGAACTGGAAGTATTGTCTGAGGTGGTGGACAAGATCGATCCTTTTTCGTATCGATCGGCATGAATTTTGGTTCGGTTAGTTTAGGCAGATCACCAGATCCGATTTCGAGCATTTCAAAAGCTGCCAGCAGCTCTCCAGCATTATCGGTTCCGCGAATAATATCAAACCATTCCAAGGTTGGTGTTACATAGGTGTTCTCTTTCAGCTTGATTCTCGGCTTTCCGATTGCGCGACCGATGAATTCAGATTTACCGACCTTATCTTGATCATAGATTTCGATAACTATTGTTGGAGGATCGCGCTTAATTTCGTCCTTGGCCCCGTAGACTAGAATCTCGTCGAAAACAAGGAGCTCATCCCAAGTGGGACTGAGCGTTTCTTCGATGACTTGAGTCGTTTTCGCGAATTCCGTAATGAAGACGGTGGCATATGGATCACTTAGTCCTGATGCATCTGAGCCGATCAGAGATCGTGCCTGGTAGATGTGAGCACGAAGTTGGAATACCTAGAATATATGATGGTAGCTGATAATGGCCAATTTCTTCGGAAACTATGAACGAGTCCACTTACATGCTTCTCCAAGTAATGAATATTACTAGGTGCCAAGGCCTTCTCTCTATCTGCATTTCTTAATTCCTGCGACAACTCATACCCTCTGGGGAGACCGTCGAAGAAATACTGTTTATGGCTTACCGGTCCCAACCAAATGTACAAGCTAAGCTTTGCCTTAACAAACCAGCCCGCTGATTCGTTAGCTTGCTTCCCCGGTAGCTGAAAAGAGGTCTCACTAAAACGTTGCTCATCAGTATATCCTAAGCGGTTCGATACCTTAAAAAAAACTGTTTGTATTTTCGAGCAGTGGACTCCGCTTTCTTCTTCGATCCTCGAATAGATCAGGTCACGTGCTGACATCCTGTGGTAGGCGTGCCTCTTTCCGTTGGCTATCAACCAGATGAATATGTCTGGCAAGGAGTTTTGTGGCTGTAAGGAAACAATTTAGATAGGGTGTAAGAATTTCCATCAACACGCCTTACATCATCGATCAAAAACTTCAACTTCTTAAGATAGGTTTGAGCTGTCTTGAATCTCTCTTTCATGGAATTTTTTGTTACTAGGGCACGAAGGTTCCTGGCCATGTTGCCATAGGCTTCCTGAAAATCGAATAGACTCTTAAAACTTTTGAAACCGTCATCACCATAAACCAAATCTTTACAATTTCCCTTTGACACAGCTTCATCCGTTCCTTATCGAGTTTGGTCTTGCCGCTTCCTGGTCCAGCAATATTACTTTTCGTTATTGTCAAATACTTAGAGCAGCTAATCGCTAAGTCCTCGAGACTACTTCTTAACTTAACCTCAGCCTTGGGATCTTCTTCTTCTAGAAGTGTGCGCGTTTCCATAAGTCCGTCTTCCTAGAAAACATAAATGAAAAGTCCATAAAAAAGGACCTTAAGGACAATACATCGTGTGTACAAATCCTTTGGAAAGGTCATTCCTTACCAGCTTATCGGTCATTTTAGCAATCATGTTGCTATTGTACATTCGACGCCGTAAGTCCGGTAGGCAACACCGGACATCCATGCAAGGCTTGTAGTCCCAATACGGCAGGTAGTAGTGAGCCTTGTCGTGACTAATTGGCTTGCAAGCGTTCGTCGTGCTACTGTAGGACGTTGTATCGACCGATTCCAGCTCGCCGTCCTCCTCGTCATTGGTCATGTAGCTTTCGTTGTGTCCGTCCAGCGAATTGCCAGCATTTCCCATACTCAGTTCGAAGAAGACTGTCTTATCGCTGACCTTCTTATCGAGCATTGATGCCTCCAGGACGGTAGAAAATAGGAAGAACTCCTCGTTTTTCGAATACGACGATTCCGAGATTGGATACGCTGGTTCCACTTCGATATTTTTCTCGGTGCTGGTTTCAATGTTGTCTGCTATTTCGGTACGTATGGCTATAAGGAGTCGCGCTCTATAGCTTACACCTTCACCAAGTCCAGTGTTTAGGTTCGAGTGCTGATCTAGAAGACTGTAGTCTCGCGTCGAGCCGTAAAGGTGTATAAAAGAAGGACCAAATGTTGGAAGGAATCCTTTCTCACCGTCGTTTGATATTTGCTTCAGGTCGATATAGTGGGTACCAATTATCGACGGTTTTACCGGATCTGCATCACGTAGTTGTACCTGGAATGATGAACGTAATACTGAAATTCAGGATCTGCTGATTTCAACTGTCACGGGAAATGGTACAAGATTTTAAATCCTTCTTTCTTTTCAAGTCGTGCCTGACCCTAGATAGGAGTCTATACAGAAACAGAAGTAAAACACAAGATAATGTGATTTGAAACCAAATCCATTGCTGTTTCACTTTTGCAATATCCACCACTATTTTCCATCTCCAAGGATAACCCTCTCACGTCTAGATTAATGCAATAAAATCGAAGTTTAACGAAAAATTAATATTCGTATTTTTCTTGACAGATTTGTGATACATAAATATGTTTTAAATAGCCCAATCCATTCTCGTTTCCGCTTCATTTTAATCGCAAAAATCTACAGAAAATTTACAACATATCAATGACATGTTAACGATATCTTGAACTAAATTCCTTACAGAGCTTGGAAATCATATTAAAGTTAACAAGGAAGGAATCGTTTGCAGAAGAGCAAGACAATAATTCCGAACAACAAGACTAAGGAGATGATGGTTCAAAAGGAATAGGGAATTCTGTATCCTTGCGTTCTAAAATCACATCAAAGGATAACAAGATTCAATGCATAATAGACGTACACGTGTGTTTCGAAAGCAAGCATAGCAATTTATGTTTTAGCCAATAAGCATAACGCATAACTTGCTGTGATTGCTATTATTTCTTAAGTAACAAATTGTTTTGAAAGAAAAACTGGTGTTTTAGCACCGGGAATAATTTCAGTAGTAGCACTACCAGGTAACACTAACCCTACAGGTTAGTTGGGGAGCAATCGTGATCTCGAATATTATTTAAAAGGACACGGATCTGGCGATGGGAAGCAAAGAAAGGCAGTGGAGTAATGCCAGAATAATTTTGGTTGAATGGAAGTAAAAGAAACCCACCTTAATCCTTTGACATAGCGGAGGAAACATTTCCGTGAAAACGAGCTGCTCATTCCAAACCGGTGCATAGGCGTTCTTTTTCACTGCTGTTTTGCCCTGAAAATTACCAAAAAAAAAATCCTTTAAAATTCCTTCCAGAAGTAAACGTCGACTGCAAATGTCACCGTAAGTCCTGCAAATGAGACCTGCACATAAGGACTAACCAAATCTTTCGATTCGCCGGTAAACGCCTTTTTCACATTTGCCATAATCGACGAATTCATTCGCGGTAAACCGTCTGCACGATAAATTTTCACAATAAATTTCGCCCGCTGCCGTTCGATGGGTACACCGTCTGGTAATAGGAGATTTCTGTAAGGAAACACAGTGCCATATTTCACTAAAAACCTTCATAACTTGCAATTAATTCAGCTGTTAACGTCATCCTTCATAGCAACAAATATATAGGATTAAACTTACGCTTCGATATCGTCCGGATCCTTTTCGGATTTCTGTGGTACCTTGACCGTATCACCTTTCCCTATGATTCCTATATCACACTTTAAGTAGCCCTTTGGTCCGCTTATAAAATCCTCGGGATCAGATAAAAGTGCCCACTTGTGGTAGAATTGATGGTCTAGAAGAAGGCAATGGTCTTCTTTTAGGGCAATTTATTTCTAATTATAAACAAACTACTGTGCGTTTTTTTTCGTCTCGTGAGCTACAACAATTAGAAGTCATTTTTGAAGAAATATTGGAATGTAGTGAACATGCAAAAAGAAGGGTAAAAAATTGTGAACTTAAATTAAGATAACATTTTATGTTTGGTTTCGTATTTGTGTTGATATTGTCGTTTTTCGAGTGTGTTAGAGAAATCTATAAATTTTCACCGGGCCTATTTCTGATGGTAATTAAATTAGATAACGGTGAGAAAAGAGGTTTTCGATAGGCGGTGTTAAAGACTCTTAATTGGAAGATAAATTTTGAATCGTCTTTCAATTCCATGGTGAAGTAAAGTCGCCTAATTGCTCACCGACTTAAATTGAGTTTTTAATTATATATGCACAAACCTAGAGTCGGGAGGATAAGAATCAGTGGCAATAGTTAGTTCTTATATTAAACGCTGAAAGAACGTATTATTTAAATAATAAAATTTACTTTCCTGTCCCGACATTAGCATAATTGTCTTCGAGATTCGGGGCGCATTTGTTTCGATACGTGTATTTTTTCTGTCTCGGAGAATCTCGCAGACAGGCTGTTTACTCGAACTGAAGGAAAATGTTACTCGACTAACATCAAAGTGGTTCTGAGCCAATCAGTATGACAATAGTGAAAAATTTTCAGTGGAAAAAGTCAATTGAAAATTATGTCGGACATTTTCCAACTTGGTCAGCGTATTATACAGGGTGTTTGGTACTCCATGTGCCACTTTCTAAGGGGTTATTCTTTGATATATTTCGAGAAAAAAATTGTTGTACAGGGTGGGTCCATTTTCAGTATCAGTGGAGATATAGGGTAGTTAAGAAAAGTGTTTTTGACCGGTACCCTCACTTACTTAAAATGTTCTATCTTGAAAACGAATAATCAGAAGGCAAAGTGTTATAACTCGTTTTTTAGGCAATCGAATTATATTTCATTTGATGTAACAGTCTAAATTGTAACTGCACCCAATCTTGAGATATTTACTCGAAAACACAAAAAGTTTTGCTACGTCAACCCTTAAAATTCAGTGATCAATGTAGTTTTTCTCAGAAAACCCCATTATAAAAAGGTCATTTTAATTTTATTTTTTTATGAACCGTATTATTACCTACAAAAGCTGCATACATATATGAGTTACGATTAACATTTTGGAAGTAGTAGGTAAAAATACATATCGCATAAAAATTAAATATTTAAAAAGTGAGTGCCACTTTTATACAAAAAGAAGAACATGTTGATCTACACTCCTTGCCTGAACTGAAAGAATTTAATAATGGTTTTTATATTTTATTTAAAATTTTTTTTATTTTAATAAATGTTCAAAATGTCCACCTTCATTTTGAATGACAAGGACACACGGAGTACCAAACATCCTGTATAACACAATTAATTTTTATTTTTTCATTGCTCAAAAAAATTGATTCCATAAATTTTAAATTAGGAACATATTGTATTCTACTTTGTTACACCATTATTGTGAACCAACACCAAGCCGAACTAATATTTTATTATTTATTTTATTCACATAGAAATAATATGCATTTAATATTTATTTTATATTCAAAATCATATTCTAATTATTTTTTCTTTATTTTGAATTGAATTATTTCAATACTTTATTAAATTAAATAAGACCTGAATGTTTAACTCGTCATTTACTATTTATTTTTATTGTTTTCTCTAAGGGTTCGTCTTTTGGTTTAACATGATGGGGTTTCAGTGTGTTGTCTTCGTGTACTTGTACTTATTAATCAAAATATTGCTCATAATTTTTTTTTAATTAAAAGTACTAGATATATAATAAAATCCGCTACCATACCCTCATCATCAAGGCGTCGTATTATATTATAATAATTAGTTTGGATTTTTGTGGTTAAATTTTATTTTTACGTCGGGGTCACCAATGTAACGATTTATACAAATGCAAAATGGCATTCTCAGGCAGTTATAACGGATTTGGATGGTTGTAAGGACTACCTTTCCGGAAATTCTGAATAGTGCTCCTTTCTACATCGTTTGATTAACATGAATTGTTCGCAAATGTGAGTAAGTATGTGACTAGGCTTTAAGATTTTTATGATACCTTTGAAATTCAAATTTTTTTTCTCAGAATAAGCTCTAATCGTGATTAAAATCATTTTTATTGAAGCTATCAGAAAACGATTAACAAATATGACTTACAAATAAAATAAAGCGCATGCAGAACAAATAGAAGCAGTATTGCTACCTAAACAAAGCATATTACAAAAATGAATAAAAACCATGCAGCGCAATCGAGTACTTATAAAAATGAATTACTAAATTAACTATTAAAAGTAATTTACACAAATATTAATGGAAATTAATTAAAAACTGAAAGTGTTTATTTCTGAACTAAATTCAAACTTGAAAGGTGAGGGCAATTTTGTACTTGTTTTACCAAACCATTTAGAAAAGGAGATTAATTTCGGGGCTTAAAAAAAATTCTACATATTGGCAATATTATTGTTCCTCATTTATATTAAATTTTTCATTTCGATTAAATAAATAAAAACATTAAAAAAATGTTGGATAAAAAAATAGATTTACCTTTTTGATTCCATACAGTAGCAACATCCAACTTAAATGAACCAATCAATTTATTAGGACGAAGCACACTTCTACTTTGCAATACCTTTCGGTTTAATTAAGTTTTTTTTCAGAGTTGCGTTAATTTTTATGGCCAATTTATAATTAGGCATTTTGTTGAGTTTAGTGAGAATTTTGTATTTGTTTTGATTGGTGTAAAGTTCGTGTAGTGTAAGTGACAGGAAGAAAAAGAAAAGAAATCGAATTTGAATATCATATTGGAAAATTTGGCTTAAATTATTTTTGTTGGTTTTGTAATTAGTAGAATGCGAACGACGTGAAAAATATCGTTTTTGGAAATCATAGATTATGGGAGAAGTTCCGAATGTTTTAGAATTATGAAGAAAAAGAAAGAATACAACATAATCTTAGTTGGAATTTTATGATCGGTATTGCATTTTGTCTTAAAGACTACTTAAAGTATAGAAATTGATTTAAGTGTTCTAGTATTTATACAGCACCCCCTAAAAATGAATAACAACTAACCATCAATTTACATTCATCAATTTACACTTATCGAATTTTTGGCAATTTCTCTTTCGCGGAAAAGGCTTTAAGTGGAACTAGTACCCTTTTTTCAAAATGCAAAATAGTTTTAATTTTATACTTTGACAAGCCCAAAAGCAATTAAGTCACCTTATCAACCATAATTTGGACTAGAGATGGGCAAAACAGTTCTTTTCAGAGAAGTACTTCACAACTAGTCATTCATTTCGCCATTCAGTAGTCACTAGCAAGGGCGCTCATAGAGGGGGACACTTAAGTTAGGTTAGGTTACAGTGGCGGCCAAAGCCTCACATAGACCCACGAGGGTCCATAGTGATACCACAGAAGACCCAATGCACCTATGATAGTTGCGCTTGCGTTTCGATCTGTACTGAGAGCTCCTCGTTTAATTCAAAAGTCCCTGTTACCGTAGCAAAGTTTAACAGGCTCTGCATGTTGTTAAAAGAGACTTCTTTAAGATTTGTGAAGGTCGGGGCACCAAGAGCCTTCACCCGTCTCCTAGCCAGAGCTGGGCAGTTGCACAGGAGGTGTTCCAGCGTTTCCCGTTCCCCGGGTAGTTTACAGTTCCTTAGTTCCTTAGGGACACTTGCCACCTGTATTCTACCTTCCAGTATATTAAACACACCATCTCTTGACTTTATCACTTGAATAATTCTTTTTTTTTAATATAGTGTAATTAAGACCTTTTAATAATTGTTATATTACACATAATTTGTTAAACTACTAACAAATAGTTACTAAATCAACACTGTTTACTGCTTTCAATGAAAAATAAAAGCAAAACATCTTTTTATTTGCATTTGTATTTAAAGAAATTTTACTTGTTAAAAATTAAGGATTTCTTACTTACTGCAAAAAAATTGGATTGTAATTCCAATTTAATTAGACAAATAAAATTAAGATTACTAAGGTAAGGACATTATTTTATTGCAAGACGGAATTGAATTTCGCACTCAGGATTTTTTTTCATAGAAATACATTAAGTTTTGTACGACTTATGAAGAATACAGGAAAACCCAAAGGTCTTAATGGTTTCCCGAGATAAAGTACCCATCTGCTCATATATATTTTTTTTATACATCCTTTCGACTTTGTGCTGGGAAGAGGGCGTTTTCAAATATGCAAAATTTTAAGGTAGATTGATTAAAGTAGCAGGATCAGAAGGATATTAGTAACATTAATACGTAACGTTTTGTTAAGCCACGGTTATCACTTTTTAGTTGCACTCTATTAAAAAAAAGAATTCCTCAATTACGAAATGGTTAAAATTAAATGTGAACAACTTCGAAAGTTTTTGAGCTAGAGCGATAAATTTACTCTACTGACCAGTGTGACCGTTTTGATATTTCTCAGAGTAGCAAATTTGGGTAACAATTCTTAGCTTGGGTAGCAAAAATATTTTCTTATACTTCTTTTAATTAAATGGAACTAGTTACGTCATTACATGCTTATCTGTTAATCATAACACTGTATATCCATTACAAATTTAAAATGTTTAAAGAAAAAGTAATATTTTAAAGTCTGAACATTTATTTAGGAAAATCAAAATTTACACAAAATGCACATTGTGCCCTTCGCTCGAACGAGTGATAGATTCGAAAAAGATGCTTAATTCAATTACGATTATGTATGCGGTATGCGCTACCACTATACTATATTTCTCAGTACAATAATATTAGACAGCTATCGATAGTACGCGATTTCGAATGCAAGACCAGAGGCGTGCATGAATTTTACATTTGAGTCGTCCAGTTGCAAAACCAGCCATTCGACTATTTTTTTGATTTTAAGGTTTCGGTATCCCTGGATTCGTCTCGTCTCAGGCTACAATTTTAAAACTAAATTGAGCATAAAGACCAGTCCTTTAAAAATTAGGTTGGAAAAACCCAGTTAGGTGCAAAACCAGCCATATTTCTTTGATTTTGGTTTCAAAAGCTGACCTATTTTATCAGTTGCGAAACCGGCCTTATTTTTTACTAATACAATGATGACTAGTTTGGGTGCAAAACCAGACATATATTTTCTTATTTTTCTTGATACAACACTGTTTTAGACTATTATCAACTATTTTAAGAGACTTTTTTGTTATAGTTTGGTAATGGTAGTTGATATAACCTTGCATAATCATTGATTTGAGTTTTTTCCATGTTTCGTTTGTGTTTTAAGGTTGTGAAAATGGAGGAAAATATTGAATTTATTATTTTAGAGACAGATTTACCGTTTTTAGTGATAATCCGGTCAAGGAACAACAAGAAATAGAACATCAGCTCGAGGAACAACAAGGAATAGATAATCAGGTCGAGGAACAACAAGGAATTCAATAAACTACAAAGTCCAGAAAATGAAAACGACAACCGAAAGAATGGAAGAGAAACATTGCAAAGCAACACCGCTAGAGTTGCAAAACCAATCATATTTGCATTTCTGGTGCAGGACCAGCCATATCTAGATTCAAAACTATAATATCTCATTCATTTAATAAGCATAATATCAAAGCTTTGGCAGGCCAACAAAGAATATTTTTGTGATTTTTTTTTAAAAAAAAAAGCATAAGGATATCTTGCCTAGAAGCTGCATAATCGGTTTTTGCCATTTTGCCACAAGTTTGTTGAAACAAATATGGCTAGTTTTGCAACTGGACGACTCATTAGATAGTCAAATCATATTTTTGGCGTATGCAAGTTTTATAACGGCTAATTTTACCAGGGTAGCAAATTTAGACATGTAGTAACATAGTAGCAAAAAATTGTCAATAGTAGCATTTTGCTACCTTCGTAGCACTTGTGGTCACACTGCTACTGACCCCGCTTTTTCTTAGCATTTACAACAGCTTGAACACGGTTACAACTAATTCCAAGTCTTCAAGTTGACTCACTAGAAACGAAAGCAATAATTTTTTTAAAGACTCCTGTATGGCAACCTAAAAGATTATCTTCATTTCACTCAGTTTTCCAGTTTGGATACTTTCAAAATAAGTGTAACTACGTAACCCCCCTCTCCGAGAATTTTGTCTTAACTTAATCACAAAAAAAGCTTTCATGCCCAATACGTTCCGTTTCGTAGTTATCGCTCCTTCGGGAAAAAATAGGAATCGTTTTTATTAAGGACTTTTGTATGGAAGCTAATTGAAAGAGTACCGCAAAATTGTCAGTTCTTTTTAGCTGCAATATTTATAATAATTAAAAAAAGTTGTATCGCGCGAAATTTTTAAATTCCGGAACATAACTCTCATTACTGGTTTTAAGGAATTTTATATGCGATGTACTCGAAGAAGTTGGGCAATTTTACTTACTAACGGATTCTAAGTAAAATTTCAACTTCTCTGTATTTTTCCCCTATCTTCCACTGCGCTGATATTGTATTGGTGTGGCAGAAGAGGTTTAATAATTCTTAACTGAGTGTAAACCACATTCATTTTATTCGTCACAAGATGTGGCTCCCGAATTTGCAAACTCCTTTTATACGCCATAGTGCTACCCCTCCCTACGAAATTTTGTATGGGCGCCCATGATCACTAGTCGCGAAGTACTTCAATTGAACTGTTCTTTTCATTCTTTGTCTTCTCGCCATTCAGTAGTCACTAGTCACTCACTAGTCTTGAAGTACACCAATTGAACTGTTCACTTACTCTATTCTCTTCTCTAACCAGCCGTTCAGTAGTCACACACTAGTCAGTTAGAAGTTTAGTTGTGCTGGTGTGTGTGGGGTTCTGCTCTAAACAGTCGTTCACTATAGCCAGGCAGTTCAGTTGTACTTGTGGGTTGGGAAATTGGAAGAAGAGCGATGTATTCATGTACATCTACTCCTTCTTCCCAGTAGAAAAAAACAGGCCTCTAGAAGCAATGCTCGAAGTACTTCTAAAGCAGTACAAGGCCTTACCGTCTCCATTATTTCGTTTCTTCTTCTTAACCCAAAATGGAATTGGAGGTAATGCCTTCTCTTCTCGCTTCCTTGGAAGGAGTGTTAGAAGTACTTATTCAACAAGTCTGAGAAGCAGTGATAGAAATGGTTTTTTAATAGGTCTATCAAGTAGTAATAGAAGCACATCATTTTCATTTTATCTTTTCTTCTTTTTAAGCTTAAACGGGATTTCTCTAGCAGAGAAACAAATTTTGGGGATGCAAGAGCAGTGATGGTGGGTGTGAAGGAGAGGAAATAATTCTGATTTTTATTTCTCAAAAACCGCAAAGGATAGAAAGCTAAAAATTTACAACTATATAGAGCTACTATAAAGACACACAGGTAGTAAGGTCCAGAAGTGGGTGGTGATTTTTTATATCTCAGAGACGGCTTATTCTAGAAAGTTGAAACTTAGTACATGTATGTATATTTGGTACTAGAGTAATAAAAGCAAAAAAAGTTGTGTTCGTAAAAATGGTTTTTTTTCTACATTTTCACGAATTTCGTTATATCTTTTAAACGAAACATCGCATCTCAGCATTACACGCGTTCCGGACTTGTACTCAGAAAATAATGAAGTTGCGCCCAGAATGTTGGCAGATTTTTTAATAATATTTGATATTTGAAACAACACAAAAATCAAATCCTTCGTTACATGCGCATGTTCACGATGGAAAAACAAAAACTGAATGACTAATTGCAAGAACGTATACGCATGGGATGAACACCATATGTTCGCTTCAACGTACGGTGTCTTGCTTCTTTCGGGGCTAAACAAAATAATGAACTCGTTCTTCTCTCGATTCCTGGGAAGTAGTTATGGAAGGGCTCTCTCTGCAAGCACTAGTATCAGGCCTTCTTATGAGAAGTACTTCCTATATTTTCTGCTGGGTTATAATGGAATGCCATGGTATTCTTCTCGCACCATGTATACAAATCATAGCTATTACTTTGTGAAGAATTAAGTTGTGTCTTCGCTGTGTGTTCCTAAGGAACATGGAGACGGTCGGTTGTATGGCTCTCTTCTCAACGTTTCCTTCAGTTCTCCCTTCATTCGTTTCAATTTTTTTTATTATTCACCTTTCGAATTGAACTGCAGTTCACCAAAATGACTGAGTTACTTCACTTACTCAATTCAATTAAGTGTTCTTTTACTTGTGAACTACCCATCTCTAATTCGGACTCTGTATTCTGACTGAGTCCAGTGATATAACATAATATGGAAAGAATACAAATGGGATGGAGATGCTGAATATACATTTTTTTAGGAGGGCAGTGGAGCTCAAAGGTGGGTGGATACCTATTTATATCATATCTCTGAAAGTATTTCTGAAAGGATCTTAGAATTTACACAGCAGGACTCGATATACTTTTATCAACAGAAAAAAAAATTATTGTAGATTAGAGGGTTCCGAGTAAAGGTCGATAGAAATTTAGATGCTACATACAACAATAACCGAACGTTGCTCAAATCAATGTATAATAATATCGTAATGATGGTATTTTGATAATATTACAAATTCATGAAGACCGTCATGATTCGTGACAGAGCACCTTTAAGAAATTCTGATTTCCCTATTAGGAGCTGCTCTCTCATGATATATGCATGCCGTTAAGCAACATGAACACTGTACATGTGATTAATTTACTAGCTCTGAGAATTATACTCCCGGTACCTGTACAGTATCCATGAATATGGAAATGTAGTAATGCAGCAAAATTGGTTGGTTGATATTATCTTGTCTTTAACGATAACTGGGAAACTTAAGTTTCACACACTACCTGCACCTGAAATTAATTATAAAATCAACGCTTGTGGCTAAAGTCGTCCAGTTGTCGTCTGTGAATTTTGTCAGCTGTGAAAAGTTAGTGATGTCCTGATATGAACACTGGAATATAACAAAACGTTTTTTATACGACATCTGAATGTATCTACTGTAGTACTGTTATTTTATCTTATTATTTTTATAATAATAAATTATAAATATAAATTATTTTTCTGCCCTCTACTTTTGTATTTTCACGATTTAAGACTAAAAAACCAAATAAAGGCAATCAAACCTTACGATTTTTCTAGCTTAGGAACCGGGAAACTTAAATAACTTGTATAAAACTTATTAACTATACTGTAAAAGTCATTTAGGAAAAAAAATAAAAATTCAGGAAATTTGCAATATTAAATTTTAAACTCTAAAACCAAAACTGATTAAAGTTCCATAAATTGCTTACCAAACAATCCGAAAAGATTTTGAATGAACAAATTTCCAAAAACGATATTTTCTAAACAATTTTACTTTCAAGCATTTAGATAACATTTTCAACTACATAGCACCAATCATAAAAATGCGACACCTTTTGCAGCCATTTCTTTTAATTTAATAGAGAGACAGAGTTAACACAGAGCTACGAGTTTACTAGCACACAAAGTTTAAACAATTTTTTCTTTAATTTTTAATATTTCACTATACCAGGAGTGTCATAGACAGTTTTCAGGTCAATTTTAAAAGAACCGACTACAGTTCCCGATCGTAAAAATTTCCTCGAGTGTATGACCTATCAAAATGTCAATAATTCTTTAATTAGGGATTAAGGACGAATGTTATTGCAAAATATTATTACTATTATTAATTTTTTTTATTATAATCTGTGAAAAGACTTAATGGAATAAAAGCACTAAATCTTTTCTATTATTCCTCGACTGGAATATTACGCCACTTTTGCTGATGTCTACATTATTTTTATATGAGCCTTTAACGCTATTCGGTATCCTTTTTCGTAGCGTATGTGTCGCTCGATGTTAAGGATCGGGATTTGGAATTCAGCAAAGCTGTGTCGACAATTTCGGGTAATAGAGTGGGTTTGTAGGCGGAAAATCCGCACGTTTAATGAAATCTTGTATTTTGGTTTTCCCGATTGCAAGGATCTTATCTTGGGCTTAGTGCCGAGATTTAGCTGGAGACTGTCGTCGGTAATGGAAGGGCATACGGATAAGCTGTATTGGAGGTGGAAGCGGTTTCCTTGTGGAATCCACGTACATAAATGTCAGCAGATTTGGTACGAATCGTGAAGGATAAGGCAAGGATGTGGCTGCTCTTGTCTTTATTGGTTCGTGTATATTTAATACATGTAAAGGGGAATTTCATGAATCTTTTACTCACCTTGCTGAAAATTATAATTACGAGTATGCGGTCCGTACCGGATTCGGGTTTAGAGAAAATCGGCACTTTGAGAGCTGCTTCGAAGCAAACTTGTTAGAAAGGTTGGATCAGTGAAAGGAGGTCGAATGTTCTTAGAGTAGACTCTCTTTTTGGCAAAATATTTTCAAGTTATGCGAAAACTTCAATGCAGGCAATGGAGTTAAAAGGAGATGAGGTGCTTTATTTTAAGGCTGAATCTTACTAACTTAGTTAGCTAGTCCTGGATCCACAAGAAGCGGACTGTAGATTAAAATTTCACTTAAAGTGAGAAGACATCAATAAATATTACAAATTAGATATGAATAAAAGATGTGGTTGTCACTAGAGAGCAACACAGGAGCGAGGTAAAGAAGCTCTGTTTGATCAACATTTTTTAATTCCGCTCTCACGTGTACTTGTATGAAAGAGATTGGATTTTTCAAACAAACTTTGCTTTAAGAAAAATAAAAAAATTATAAAATCGAACTTTCTACGGATATGCACTTGCGATGTTCAAAAAAATATTACATCAACACTAAGTGCTCCGAGCGGGTAATTCATTTCTCGTTCAATGCCTTGAAATTCCTGAAATTATCAAGAATAAACGTAGACATTTAGACACCTGCAGAAGTTTTGCTCAGTTCCCTTTTTAAAGCAATTACAAAGAGCTCCTTTGTAAAGAAATTAACACTTAAGAATAATTGGCTGGCCTATTTCTACTGAAATCGTCCAATTAAAATTAGGTTCAAAGATATTTAAATTCTATAAAACAGACAAATAATAAACAGATGTGAAAACAAGGTATTTTACTCACCGACAACGTGATGATTTTATCAAAAAGCATAACCGGCGGCATATGAAAGTCGAAAACAAAATACTGCAAAAAAAGGTAAATCGTAAAGCGATAGATAAATTTTTAGTCGTAATTTTCAAATTAACGGTTAAATTTTCTCGTAAATTATCGGTTAAATATCCTTAAAAATTACCTCGTTAAAATACGGACAATTTGTGCTCTCTTTGACGCTGGTATACTTCTTCTGGTCGCCAATTTGAATACAAACCACCGGATCCATGTTTAATCCGGGCAGTTGGCGCGCTTCGATGATGGTCACACAAACCTGAAAGTCCTGCGATTTTAGATGGTCGACGGAACGTGCCAGGACCTTTGCTCTATTTCCATGAGAGTGAATTAATTCGATGTCAGGAACAGAATTCGAAATTGAAAACCTACGTCTTTCCTCGATCGAAGTTCGTGCTTTCGTCCACATCGCTCGAAGCATTCGATTGTCCTGTTTCGTCCATTTGGGACTTTGTGTCGTCCTCGCAGTCCGTTCCCGACGTTATTCCACCTTGCTCGGTGTCCGTGATGAGTGGCGATCTAATACCGGAGGATATGGAATTTGAGATGAATGAATACGCGGAATCCTTGACAGAGTAACTTACCGTCCTTCATCCTCGGTACTGCTATCGCGTGACTGCGACCTGGGGCGTTGTTTGCCCAATTTCATTAAATTTCGGACCGTACGAAGGGTCATTTTCTTCTCACGTGTCGGCGACTTGCCCAACTTCTCGAATTTCGGCTCGTTCTTACGCGACCGATTGTTGTCGCTTGAGTTGCCTTGCGACGACGATATCACACGTTTAAGTATGTGGCGTTTTTTCGGCGCCGCTTCCAGGCTCTCTAAGGACCAAAGAAGTGAGCAATTAGCGTTCGCTTTAAAAGGACCAATTTCATGAAACTACCTCGGTGCAAACTTTTCTCAAGATTCGCAATGTTCTGCTCGATGTCCAGGAGCATCTGTTGGTTATCGTCCAGGCTGTTGGCGTTGTGCTGTTCCTGGATCGGTTTCACTAGGTTAGTTGGTTCAAAGTTGCCGGCAGCGTCATCCGGTGAAACATATCTTGCTTCGAAAACAACAAGAGCCTGTGGATGGAAAATTGATGGAATGTGAACTTTTCCGAATCCCTTCAAAGGATATGAATATTAATTTTATGGCCTTTTAGGTTTAAGGGCGTAATTGTCATATTGAACCAAGAACTAACCGCTCCATGTGCCAAAACTCACTGGATATGACAGTATTAAAGGTTGACCGCAAAGTCCAGTTCAGTGCTATAAAAAATAACTCACATATGTAGTCTTCTTCTACATGTTTTCAGTCCAATGTGAGTGTAGTGATCAGTCAATTCGTTTCCCCGTTTTTACCTACTAAACCGCATTTCTTTTAGCCAACTATTCTCATATGTACTTTTTGGTCAATGATTGAGCAATAGGCTAACCAACCGTTAAAATAAGAACTACAATTTTACGAAGCTTCCAGGAAAAAACTCAGATGGGATAGAGAATTGAAAAAATATCTCTGAGGACACTAAGCGCAATAATAGCTTTTTTATTGCTCCAGTGCAGATCAGGGCAGAGCGGATCAGGGCAGAGCAGGTTAAGGCAGAACAGATTAGGGTAGAGCAGATCAGGCCAGCATCTGTTATTAAAAGAATAATTTATTATTTGCAGATATTTAAAAGTGAGGGTTATTTTATGACAGCCTTTAATAATCCAATCGGCACAAGTGAAACAAATTGGTTATCCAATCACTTACTTTTTACTTTATTATTTTCTAATAATACATATTGTGATCAATTTTTTAAAAAAAAAAATTTCAGTCCATCTCTCCGGCGTACGCCGTACGCCATACGCAAAATCGTTTGAAGGCTCGTAACTCCCAAACGGTTTGAGATATTAAATTGAATTTTCTATGAATAGACTGGGTAGGCCCCTTGAAATGACCAAATTTTTATGGGTGTGGGGTGTGAGGGGGAGGAGGGGAAAGCGTTTTAGACGGAAAATTTTGGTTTCTAGATCTCAGCAACCGCTTATGCTAGGAGGCTGATACTTAGAATTTATATAGAGCTTTGATAGCGGATCCATTTGCATAAAAATTGTCAATATTGGTGAAGGGGTGTGGGGGTAAGGTGAAAAATAATGTGTCTGAAACGCAAAAAAGGCGATATCGACACATTCAAAAATCCATATATCCTAAACGGTTAATATCACAAAATTGAAACTTGACGAACATCTGTAGGTATACTAGGAAAATAGATCAGAAACAAATTTTCGGGTGAGGGTAGTGGCGTACGGAGGTGGGGGATGAAAAACTTTAGATTACGATATCTCACGAACCAATTGCACTAGAGAAATAAAATTCGGTTTATGTATAAAGGTTAACAAATGAAGATTGATGAAATTAAAATTTTTTATGGCGGCAGTGGAGTAAAAGTGGAGGGGATACGAATTTTTCAAAAATATCACGTCACATATCTCAAGAACCGTGTAAGATAGATGCTTGGAATTTTTATCAGAAGTAGGCCTAATAGACAAAAAATGTTGAGGGTGTGAGAGTAGAGGGTGAGGGTGGGAAAGGATGAAAAGGAAAAGGTTTCAATTTTTATATCTCCAGAACCTATAATGATATAAAGCTGAAACGGAAGTGGGGGTGGTTTTTCCTGTCTGTAGAACGGCTTTTGCTACAAAGTTGAAACTCGGTATGTATATCTATATCAACTAGCAAAGCCATTTAGATAAAAAAATTTTCAAATATTCATTGGCGTTCGGAAGGGGGGCAAAAAAAATTATCAGTGAAAATGGAATACATATATTTTCACGGTTTTCGTTGTATCTACATATTAGGTCTTTCCAAATATTAAATTCATTTTTATTCTACTGATTCTTCATATAAATACCTGGAAAGCCTTTTCAGAATTTTTTTAAATTCGACCCCTAATGGGGTGGAAAGGGGTTGTATACTTTTTCACGAATTCTGCATATCCCGCAGGTCTGATCAGATATCGAATATCTTTTCACTTTTAAGGGCTTGCCTAATAATCACCTAAAACTTGTTTTTAAGTTTTTTTCCTTTTTCAGCTCCTAAGAGGGTATAAAAGGATTGAACAAGTTTTCACGAATTCCGTCATATCTTTTAGAAGTGAAAAGAAATTTTATTGGATTTTACTTTTTTGTGATGTCTTCAAATTTATCTATTAACTCTTTTCAGTATTTTTGGATATTCAACCCCCAAGTGGGTGTAAGGAGGTTGCATATCTGATGATATATCGAATAAATTTTTACATCCTAAGGTTTCCTATATAAGCCAAAAAGTTAATTTCAGTATTTTTACTTCTATGGGCTTTTAGTGTACATAATTTACCGAAACTCGAATATTCTACACGGGCTTTTCCAATGTTTAATCGGCTAAAAATTTATATTTCAAATATTTTTTTTTAAGAACAAAACTAACTTTCCAAGAAACCTCATAATTTCGAAACAACTGATGATATACTCCGACTCTCTCCCGAACTTTGACCCGAAAATAATAAAGTTTAGCCCAGACCATTGGCAGATTTTTTAAATTTATTTTTGACTGACACCACTGAATTCACTACTGTTCTAAATGGAGTAAGTAATGTTGATATTTTCCCAAGTTGCTAACCTGCTCTGCACCTGTACCGTACAAATGTTTTGAAAAAAATTGTTCTTGAAATTACTTGTAACTCGACAATCCATTGAGCGATAAAGCTGAAAGTGTATGTGGTTGCCAAAGTTTCAAAAAATGTTGCTCTTCATTTGAGTAACACTCATACAAACATCCTTAAAATGCTTCTAATAATTACAAGAGAACCCTAGAAGGTTGGAAATAAAATGTTGCACCTCATTTCATCACTATTTAAAGGTATAAGAAAAATAATACTTATACATTGTAACAAACAGTCGAAATATAAAGAAGGGGTTTGTATTTATCGCGGCAGAATATTTCACGATTGGCTGTGGTCTTACGTGACAACATTCTTATATTCCACAAAGATTCGTCTCAGACTTCGATCTTGAATTCACCTTCGATTTAAAACCGATTCTCTAGCTCTATACGTAATGCACATTCATTTATAACTCAATGACATGATTTAAAAACGATTCAGTCAATGTTCACCAAAGAACCAAATGTATATTCGATATTGTGAAAATCGGGTGAATCATTTTCTAATCGGAATAAGTATTCTTTGCTCGATGTGCATTACGTACAGCTAGAGAGTCACGTAGTTCCCCAAAATTATTCACCAACATCATCTACCAGTACTTTTACTTAAAAATAATGAAAGGCAAACTTTTTCAGCTGAACTCAAAACTCAAATATTTATATACCTCTACGCGAGTTCATAAAAGTGAAAAGTTGTTTCGGAATAAAAAAAAAATAGGATACAATGAAAATTTGAAGTCTGATTCAGTCGGTAAATATCTAACTAATACCATTACAGGAACACGCTAAAACTTCAAGGACTGGTACTCTTCTCAAGTGGGTGGTTCGTGGTACCCCCTCCTCCAGGCAAATGTTACTTAAACTTTATCGAAGCAGAGTAAATTCCCTCAACGTATTGAATTCTGTCTACCGCTACTACATAGAACCGAAAGTGAAAGTTGATTTATTCGACAAAAATTCCACAAGGAGCCACTAATATCCCTGTGAAATATCCGCCATAAATCCAATAAAGCGTAACAGGTACATTGCACAGCAGGTGGGGTTCAAAGGGCGTAATTGAAGTTTAAAGAGGGTAGCATACGGGTGTGAGTCTACCACCTCGTTTGCCGACTTTCTAATTAATCTTAACATGTTTCGCTCCCCTGCTAACACCAACATGGTCTAATAGTAGTTTTAACATTACTTGGTTACATACCTGTAATTAGAATGATTTGTTTATTTACTTGTTATCATTTTATGTAGTTTTCGAAATGGTATAGGCTTCACTTATTTTTGTAATTATTTGTGTGGTAAGGTGTTTGACTTTTATCTTGAAGTGGTAAAAAATTATGTCACTAAGTCTTCACGTCTCTGTGGTATGGCTGTTAAGAAGGAATTACAGTAAACGCGACGCGCACGTGTTGAGCAATGCGATGCGATGATTGTGGGTGGAAAGTTGAGCGAAATGTGTTCGGTGTAAATTCAGAATCATTCGTTCTGAATTTTCTATTGAGGTTCCTCAAAGGTGTGAATTTTTCCGGGAATAGTTAATCCTATCGCCGAACCCCCGAGGAGGTGGCAGGTACGAAGAGATAGTTGGAAGTATGATTTTTGTTGAAGAGCAAAGAAAAACTTTTAGTCCTCTTACGCCGGTGCATGATCACGTTATGCCTGGCAATCGAACCCACGACTTTTGGGATGTTATCACACGTATGCCCCCACACGGGGGTCTTGAAGCCCACGAGGTAACGCTTAAGGCATACCTTTGCTAACAGTCTAGGCTCAACTTTATTATTTTTTTTTACTAAAAGTCCAGGATACGGTCATTTTCAAGTTACGGAGCAAATGCAACTGTCACACTTAAGTTGCAGGCGATCTAGAACCGATTTGCAGACTAACAACTCCTTTGAGTGACCATAAGATAATTAAAATTAGCTGTGAAAAAAATATTGCTTAGGTATTCCAGTGGTGTAGGACCAAATCGAATTATATTGGCTAACTTCGACAGTGTAGGCATCGTATTTCTAAGCTAGGTTAAATAAATCCACACAGAGATTCGAATTATTTTCAGCTCTAAGATGTTAAGTTAAACATACAACTTGTCCGGAATTTTATATGGTGGTCTTAAAACAATACTCCTTTTATGCCGAAAACTACCTAAAACATCTGCCAACAGTCTGGGCGCAACTTTATTATTTTTTGGGTATAAGTTCGGAACGCGTTTAATTCTGAGATGCGGTGTAGGTTACTATGTGACTGAAAACATAAAAAAAAATCGGGAAGCGGTTGGAATGGGGTCGCGCTAGAATACTTACGCCGCCCCCACATATAACATATGAATTACATAATTGGGTCTTACTCCAGGACGCAGTCTAAGTCGTAGTATGATATCAGCTGTTACCTGATTAGGAGGCGATAATATAAAAAGTCTGTGGAAGTGAAAACCAATCTGATATCTCATCAATTCTAAGAAATATGTCGAAAGCCGTACGTCCTATTGGAATTGAATATCTAAAAATTTTGAAATTAACTTTTTGAGGGTTATGTAGGAAGCCTTAGGAAGTCAAAATTAATTCGATATCTCATTAGAACTAAGAACTATGTAGGAATTTGTGAAAACATAAGCAACCGTCTTGCACCCACTTTGGGGCTGAATATCCAAAAATCCTGAAATTAGTTTTTAGATAGATGTAAAGAAAGCCCGAGGAAGTGAAAGCCAACCCGATGTCTTATCACTCCTAAGAGATATGACGAAATTCGTGGAAACGTGTTCAACCCGTTTATACCCTCTGAGGGGTTGAAAAAGGAAAAAACTACTTGAAAACGGGTTTTAGGTGATTATTAAACAAGCCTGTGGAAGTAAAAAATTATGCGATATCTAATCAGACCGAAAGGATACGGCTGAATTCGTGAAAAGGTATCCAACCCCTTTACACCTCCTTGGAGGTCGAATTTCATAAGCATAAACATAAACATAAACATAAATTTATTTCAGTTTTTAAAAAATAGTACGTACAATTAACAATTTCAGTGATCAGATATTACATCTTTGCATCTGTAGTTACAATTTGGTTTTTTGCTAAGATTAGTAATTAAGTAAGTAATTCATGTTCAAGGAAAAATTATATTAAAACCTTGCTCGTTAAATCCTACCTAACTTACAAACTAACTTACATACTAACTTACAATCTAATATGAAATAAAATAAAAATAATAGGGAATTGCAGTAGTTACTTACTATAGGTTAAATATGTATATAAATATATGTGTTATAGAAAAGATGCAATAAGCGGGTTGTCTACCATCTGGGACCGTAGCAAAAATGAGGAGAGTTTGGATTCGGCCAGTTCCTGAATGGTATAAACACCAGCATCAGCGTGTAGTATTCTAGTTGAATAATTGCTATTTTAAGGCACTTATTTTGGCAGACCTGCAGTTTTTTCTTGTGAACGCTAGCGCATTGACTCCAGATGATTTCATAATAAGCAACTTTATATCTCATGAGACACGAGGGATTTTGAAAAATTTGTGAAAACGAAAGTAAACCCTTCACACCCCTTTGGTTCTTGGAATTACATACATCAAATGCCGTAATAACCAATTTTATATCTTATCAGAACAAAGGGATGGAAAAAATTGTGAAAACATAAGCAAACCCTTGGGTGTTGAATATCGAAAAATTAAGAAATGGGTTTGAAGGCGATTATATAAAAAGTCTATGGAAGTGAAAAGCGATCTAATATCTCATCAAACCTAAGAAATATGTCGAAGCTTTGAAAAGCATACAACCCCCTTACACCCCTTAGGATTGAATATCTAAAAATACTGAAATTGACTTTTGGGCGCTTATATAGGAAACCTTAGGAAGTAAAAATGAATTCGATATATCATCAGATCTTGGCAATATGTAATAATCTGTGAAAACATATGCAGACTCCTTACACCCACTTAGGGGTTGAATATCCAAAAATCCTGAAAGGAGTTAATAAATAAATATGAAGACAGCAATTGAAAGTAACAACCAATTCAATTTCTTATCACTTCTCTTAAAGATATGTCGAAATTCGTGAAAACGTGTTCAACCCTTTTATACCCTCTTAAGGGCTGAAAAAGGAAAAAACTTAAAAACGAGTTTTAGGCGATTATTACGCAAGCCCATGAAAGTGAAAAGATATTGGATATCGATCAGACCTGGGGATAAGGCAGAATTCGTTAAAAAGTATACAACCCCTTTACACCCTTTTAGGGGTCGAATTTCAAAAAATCCTAAAAACGCTTTCTAGGTATTTAAATGAAGAATCCGCTGAATAAAAATGAATTCAATATTTGGAAAGACCTAATAGATATGACGAAAATCATGAAAATACAATGTTTTCCATTTTCAGTGATAACCTTTTTTGCACCCCTTCCGAACGCCAATGGATATTTTAATTTTTTTCATTCACAATTACTTCTCTATTTGATTTACATATACATACCGAGTTTCAACTTTCTAGCATAAGCCGTTCTAAAGTTAGGAAAAACACCCTCCACCCCCGTACCATACTACCCCTAAAAAAAATTTTATTTCTTCAACATGCCACTATTGTAGTTCTATCTAAATATCAAGTTTCAACTTGATATCATTATAGGTTCTTGAGATATGAAAATCGGAACTTTTACCTTTTCACCCTCCCACACCCTCACTCTCTACACCCTCACCACCAATTTTTTTTTCTGTTAGGAGTCTATTAGACCTACTTCTGGTAAACATATTATGCATCTATCTTACACTGTTCTTAAGATATGAGACGTGATTTCTTAGAAAAATTCCATGCTCCACCGCGCCCTTAAAAAATTTTACTTTCATCAAACTTTATTTGTCAACCTTTATACAGGAACCGAACTTGATTTTTCTAGTGAAATTGGTTCGTGAGATATCGCAATCTAAAGTTTTACACCCTCCACCCCCGCACGCCGCTGCCACCACTCAAAAATTTGTTTCTGATCATTGTCCTAATATACTTACATATGTTCATTAAATTTTAATTTCGTCACATTAACTGTTTAGGAGATATGATTATAGAATATAGATTTTAGAATGTCTCGATCTCGGCTTTCGAGCGTCTCCATATCGGTAATTTGGGTCCACTATGGAAGCTCTATGTAAATTCCAAGAGTCAGCTTCCTGGCATAAGCAGTTGCTGAGATCTAGAAACCAAAATTTTTAGTCCAAAACGCTTCCTCCACCTTCCCCCTCAAATCCCCCCCCCCCCCATAAACATTTCAATTTAATAGCTCATAGGGTTTGGGTGCTATAGGCCTTCAAACAATTTTGGCGGACGCGCACAGACGGACTGAAATTTTTTTTTGCTTTTTTGGTGTTTATTAGTCATGAAGCGTTTAAAAAAATTTTTCAGGGTAGCAAATTTTTTTTTTTTTTAAATCGATAACAATACTTTATTATTAAAATAATAAAGTAAAATTAATAAAAAATTTATCGGAATTGCATAATCAACCATGAAAAATTAAATTCTCGTTCAAAACATAAGAAAAAATTTAAATTTCTGTTGGCTAGTTTTGATCTTCGGCTACTGCTACAGTCGCTAATTGTTGGATGCAGCCTATGATTAAAATTAACATTCTGATGAACAACCAAAATTGGTTTAAGTATGAGGTAAATATTTGAATCATGGCAAACTTTAGCTTGTTATAATTCGTGGAAATGAAATTCAGTTTAAGAACGTATATACGAGTATGGATGAATAATCTGCAATATCATCAGTTGTAAGAGTATTTATCGGAATTGCATGATATACCCTTTGAATATTCAAATATAACTCGATGACGAAATAACTTCTTCGGACCTAATCCAACACTGTTTTCAAGCTAACCTTTGCTCATCTTTAAATAACATTCCTCTGACGCCGATTAATAATAAGCTAAAAATTCATACAAAATTTCGCTTTCATGGTAGCCCTGCAATGAAATATTTCCCTCTCGCTATATAAAATATATTCTGTAAGGTGTTCTTAAATAATTTCAAGCTGTACGGACTTATCAGCTTTAATACCTAAAAAAGTGCACTGGAAATGTTTAAAATCCATACTACGAAATATAATCCTTGGATCTATCAGTACATTTTGATACAACACAAAATCAAGGATTAAACAACTCATCAGACATTCTGAACAACAGCTTCAAGAACCCCAACAAGAACACTTTCTTCAAGAGCTCCTCAAGACATTACGCAGTTCAAAATCCCTTTCCACCCCCAAACATACAAGTATACGAATGTCACATCCGAATTAATTCCCTTGTTGATGTAAGTCCTACTTTTAATTCGAATGAAGTGAACCTTTACCTTTGGCATCATCGTTACTGTCTTTCATCGCAAATGTGTTCTACTAATAAAATTATAAGGAGGTAATGTTCTTCATTCAGGCACGTCACAGGACGCTGACAGGGAGATGACAATATCTTGTTACCTTGAGAGTTACTCAAGAAAAACACAAACACAGAATTTCAATAAAAAAATTATTCACCTACCTCAATTGGCTTACTCGTATTTAAATCGCACAATCGATCCTCCACGTGTATTAGTCCTTCGGTGATCAAACCTGTAATGGAATCAAAAATTAAATTTCTTAAGTCCTTACAAATTATTTATTTTTTATTTAATAAAATACATGCAAGGAACACCTGCCGTTCATAAATAGAGCACATATGTGAATTAGTCGACTGGAATGGACTCTGGTTAGAGTCCTTAGTGCTGATATCCCCGAAATTGCTGCCAATCATAGCCCCTTAAGGACAGGTAATAAAAAACTTTTGCGAACACATAGCCATACCATGATAATATGTGGCTTTGGCACATGTGCCTGGAATAATAAAATTTACTTGTAGCGGACTCAGTGGCCCGAGTCCGACCCAACTTAGATCCGGACAGTATTTTCCGGGATCCTCAGGATACAATTCCTTGTCCTGTTTTGAATTAATACTGAGGTGCCGTACACAGGTGATATGTATATGTTGGTACAGCAATGTTTGCGGTGGGTTTGATTACTCCATGGCATGGAAGGAAACGCGGGGTTAAATTCCAGGCATTCGGTGCCTTTCATGTAATTTCTCAAAGTATCCTGTTTTTCCGTAGTTGTTTTAGGGCTCGACTTCATTGTTTTTGGTCTGTGGGTACAAGTTTTGTGATTCATGGCAAAAACCTCGAGCTTTATGCAGTAATGTCGAGCTATCTAAATTTTTTTTTTATTAAATAAATTTATGTCTGGATAAGACACATAAGATATGAAGAAGGTTTTGAATACAAATTTCGAATTTAATTTTGGACTGGTTCACGTATTTTACATACTCGTATATTCAAGATATGGTGAATAGTTAGCAGGCTTTAAAACAATCTTAGGTCAACGTAAGAGTAGTTAGCACATACGACAGGGTAGACGTGCTGCATAAATTTCTTGATATCTACGATTTTTGCTTCAATTACTTCATTATTATAAAGTGATGCATCGGGAGCATTTCCCAGGGTTCGGGGCAAGATTTATTTCTCAATAGTTTATTACCTGGCGTAGAAGACAATCTTCTGTTTTCGGGATTTTTTTTATTAGAAAGTTGGAATTGAGATTGATATCGAATCTCTTTTTGGATAACACAATGTGTTCTTTTTGTTAATAGATGTGGCAGTGATAGAGTGAAAGCATTAAGAAAAAAATATTGATGGATACTTTACTTAAACTTAGTAAGTTATTCTGTCACATACGTGAATTGATTGCTTGGAGTTTGCCGTGAAGAATATTCACTATCCAAGTCATACTCAACAAATATAACGCATGCGGTTAAGCAAATAAAATTATTGGAAAGCCATTCAATATTAAGTCTGGAGTTCCCCAAGGTACAGATTTGGGCCCTCTACTTTTTCTTGTGTATATGAATAACTTCTGCAAAAGGAGGTCAAAAATTGGCATTTAATTTCGTCCGCTGATGACACGGTTATTTTATTTAAGTATGTTAAATGGAAACAAAAATTTTCCGAAGCGATCACTGATCTCCTATCAATAAATAATTGACTTTCTCTACACAAACTGAAGTCCTATTATTTCATTTATCTCCAAAACTAGAAAAAAGTGTAAGGTCTGAATTTAAATACTTAGATGTGATAATTGATGATAGCAAGCAATTGTAAATCGTATGCTGCTTACTAACATGCGGCAACCCTGAGTGGGCGCCATTTTACTTTATAATTTATTAATAATAAAATATTGTGATCAATCTGAAATTTGAAAAAATTTGCTACCCTAAAATTTTGTATTTTCACCATAAAAAACAAAATAAAAAATTGTCTGACTGTCTGTCCACCGCAGACGCCGTACGCAAAAGCGTTTGAAGGCACGTGGCAAGGGGGGAGGGGTGCAATTTAGACAGAAAATTTTTGGTTTATAGATCTCAGGAACTGCTGATGTTGGGGGCTGAAACTTAGAACTTATGTAAAACTATGAGAGTGGTGTCATTTCCAAAAAAAAATTTGATATGGGTTCAGGGGTGTAGGATTGAAGGATGTGGAGGATGTGGAGGAGGAGGGCGGGGTGGAAACATGCGTTCGAAACGCTCTAGAGCTGGAATCAAAACATTGTAAAATCCATATATCCTGAACTTGATGTTGATTCAGAAGGTTGAACCTTTGCGGTTGGTTTAATTGATACTAGGAGCCTGGACAAAGACCACAATTTTGGGGGTGGTAGAAAACTCTGAATTAAAATATCTTCGGAACCAATTGCACCAGGAAGATAAAATTTGGTTTGCGTATACAGGATTAAAAGTCGGATCTATTTATTGTAAAATTTTTGAGGTGAGAGGTAGAAGACGGAAGTGTGCGGACACCAATTTTCAATGGCGTGCGAAATTGGAGTAAAAAACTTGTCTGTGAACAGGATTTTTTCAACATCATCTCAAATTTTATTATATCTTTTAGGAATGTCGAGCTATCAAATTAATTTAACTTCTGCGAACTCTTTATATAAGCGCCCAGAAACATTAGAACGTTATTTTAAGCCAAAAACTGTTGATCGTCTGAAAAGCCGGGGGTGTAACCCAGTGGCGGTCATATTGCTTTTCCAAGAGTGGGGCCACTGACTTTCAGTACTGTAGAGAGACTAGGTGTGGTGGTTAGCCGCTAGTACAGTCAGGATGGAAATTGTACAAATGTTATGCTCGCTGCGGTTCTTACTGCTTGAAAATATCAACTTTTTCATTTCCGAATCTAATAACTAATTTACATCGCCTGATTTAGGTAACTAAATTTCGGAATCTCGACAAGCATTAACATCGCTTTGAAGAAATTCCTTTGATATTTTTTAATTTATCAGCTGACTATATGGTGCCAAAAATTTGAATCTGTATTGTATTATTGTAAGTCTTTAAGCGATGGAAAATTTAATAGCATAAGGAGGAACTAAAAAGTAAAATTATTTTATTCGAAAGCTTGGTGAACAAAATTTCAATGCTGTTCGCTTTCATCGACAAAATTTAGAAATCCAAAAATACTTTAAAATCTCTCAAATGTATGAGAAATCTAGAATATTTTGATAGTTTTATCAAAATCTCGTAATTTCGTCAATTCTGTTCTATATTTAGTCAATGTAAACCAGCAGTTTTTAAGACCACTAGAGAAGTAGTGTATTATATTTTTAATAGTTTAACTTTCATACATATTTGAAGAAACCGAAGATTTGTCATTGGAATCCGAAGCCTGTATCGTAAAATCCAAAGGCTTGAGGCCGACTACGAAGAAATGATCACCCCAGTTATTAAGTTATCCTACAATACTTAAAATCTACGAAAAGCATTTTTTTCATCAATGAACGTTTATTTATTAAGTCTATATGTACCAGGTGTATAATCTTAAAACGATCGTTTCTTAGTCAGAAAAACACATGTTTTTTTCAAAGAAAACAAAAACAAATTTATTCGAAGTACTCACCCTCGCTAGCTACACATTTCTACCATCTCTCGTGCAATTTTTGGATACCACGCCAAAAAAATTCCTTTTCTTTCGAAGTAAACCACTCATCAAGCCATTTTCGGACGTCTTCGTAAAAACCGAAGTGCTGCTTAGCGAGCGCGTGGCCCATCGACAAAAACAAGTGGTAGCCAGAAGTGGCCAGGTCTGGTGAATAAGCGGGGTGGGGTAGCACCTCCCAGTTGAGTGTGTCCAAGTAGTTGCGGACCAGTTTTGACGTGTTCGGTTTCACCAGGTTTTAAGAGCTCATAGTAGACGATACCCTGCTGATCCCACCAAACGCACAACATTGTCTTCCGTCCGAAGCGATTTGGCCTTGCGTTGATGGTTGACCGGGATCAACCCACGATTTTCTGCGCTTTGGATTATCGAAATAAATCCACTTTTCATCGCCAGTCACAATCCGATGCAGAAACGACTTTCTTCTGTTTCTGGCGAGCAACATTTCGCATGTGTTATGGCGTCGCTCCATCTGCCTATCGTTCAATTCATGTGGCACCCATTTTCCGATCTTTTGAACCTTTCCCATGGCACGTAGACGCTTGGAAATGGCGGCTTGAGTAACATCCAATTGCTCGGCAAGCGTTTTTTGCGATTGGGTATCGTCCTCGTCCAAAAGAGCCTGCAATTTATCGTCCTCAACCTTCCTGGACCGATTTTCGCGCTTCTTGTCGCTCAGGTCAAAATCGCCGTCTTTGAATCGACGAAGCCAAGCCCTGAACATTGATTCAGCTAAAACATTGCTACCATAGGCCTCCACAATCATTTGATGCGATTCAGCAGCCGTTTTCTTCAAATGGAAGCAAAAAAGCAGAGCTTCGCACATATGCTCTTTGTGTGCACTGATTAATGTTAACAACTAACCAACCCTTAAATAAAAAAAATGGCGTCCCTAGGTTGCTTAACACGCTCACCAACGCCATCTATGTGTCAACGATCATTCTTCTTCTTATTGAGTTTAGATGACTGCCACCATGCCCTTACCTAGCCTACTCTCCTTATTCAAAACTTAAAAACAAGTCCGAAAATTCT
This sequence comes from Beris morrisii, assembly GCA_951812415.1. Lineage (NCBI taxonomy): Eukaryota > Metazoa > Arthropoda > Insecta > Diptera > Stratiomyidae > Beris > Beris morrisii. Next base: position 144,455,920 of record OX638310.1, read on the forward strand.
CTAATACTATTTTAAATTATAACAACTTCACAAAAAATCTCGAAAAGTCTGTAACACTATTTTCAATTATTACAACTTCACGAGCAGTCTCTTATAGCTGATTTACATCGCAAGATTTTGGCAAGTAGATTTTGAAAACTCGAAGAGCATGTACAAAGCTCTGAAACATTTCTTTGACCATGACTATGATGTTAAATTTTTTAATTTACTTTGTAAAATTTTTAAAGATTTTGCATTACTATCAAGTAATTTCAAATATTTTAATATTTTGTAAAGGTAATTGTGATGAATGAAAGACAATTTCAAGGCTGTACACTAGGATCGCTATTGTTTGTATATGGTAAATCTGTCCCCAAAGATTTCTTTTGCAATTCCACCCCCTGTAATGATCCTAATTAGTGTAAAAACTATATGTTTTTTTATTTTATCCCGATCAGATAAGGTGGTTAAAATATAAAAATTATTCGGGAAAAAATTGTCCTATCCTACTGTTCAGGTTGCTTAGCTTTTGAACTACCCTTTTTACACGATTAGATTTCAAATTCATTCAAATTTGGAAATTTAATAGAATCTTATCGAAATCTTAAGATTTCGCCAAATCGAGTTTTAAATCTTTGGATGTTAATCAGTATTCAAAAAATTAATATGTGGAGTAGTAATAGTTACTTAACTATCTTGTAGCTAAGTTACAACACAAGATTTCAAACTGGATTTGCAGAAATCTAGTGATTTCGACAGAACTATTAAGATATACTAGATTAACCATATACATGAATAAATTTTAAATCTGAAAATAAAGGTGCTACCTGTGCCAAATCAATGCTGCAGTTCCAATAGGATCGTGTTCGTACTCTATTCAAATCTTAAATACCTTAAATTCAATATTGGGCACTTAAATACCTCCTTATCAGAAGTGTTTGTTTTGTTAAATCAAATTGATTGAAGTATATTTATATTCAAAATTTAATTACTTTCCCATTGAAATATTTTAAGTTTGTAGTCTTATTTTCGATTAGGGGACAAAGAAAGGATTAAAGAAACACCTTAGGGGAAATCAGATTTACTTACATAGTGGACACAATACGAGTATACTTTGTTAAGTGTATCTAAAAGTCTAATATAATTTTTCTTTTAAACAGATGAGATAACATAAATCAACGTTGGTAGAAAAAAATTTTAGGGGGGGTGGCATGGCCCTATGGCCCCACTCTATGACCGCGACTGGTATAAACTCCGCATCCTATAGCAGACCAAAAAACAAGGTCATTTTTTATCACTGGCAGTTTTCAGTGAAATTGAAATATGATCCGATTATTCTAGTCAATAAAATGTCAATTCGAAATTCGATATATATAACTTAAAGGACCTTTTTCAAATCTGACAAAAATTGATGGCAACCATAAAATGAAAGACATAAATGAAAAGTCTTACCTTGCATAAGTATCACATACTGCCCAATACATTTGCTACTACTGCTGATTGTTCCTCTGGATCCACTTATTGATCCGGTGCTTCCACCCCGTGACGTCGACGATGTTGCTAGCCCAGTTTTCAGAAGGATTTTCGTCGTCTGTGTCCGTAGCTCAACGATTATATTTTCTTCAGGTGATGCTGGCCTGGCCAGAGGCCATATGAAAGACTAGAAAACAGAAAAAAATCAAATCTAAACTCAATAAAGTTGAAAGGTTTTTTTTATACATTATAGTACATATTTTTTTTTGTTTGGAATAGTCCTTTGGTTGAATCTGATTTGAAAAATTTTCAGGAATCCTTAAATTCAGGCGAAAGCTGATTTTATATTGGAACGGACTTTTGTTCTTTTGTCTGGTGGTACGAAAGGTAAATGAAAAAGAAACTTTTCCCTCTAAAAGGAGCAGCTACACACATGACAACACGGTACGTCAGGATCAGACACACATAATTTTTAGAGCTTCTTCTTAACAACTTTTTTTTTTCAAAGTGGAAAAAGGATGATTTTCGTAGCGTGAACTGGGAAAGTGGTGTATATACTTGTAGAGTGAGGGGAAGTGTGTGCTTACGAAGAATTAGGAACAAAATTATTCTGGATAACATACGAAGTTAGTTTGCATGATGTGATAAAGAAATTATTCTGCTGAAATCTTTATGTTTTAATCCCTTTGCCAGTTTGTTGCATGTGTCTTTAGCAGAACAGTTTTTCATGCAATCACATTCTGATTCTTCGTATTAAGCCTTGACTCGCCCTCAAGCTGAATTAGTGTAGAAATCCTGGAAGTCAAAATCCGAAATGGATAAAACCAGAAAATTTGGAAAATCTAGAATTCTAGAAACCCGGAAGGATAAAATCCAGAAATTTGGGAATCCAAAAAGGCTAAAGGCAGAATTTTTTTCTGAATTTTGTCGCGCCGGAATTTTTCATTTTAGATTTTAACAATTGGGATTTATTTTTTTGTCCCTATTTTTTCTTTTTCGATTTTATTTTATGATTTTTGTATTTGTAAATTTTGCAATTCTGTATTTTGCAGATCAAGATTTGCAGTAACTGAATTTTGTAGATATGAATTTTCTCTACACTGAAAGAAAAACTATGTTTATTCGAAGGTTGCATTGACTATATTAGAGTTCTTCTAACTATTGTAAAACAGATATGTTTCCAATGATCATGGATATAATGCTGCTAGCCATAGCATATAATTCGTACAAACATAGTATGGTTGCATTAAACATATATCCGCACTGAAATTTAATATTGTTGTACCAATCATTCTCGTTACATGATGTAAAAGTATATTATAATCACGACAACAATATTCTATGATCAGTGGAACCATGAAATTTGATAAAATAATTCCCACAAACATACCAGATATGGTGTGTGCAGTCATGTAAGGTAAGATATTAGATATGATTGTCGCAACCATACTATAATTGACATAACTTTGAATGATCAGTGCAACTATAACATTTGATTAGAGACGGTCAGTACAATCATGTTAGTTGATTGCCGTAACCATACTGTGATTGTGATAAGCATGAATATGATCAGTGCAACACTAGAATTTGTTAAGCTATGGTGAGTACAATCATGTAAGTTCATATGTTATGATTGCTACAACCATACTATAATTGTAATAACTGTAATATACTCGTAATCAGTGCAACTATAGATGTTTATGAGATATGGTAAGTACAATCGTGAAATATTATGACATATTATGATTATCGCAACCATACTTTAATTGTTACAACTCTATTCTTATAACTATGTCGATGCGATTACTCAGAAACAACCGAATTATCATTTCTCGCATTACGAAAAGTGTCGTTCGTGGTGTAAGTTCGCTCAAGTATTCCTGAGAGAAATAAATATATATCAGTAGGTATCTATTGAAAGTGTAATTTGGAAAGGAAGGCATGGAAATATAATGTAATTTATAATATGTCATAAGAAATAAGATAGAGAAATAAAAATAGTATTCCTGAGAGAAATACTTTTAATTTCATTATATATTCCTAGGGACCATGTCACATGATTTTTATGATTGGCGTAACCGTTCTATTAAATAAGAAGGTTGAGTGAATTTTGATAGAGCCAAACATATCATATTTCCTAAAAACATAACTATGTTTCTAGTAATCGTTCTAATAAAAAATATGGTTGCGTTAATCACGCAACTAGGTTTTCACAACCATAATTTTGTTTGAGCCAAATATAACATGTTTTCTAAAAACATAACTATGTTTCAAGTAACCATGTCACATGATTTTTATGATTGGCGTAAACGTTCTATTAAAAAAGAACGTTGCGTGAATCACAAGGTTTCCACAACCATAATTTTGTTTCAGCCAAAGCTTGTATGTTTCCTAAAAATATAACCATAGTTCTAGTAACTAAGTTGTAAAATTTTTGTTATAGGGCTTTAGTTAACACATACATACATTCAACTCTGTTACATGTTGTAACATGGTTGTGGCAACTATAACCTCAATCATAGTAAGGTTCTCCCAAAATATGGTGGCCATAATCATATTTTTTGTTTGAGTGTAGATTTTAAACAAAACTTACATGAGATATCAACTTTTCGTCTGCCTTTCGGCTGATTTTTTTTTGATTTTGCCTATCGTGATTTTGACTTATGGCTTTCCGAATTTTGAATAACTAAATTTTGGCTAAGCTCACTCTAATTTTCTACCTTTTGTCTAGATTTCATATATTTGATATTTGCTACGAATTTTTAAATTTTTGTGATTTTTCTGCATTTTTTAATCTTTTGTAATAATTTTGTCTTGCTCGAATCACTTTATGGATCTTATGGAAAAAAAAACCACGTGAGCATTATGGCTTTCACTTATATCTTTTAACATATCCTCTTCGATCTTCTCAAATATTAAATTAAATTTTAATCCACGGATTTTTCACCTAAACGCCTAGAAAGTTTTTTCATGAATTTTTGAAATTCGACCACTAAGGCGGTGTAAAGGAGTTGTACAGATTTTCTCGAATTCAGCCATATTCCACAGGTCTGATTGGATATCGAATAACTTTTCACTTCCACGGGCTTATTTTGTAATCGCCTAAAACCAGTGTTCAATACTTTCCTTTTCCAAACAATTTTTAAATTTTTTATGTTCAAATATTTTTTCTTACCTTAAAAAAAACACGTGAGCCTTATGGCTTTTACCTGTAGTTCTTCTAGGCTTCTATTTCTTGATTTTGTGATTCTATATTTTTTAATTCGCTGTCTTTGGCTTTCAGGATTTTCTCTTCCTCGATTTTATACCAACCCCGCATGAACTGTTTTATGATCATTTTTTCAGACTTTTGAATTACTGGATTTTGTATAATTATCGATTTTGCCTTTCTAGATTGCGAATTTCAAATTTCTATACTCAAGCCCAACCCAATCAAACTGTCTAGGGTTAGACAAAATTTCATATATTCTTTCGTCTTTCAGAATTTATAAGTTTTAAAGTTTTTCGGATTTTTGAATTTCTGCGCTTTGCTATTCTAAAATTTGTGTTTCCGAATTTTGTTCTTCTACATTTTGTCCATCTGGCTTTTCACTTTGCACCAAACCCGAGTAAGTCGTCTTTCGCCTGTTTTTTTTCGGTCTTAATTTCTGGATTTTGTCTATCTGAATTTTTAAATTTTCCGATTTTCTCTTTATGGACCACATTTGCTGGCGAGGTACAAGAACCTAATCAAAAACAGCACCTGAACGTAAGGATATAGTGAACGCGACGCGCGCGCGTAAAGCAAGGCGACGCGATGGCAGCTGATTAGAACGGACGTTAATGAGTTTAACTAACTATAGTGATATCGTGATTTCATAGGTATTGTGATATCGCAAGTTGCGCGCATCGCCTTCACTATAATTCCACCTTCAGCTTTCAATACAAAATACTATTATTAAACTGGTGTACGTCAATGCTCGGTTCCTGGAACGATGGAAACATATTTATGAAGAAAAATGAATGGATTGGTCAAAAACACGCTCTTTTCACTGCTTTGTTCTTTTAAAGTGTATTTCCAAGTAATTTAAATAGTTTTTCTGTAAATTTTTTTCATTTTTCTTTTTCTACGAAGGCATTACATCGTATTTTCTTTCTGGGCTAATTAATTGACTACTAAGTACATACATTCTCTGTAGGTATTATTTCTCTTTGAATAAAATGCCTTTCGCATGCAAGGAGCACGAGTTAATGAGAAAAGTTTTCTACGAAAACTTTATTAACAATTTCATTTCCGATCCTTTGAATTTTTCTTCAGAAAAAATATGGTCGACACTTCAAGCCGTGTATAACTTACCAGACGATGTCCTTAAAAAATAATTTTCATTTTCAACAATATCCTTGAAATATAGCGATTCCAACATTTTTTATTGATTCCGAAAATCATTTTCACCTCTGCTATAATTTCGGTTGAAATTTGTCGTCGATTAATCCCTCTGGAGGTTTTCAGGGCACTTAAGTATTAATTAACTCAAATGGATACATACGATAACGTTACAGCCCCCTGACAAGGTCGTATATATGCTTCACACATTAGTAGAACTTCCCAACATAAGTACCTCGTCTTAATCATAATATGCCTAAGGGTTGGCACGAGTAATACACCCATCCAACCATCAGTTATAATTAAAACTACAGAAAATAGTGGCCATGGAGAAAAAGTTCTGGATCCTTTGGATACACATGTACTCCCTAGCTGTGGGGGATGTGAGAACGTAACATCCCCAAACGTTTTCCAGATAAATCACAACGTCATGTTGCAGCTTTCAGGTAGGTGTTAGGCGCTCATGGACATGTAAGGAAGAGTGACATTAATGCCATTTAATTGATGATCTTACCTGGTTCACGTCAATAACGTCTGATGTTGGATTCAATTCCGAAGTTGTATGTGCGACGCCTGCAATATGAGAAAAAAAAGGACGAATGCTTTTAATGTAATGGAAATGTAATCGATTTTTATTTTAGTTTGTTATACGAGAACGTGAAACTTCTTTAACAATGACTTTTTGAAATGGCTTCAAGAAATTTTTGAAATTAATTCGAGTATCACAACAACACGTTTGTTCAGATGATGGCTTGCGAACATCTTCAATTTAAAAGATAAAATGATCCTGATATAAATAAAAAATCCAAGGTGAGGCTACATGGTCTGTTTTTTTCGGGTCCGCGGAAATATTTGCATGTCGTGGTCCTTTTCGTATCTGAACGCTCTGAAAATTCAAAGAATACCATGAAATGTGGATTGCGTACATCACGGAAGGCTGGGCTAACTCGCTTTATTCAAGGAAAATAGAATTCGTAGTCCCAACCTTAGAGTCTTCTTTGTAATAAATATAAATATGAAAATAGACAAAATACTTCTTGGATAGGTACATCTGTTACTCAAGATTCGTTAAATATCGTTTTTAATTTGAAATTACGACTAAAGGGTAAAGAAAAGAGATCGCAGTTACTGGGCTACCTTGCTGCACACCACAGCAAATCTCACAATTTTTTTAAAATAATTTCTAAGAACACTCAGCTTGCAACTCTAAGTTAATTATTAGTTTTCGAACATCAAATCATAAGTCTCATAAATCAATCTATGTACTTACTAAAAAAAGTAGAAGTTACGCTGTCGGCTCTTGGAGACGGGCAAAAGAAGAACCCATTTGGGGGTTGGATATAAAAATTTCTGAAATTAATTTTTCGGCGATTATATAGTAAGCCCTATAAAGAATAAAACAATTCAAAATTCGTGTAAATGTGTAAAAAAAACTATTTTCACGGATTTTTTTTACTCCACCTCCGTACACCAATGAAAATCTGAACACTTTTAGCTTGAATTCCACTCATACACGTACTAAATTTCAACTTTCTAACATAAGCCACTTCAAAAAATCACCTTCCACCCCGTACGTTGATATTTCAGTCAAAACCACTTCCGTGGACCACCTCTCCTAATAAACTTTACATTTCATAGACTCCACTTATAATCCAATATAGACAAACCAAATTTTATCTTCTTGGTATAATTGGTTCGGAAGATATTGTAATCCAAATTTTTTCGTTTAAAACGCTTCCCCTACTTCCCCGGATAGCCCCAACCACCCACTACCACTAGTAGGAGTTCAACCAATCTACCCACCAAACAATTTTACTTTATTATTTCAATAATACAGTATTGTGATCGATTTTTAAAAAAAAAAATTTGCTACTCTGCAAACTTTTTTTTTACTTGTCATGACTAGAAGACATGAGAAAAAAAAAATGTTCAGTACGTCTGTCCGCTGCACGTCTACCGGTGTACGCAAAATTGTTTAAAGGCTCGTAGCACCCAAACCCTTTGAGCTATTTAGTTGAATTTTACTTTATTTTTTCCTGTGTAGAGTGGGCAGGCTCCCTGAAGTGACCAAATCCTGAGGGGCGGTGGTGTGAGGGGGGAGGTGCGGGAAGCGTTTTAGACGGAAAATGTTGGTTTTTAGATCTCTGCAACCGCTTATGCTACGAAGCTGAAACTTGGAATTTATATAGAGCTTCGATAGTAGACCCAGCTACTTTGATGATATAGGTGAAGGGGTGAAGGAATGGCGGGAAAAATAATGCGTCCGAGACGCTCGAAAGCCGAGATTGAGACATTCTAAAATCCATATCTCCTAAACGAAATTAAAACTTAATGAATATCTGTAAGTATACTAGGAGAATAGATCGAAAACAAATTTTCGAGTGGGGGCTGTGGTGTGCGGGGGTGGTGGGTGAAAAATTTTAGATTCCGATAGCTCACTAACCAATTGTACTAGAAAAATAAAATTCGGTTTTTGTATTAAGGTTGACAAATAAAGTTTAATGAAAGGAAATTTTTTTTAAAGGGTGGTGGACCATGGAAGTGGAGGGGATAAAAATTTTTCAAAAAAAATCACGTCTTATATCTCAAGAACAGTGTAAGATAAATGCTTAAATTTTTTTACCAGACCCCTATCAGAAAAAAAAGTTTTACTGGTGAGTGTGTAGAGAGTAAGGGTGGGGGAGGGTGAATAAGAAAAAGTTCTGATTCTTTTATCTCGAGAACCTGTAATGATATTAAACTGAAATTTGGTATTTGGATAGACATGTAGTAGTAGCATGTTGAAAAAAAATTTTATTTTTTAAAAAAATAGTATAGTACGGTTATTCTAGGGCTTTTTATACTCTAGATGAAATCATATAGAGTATTATAAGTTTAATCCAGCCGAAAAGTTTGTAACGCATAGAACCAAGCCTCGGACGAAAAAAAGTTATATATTATTTTTTGTTTATTTGTGCCCAAAAACCTCAAATCCGCTTGACGTCCGTCCGTCCGTCCGTCCGTCCGTCCGTCCGTCCGTCCGTCCGTCCGTCCGTCCGTCCGTCTGTCCGTGAACACGATAACTCAAGAACGCCTTCACCTAGGATCTTGAAATTTTGAATCTGGATGTTTGGTTGAATTTGTAAGGCTAAGTTCGTTAACGGGCAAAATCGTCCTACTCCTTCGGGTAGCTGCCATACAAAATGTCCTTAAAACACGTGTTCAAGAATATTGACCAATAACTTCGTAACGCCTAAAGCTACAACTTTGAAATTTTGTATGTATTACTTTTTTAATAGTTGGAGCTAAATATATGATTATGAAGAAAATCCTGTTGGTCCTTCGTGTAGCTGCCATACAAATATCCTGTCAAAATGTATTCACTTAATTTACGAAACTCACTATAACTCAAGTAATCTTTTAGCTACGAATTCGGAATTTTAAACAAGCTAGTTTTGAGTAAAAAGGAAGTTCGAGTTAACTAATCAGCGAAATTCTTTTACTCCTTCGGGTAGCTGCCATACAAAATGTCCTTAAAACACGTGTTCAAGAATATTACCGATAACTTCAGGAGGGCTTAAGCTACGTCTTTGAAATTTTGTATGTGCTATTTTTTCAATAGTTGGAGCTAAATGTATGGTTATGAAGAAAATCCTATTAGTCCTTCGTGTAGCTGCCATACAAATATCCTGTCAAATAGTCTTCACTTAATTTACGGAACTCACTATAGCTCAAGTATTCTTTTAGCTATGAACTCGAAATTTTGTACAAATTAGTTTTAAGTGAAAACGAAGTTAGTAGTCAGCAAAATCCTTTTACTCCTTCTGGTAGCTGCCATACAAAATATCCTTAAGACACGTGTTCAACAATATTTTTCGATAACTTTTGAACGCTTCAAGCTACGAATTTGAAATTTTGTACACGTTCATTTTTAAATGGTTCCAAGGAAAAGGATAAATATGTAAGAAATCGAGTGAGTCCTTCCTGCACCTCCCATGTGAAAGTCCTTCAAAAAGGACATTTTTTTCGATGAATTACCCAGTTAAAGATGTGAAATTAAACAATGAATATTGTCTTTTAGTTTTGAGTAGCAATCTAATGGCAGTCCTTAATAAAGGACATACAACATGCACACACGTAATTCTACTTTATCCCCAACTACAATATAAATCGGAGTTCAGTATTCATCTAGAGTATTATACGATTGGCTTGCAGCCGATCGTGACTGCAGTATGTTTCATATAAATGCCAAAAAAGCGTTTTCAGAATTTTTTAAAATTCGACCCCTAAGAGGGTGTAAAGGGGTTGTATACTTTTTAACGAATTCGACCTTATCCTTCAGGTCTGATCGATATCCAATATCTTTTCACTTTCATGGGCTTACGTAATAATCGTAATAATCGCCTAAAACCGGTTTTTAAGTTTTTTCCTTTTTCAGCCCCTAAGAAGGTAAAAAAGGGTTGAACAAGTTTTCACGAATTTCGTCATGTCTTTTAGAAGTGATAAGAAATTGAATTGGTTGTTACTTTCTCGTTTTCATATTTATTTATTAACTCCCTTCAGGATTTTTGCAAATTCAACCCCCAAGTGGGTGTAAGGAGGTTGCATATGTTTTCACAGATTCTTACATATTGCTCAGATCTGATCATATATCGAATTCATTTTTACTTCCTAAGGTTTCCTAGATATTCAATCCTAAGGGGTGTAAGGGTTTGTATGCTTTTCAAAGCTTCGACATATTTCTTAGGTTTGATGAGATATTAGATCGCTTTTCACTTCCACAGACTTTTTATATAATCGCCTTCAAACCCATTTCTCAATTTTTCGATATTCAACCCCCAAGAGTTTGCATATGTTTTCACAATTTTTGCCAACCCTTTGTTCTGATGAGATATAAAATTGGTAATTACGGCATTTGATGTATTGACCTAAAAACCAATTTCACGATTTTTCGAATTCCAAGAACCAAGGGGGTGTGAAGGGTTTGCTTGCGTTTTCACAAATATTTCAAAATCCTTCGTGTCTCATGAGATATTAAGTTGCTTCTTATGAAACAGTTTACAAACTGTTTTGACAATTTTTTCGAAATTCAACCCCCAAGTGGATGTAATCGGTTTGTATACATTCTAATAATTCGTCATATCTCTTAAGTCTGATAAGGCAACAAATTCGTTTTTACTTCTATGGGCTTATAGTGTACACAATGTACCGAAATTCGAATAGTCTACACGGACTTTTTCAATGTTTAATCGGCTAAAAATTTCTATTTTAAATATTTTTATTTTAAGAACAAAATTAATTTTTCAAGAAATCTAATAGTCTCGAAACAACTCATAATACGCTCCGACTTTGAACACTCCCGAACTTTGACCCGAAAAATAATCAAGTTTGGCCCATACCATTGGCAGATTTTTTAACTTAATATCTCAACGGGTTTCTGAGCTACGAGCCTTTAAGAGGACAGACGGATTTTTTTTGCCTTTTGAGGGTTATAATTATTATAATTCCTTCTGGCTATTCGCTATACTGTAAAAATGAGTTCTTTTAAATAGGAATATGTAAAAAATTAGGTATTCAAGTATTAGTCTTCGTATTACCATGTATTCTCGAATTATCGTTCATTGTATCGAATGATTACACTAATTTTTTTATTGACATTTGTATGGTAACGACTCGAAGGAGAAAATTTGCCCTATTTAAGGATTATTTTTGGCAAAATCTTCAATTCCCAGTATTGCGCATTCTTAGGTTTTCAAGCAATACGTGCAACCATAACCAACCTTTTAAAGAACTTTTGTATGGGAGCGCGAAAGCGTAAAGGAATTACACTGCTTTGACATACTCTCTATGTCAATCCAGGAAATGAATCTCATGTTGACATGAACGCTGCTTTCATTATTTTCTAGACAATTCTCTCTCCTTGACTTTATTACTGCGATATAAAAACTCAGCCGAGCGTAAATGTCTGTAAAGCTTTTGTAATGGAAGAAAGCAGTTTACGGAACAAATGGATCGAGCCAGCCAGCATATCGGGTAATTGTAATTTATGCTGCTCTTATGTAGAGTATTGCATCCTTATTTTTAATGGACGTTGCATGAAAGTAAAGAATCTGTCTCTTATTTAATAGGATATATTTATTCTATGAAGAAGCTCCTTGTCGCGACATTCCCGTTCTCGTTCAGAGGTCCAATTACCCTAGGTTCTGCTATTCAAGGTCACTCTTCTAATGGTTGCCATCTCAACAGGTGTTGATATCCGTGAGCTTGAGGTGCATCCTAAAAATGCTTCGAGTACTACTCTTACTAATTGGAGGTGCTTGACTGTGGCATGATGGTATCAAATGCAGACGATAATAGTCGCTTCTTGGAACTGAACCTCGTTTAAAGTTTACTGAAAAGTGAGAAAGTTGTTTTTGGTTGATATTGCAAAATTGTTGCACGCATTTCTGGTAATCGGGGTGAAGTAGTTGTTGTGGATTTAACGAAATGTTCTAGATGTTGTTAAATTTGGTACGTATGAAACGTCTTTAGTTGAGACTCTTTTTTTCGGCAATTTGGCTCGACTATTCAAATTTTTGCAGTGTGTTGATTCTTTGAACCTTGTATCACCAGTAGGCGCGTTAGGAACGAGGTGGAGATATAGCGATATTAGGAATGAGGTGAGATGAAATCGATATTGTTTCTATCTCAGGAACAGCTTATAAAGTATAGTTGAAACTTTATATATATATTCATTTAACTACCCTACTAACAAACTACCTTCCATAAGGCTTTACCGAGGCCACGAGGCAGGGAAATAACTTCGCTAAGGTAGTTTGCTAGTAGAGTAGAGCTAACACCACAGAGCAAAAACCTTAATATTCAAGATACCCACCATGAATTTATTCACAAACAGTTGCTTATTATAAATATGTTTCAAAGGCATTCTTTCGAACCATTTCACTCAAATTACAATTTCTTATCCCGCATCCTGCAAAAATCCGTATGTCCTTTGTGCCGCAAAAGTTTATTACATGGAAATTTGAATCAAATTCTGCACTACCCTCTCACAAGAAAATCGTTCATGGTCATGAATTGAACCGATAAAAAATCATCAAGGACCTTATCAAAAAAATTCCAAATTGGATTCCTTCCGTGACTATCTGTCCGTTTTCAAGCTAAGAATACGTGCAGTAGTTTCTCCCAGTTAGTTTTCACCGAGATGAAAATGAATGAAAAACGCTCCCCACAGTCCAAAGGTAAAATTAAATTTGCTTCAATATAAAGGAGACTGTGGAAGGGTAGTTAGACTAAAACATAAGAGGGTATTCAGCAAATGGTCAATGGGGAAATCTACTCAAATCGATTCCAACGGAAGGAAGTCTATGCAAAATTGGAGAATTGGCTACATCAAGGGTATAACGAAGCTGCAAGTAAAATTCAAATATATTGGGGTAGTTTTCGATGTCGAGGTCAGTCGGTTTAATCATTAACATCGATTTTATAGTCGGGAGCAATAGAATCTGGATACCAGCGTAATGCAGTTTAAGTTTAAATTTATTTTGCATTTGGTTTAATAACAAAATTATTGTTAACGCTGAAAATAGTTTTTGTATAGTAGCGGTATTGCCAATATATCTTTGTAAAACCTCATGAAATCTTTAGTTTATTCTAAAGTGTGTATGTGTTTGAATATTTTTACATTCAGAACTGGTGGGATCAATCACGATATACAGTAGCCAATTGTGTATTCTAGGCGAAATATTCAACTTAGAGTTATATTGCAGTCTGGGAACATAAACATATTATGGACAGAGGGAGAATATTTACAGAGATTTAAATTAATTCTAGATATAGAAACTAACCTGTTAAGTCCGTACTTATAACGTTTAAAAATTTCCTTAACTTTAATAGCAAAGAAAATTTATGTGAAAACTTTCCATTCACTGAATTAATCTTTGTCATAACTACACTTGAACTTTTATGTGACATAAAAATAAGTTCTGCTCGTAGCTTTATATGGTCACCAGATCGCATGCGAGCCACTGACCTAAAGGACTTTTCAACTGCATTAACTACTTGAAGGAGTAATGGAATTTACAGAACCTTTCGTCCTTGTAGGTAGAGTATTTTCAAGATATATTTTGTTTTTATGGCGCATTAAATCCTTAACCATGCAAGGGCTTTGTATGGTAGCCATTCGAAAAGCAAGAAGATTTTCTCCAAATTTTGTTGCTTGAAAATATGAGTTTTGTAAAATTACTCTTTCCTAGCTTAAAGTGTTCTGAAATTATCACGAAAGCGACATAGGGAAGTTTAGCACATTTTTAGTTTAATAAACCCAAAAGTTTAAATAATTTTATATAACAACGAGATTGAAAATTTTAACTACACAGTAAAAAATGTTTACTACTCTTAGAGTAGGAAATGTAGTGCCTCAGAGTAGGCACTAAATTCTAAATTCTAAAATTCTATTGTCAAATTTAATTACACACTCCTGTGATTTTTACTATTAATGGGGAAATTCACATACAAGTGTGGAAATCAATCGCTAAAAATGTGCGTAAAATTACACACGATGTGGAAAAACTAATACGTACTACAAAAATGTGACATGTTATTAATTTATTGATATCATAAATGAATAAGCATCAAGCAAATGATCGGCAGATGAATTCCCAGACGTATTTTAAAGGGCAAAGGACTCAGTAATCGACAATTGGAAAAATTCAATGAGATCAATCAACACATGATATTTGGGAAAAAACTAGGATATAGGTCAAAAACTATTATACAGGGTGTTTGGCACTCCGTGTGCCACCTTGTAAGAGATTATTCCTTGATATATTTGGAGAAAAAAATTGTTCTACAGGGTGAGTCAATTTTCAATATTAGTGGAGATACAGAGTGGTTAAGAAAAGTGTTTTTGTCCGGTACCCTCACTCACTTAAAACGTTATATCTTGAAAACGAATAATCACAAGGCAAAGTGTTATAACTCGTTTTTTAGGCAATCCAAACCTTTCATTTGATGTATCAGTCTAAATTGTAACTGCACCCAATCTTGAGATATTTACTCGAAAACACAAATTTTTGCTACGTCAACCCTAAAAATTCAGTGACCAATGTAGTTTTCTCAGAAAACCCCATTATAAAAATGTCATCTTAATTTTATTTTATTTACCTACAAAAGCTGCAAATATATATATGAGTTACGATTAACATTTTGGAAGTAATAGGTAAAAATACATATCGCATAAAAACTAAATATTTCAAAAGGGGATCGTGATCAAAAAAATCGAATTAAATTATTATATATAAATTTAATTTATTTGTTTTAAAGCCATAAACTTCACACTTTATAAACAAAACACAAAACCACGAAACAAGTGAATTAAACAACGAAGCGGTGAAGTTAATACATATGACAAAATACAAATTACTACGCTTGAAGTATCAAAATTACATGCAAAATGCGTAATTTTATACACAATGATTAATTTTACACATTAAATGTGGAAAATTCCATGCGGTGTTGCAATATTACTACCCAGTCAGTAAATTTATGAATTAAATGTGTAAAAATACGCAGTTTTAAGAATTACTCTCAATTTTGTTAAATTTAATAAAAATTCGTAAATTTACTACATGAATGCGGAATATTTTATTGCTTTAAAGATAGTAATTTTCACATCATTTTTTACTGTGTAGTTTTATGGCAACGTATTCTTGAGCTACATATGCACCGATTTTTGTATGACATTTGTATGGAAGAAGCTACTCGATGGGCTAATTTTTTTTTTCTTACTTTTTGAGTTGGGAAGGAATTGCCCATTTTACATAAAGGAATTAAATCAATTAAAAAAAAATGATCAAGTCAATAGATAGATGTTCTCAAGTTCCAGCCCTATCACTTAGTCGCAAAGGATACAAAACACATTCAACGGCATTTATATGGAGCTCGAACGAGTAGAAGGATTACTCCTAATGTAAGTAGGCACGTATTCAGAGTGAGACCAGGAGGTCCGGACCTTCTCACCACACGAAGCATTTCGATATTACACTAGACTTTTCTGGGGAAGGAGTTAATTTGAAATATAGAAATCGAATAATTCAGTATGAAAAAATGTTAAAATCCTTGCATTTCGAAATTCATACAAAAAACACTTCCTAATGACATGTCGCCGCCTACGTTTGAAAACATCAACCAATCATCGGGATTAGGATAGCTGCTTTCGATAAATCACTGGTGTAGGATTCTTTCAACTCTATACTTCTGGATAGAGTCGCAACAAAACGCACCGATTATATTTATGTGTTCAGAATCAGAAACTTTTTGCCCCACACCTTTGTGGCGATACCAACAAAATCAAGTATATTTCTCAAACATCAGTTTTATTTTTATTAAACATTAATTAATAACAACATCAATGCTATATTGTACAACTCTCATTTTTTAAATTATTTTTTTTTAAAGTAAATTCCCCATTACATAATATCTTGACGAATTAGATCGGGCAACATTTGTTCAAAATTATATAAAAGCGACAAATACCCAAAAATCTTTCAATTTGACTTGAAAGTTAATGAAGACATACTACAGAAATTATCTTGGCGTTGAATATCCAAAAATCCTGAAATTTATTTTAGTCAGTTCGTAGAAGAAAAATTTAATTTAATACCTAACAGATATAACGGAATTCGTGAGAATACCTTCTCAGGGGTTCAAAAGTAAATAAATCACACACGTTTCTTTGGCGATTAAATAAAAATTTCGTGGAAGTAAAGGCGTTTTTGATATCTAATCAAACTTTAGGGATATGGCGAAATTCATAACAATGTTTACAACTGCTTTACATCCCATTAGGCATTTTTTTAAGGAGCCCCAACAAGTAGATTTAAGTAATTAGTTTTTTCTTCTTATGACTACCGTTTAATAATTTGTAATGTAGACAACAGATAACTCAATATCTTAACAACTGTATTGAAACTAGTTAGCATAGCAAAGGGATGAGTAATTTAGTGAAATAAATTCAAGGAAAAATGTAATTATAATAATTTAATATTTTAGAAGACCTAGAGATATGATGAAATTCATATAAATATATGCACCCCACTTTCACTGACACTTTTTTCCGCACTTCCATACGCCAATAAAAATGTGATTTTTTTTTTTACTGTGATTAATGCTCTTCTACTACATCTACATATATTCACTAAGTTTCAAGTTTCTTATATACGCCCTTCCAGAGATAGAAAAGGCACCTATATAGGTAAGTTCTGAGGTTCAACTTCCTATCGTATCGGTTCCTGAAATACTAAAAATTTTTCGTCTATCAACACCACCTCCAAAAAGGAGCCACATCAAGCATCAAGGGGTCCACGTTGACTATCCAATAAAAATTGTTTAACTGAATAGCTTAAAGAGTTTGGCAGCTACGAGTCTATAAATTATTTCGCCATTTTTTTTAAAAAATTATCACAATAATTTATAATACCTAAATTAAAATGATAGAGTAAAAGTTGATCGATTTCAATGGGTTGGAAATATCCTTGACTAAGCTGCGGCTAGAAAAACTTAAGAAAAAACTGGCTTTTAGGGATGTCGTTAGAATTAAAGGAGCAGTAAAACTAAAACGTTCAAGCACGAGTAAAGTATCCTGGAAGTTTATATTAGAGCACTACAGAATATATTAAGAGAAAATTTAATGAAAGATGAGAAGTCATTCGAATTACAATAAATTAGAAATGATAGTCATTTATGATGGTGAGGTCAAAGTGTAAAATCCACAGTATCACAAACAGACATTGGCTACCTACTGGAGAACCAGAGTTTTCTAGCTTCTTTACTAGATCAGGTTCTTGACTAAAATTAATACGGATAGAATACCGAGATCTTCTGAGTAAATCTGCTCTTCTAAATTTTCGACATACAGATGGCGTTGTTGAATCAAATTCTATTAGAACTATCAATTCAGCGGAGAAATTTTAACTAAGAAGGAGGCTTACGAACCGTGCTATTCGCAATATTCTGAGATTAACTCAATAATTTTTTTCAACATTAGATAATGAAAAGTAGAAGTTAAAAAAAATACAAGAAATTGTACCATCTGTCTATAAATTGGATTATTAACTTTGTATGTAATTTACCCAAATGTGTTCTTACAATATTTTAGCGTTACTGCAGAGTTATTTAGTGAGCAATAAGCAGTGATAAATGCGTGAAGCTTTTTTAGTTTTATGTAAGATCGAAATCAGTCATTAAAGGTTATATTTATCATACTTTATTACAGGAAAAAAATTCAACCTTCTTTGAATATGGTAGATAAAATCGATTTGATTGATCAGTCCGAAGAATAGAACAATCGCTTCACGATAATAGCCATAATGCGAAAGGGCTCTATCATTTTTCGTCTACCTCAAAATGATATACATTTGTATATCGGCATTTCGTAATACGCTATTTATTTCCAAATGGGGATGGATTATTCCATTATAACTCAATTTGAACACAGGGATATCAGAAAATAGATTATAATTTCTTTTCACATACGAAATGATTGAAGCTCTTGCCGCAATCACGCAATTCAATCAACGCTCAATAAATTGAAATAGCCGCTAGTTATTTATGTGAACAAATTTAATCCGAAATGTCGGATGTAGGGAGGTTTTTTTATTTCTCTCAAATATCGATTGACATTTTTTTATTAACTCGAATTTAGCAAATAGTCACAATCTACAGAATAATCGAGTGGCATCCATCACAAGAAAATTCAGACGGGAACGTAATTGGATGATTTCTGCTAAAGGACTTGTTCGGATGCGATAGAGAAAAATGTGTTGCAGTTACTTTCGGATTATGTGGAAGTAGTTTTTTAGAGTCAATTGTAGGAAAATATGCATCCCGAGTCTTGCCATATGTTGGATCTCATTGCGATTTCATCGCACTAAAAGAGTTTTTCAAATATTTCCATTATTTTGTTGATATATCTACTGCAAGGTGATGTCTTTATTTCAATTTCAAACAAAAAGAAAATTGGTTTACTGAATATATTTTTCTTCTTAGCTCAAGTCAAACCAGTACCTCCCAAATGATATTTCTTTTTAATCATTTCAGGACATCGTCGCTTAGTCCGAAAGACTTTTCTTTCGAAATTTTCGTTGTTAATGTGATTTTTTTAAAAATGACGATCCTATAATTCTTGCAAAGCCTGAGAGCTTTATTGCAGCTCCAAACCATCATTGATCCATTGATCCAAGGCTGGCAAATGTTTGTAGGCTAATTTTGGGTAAGTGGCTTAAGGAAGTTTTTGATTTACAACATTTGGTCGATACAATCTCAACTGTTTTTAATTGTTCTTCTCAATTTAAAGGGACAAGATAAATCTAGATGCGACAGTTGATGGTATAAAAAGCTCAATATTTACAAACATGGGTATAAATTCATTGCAATTTTCACAAATCCACTGGTTAAATCTATCCTATAAGTTCCTTCTATGCATATTATGCACACACAACTGCGAATGTATTTTACTTGTTTTTATTTAGTTTTAAGGTACTATAAGTTAGGTTAAGTAGGTTAATTTGTATGTAAGGTTTTTTTTAGTTGATTCAATTTCTCCTTATTCAAACAATATTTCCGTCACTTTAAAAAGTTTCACATTATTTTCTTGTCATGTACTAAACGTAATATTGTAGTTGCAAAGCTTAGATAAGGTAACTAAGGATAGGACACCCCGGTGTAAAAGCACGAAAAAAATAGAGACCAAAATTATTTTGACAGCACCATGAGATCCAAGGATGCTAAGGGATCTTGCTTGTCAAAAACACACGTAAAATAATTATGAAGGAATATTTTGTTGTTTGTAAATAAATAAAAATTGGTTGTCATGGTAACCTGAACGGCTTGGATTTTGGATCCAATGGTGTAGCAAAATAACTTTATATTTGGTGTCATCCAAAAGCGTTACAAAGGTGAACATTTCGAACATGCAACTGTACTTAGAAAAGAAATATTTATTAAAATATCCATTTCTGTACAAATGATTTGCATCGAAAGAAATCTTTTCGATGACTAGTCTCCCTTAAGTTCACAACAATATAGCCTTCATATTAAATTAGTAATAGAAAAATGGTTGCATTATTGTTAAAAAAATAAAAATAAAAAATATCGAAATTTGGTGTTTATCAAAAAAGTACGCATTTGATAAAGCTAGTCGTTTCTGGTATTTCGCCGAGATTTCAGTTACAGAATCGTACCAGATCATAAGTAAATATGTATGTAAATATGTATGTACATATATAATAAAATAACATACATCTGTAAAGCATACATACATAGATTATAAAGAGATATATAGTTTTATACTCTAGATGAAATCAGAGAGTATTATAAGTTTAATCCAGCCCAAAAGTTTGTAACGCTTAGAACGAAACCTCTGAACAGAAAAAAGTTAAATGTTATTTTGTGTTTATTTGGGGCCAAAACGTCCGTCCGCCTGTTCGTCTGCCCGTTAGCATGATAACTCAAGAACGCCTTGACCTATGATCTTGAAATTTTGAATATGAATGTTTGGGCGAATTTGTAAGGCTAAGTTCGTTAACGGGCAAAATCGTCCTCATCTAGAGTATTATACGATCTGCTGATCGTGACTGCAGTGTGCTTATGCAATATATTTAATATATGCAAAAAACTTTTAAAATGCCAAAATGCTTGCCCCTAAAATAATCAGTTTTGTACACCCATGCAGCTTTTACTTCGACATGCGCATAAAACAACTTGGCTCTTTTTTATTGTGGCATTTCCAATCCTTTTATATATAATCTAAAGCCCCCCATAGACACGCGAGCATATTGACGCAAACATATGTTTACGCAAACATGCTCGCCCAAAAATCAAAATATTTTGATTTTTCAGAGCCAACATGCTGGTGCTGGCCGTATGTACTCATGTGTGTGGTGATGTTTGCGCAGTTGAATTGCAGTCGTTGAAGGTAGTACAGCCGTTATCGAGGCTTTATTAATGAATTAGGGATATAATATAATATAATTCAATTCAATCAATATTTATTAGTTTTTCTTCTAATGCCTATCATTTTCTAATTTATAATGTAAAGAACATATAACTTAATTGTCGGGGCTTGTCCGAAACAACAACTCATCCGCGCATGGAAGAGTCTTACCAAGGTTGTAAGTTATAATGCTTGGTATGGTGTTACATGTGCCTTGTTTCTTCTACAGCCTTCTGATAAAGAGCTTTATAGAAAATCGGGTTTAATTTTATATTTTAAATTATTTTTTGAAATAAAAGATGAGAGTTTTATTTCACCGTAGTTTTTATTTATGTGGTCTTTGGTCACTAGTTGGCGAAGATCTCTCATACTTATTAGTTATTTTCCTGAAATCCTGTGAAATCTATGAAATGCATTTAAGGGCTCACATACCCCTGTGCGCGCTGAAAACCGAGTAAATTTGAAAAATTATTATGAAGGTTATATGGTGAAAAAAAATTAAATTATTGAGTTCACATATCTTATTAGCTATTCAACTATAACAAAAAAATTTTTTTTTTTTTTTTAATATTAACTTAATTTTTTACGGGTATAAATGGACTACTGATGAAAACCATGACCCTTCCTTGTCGACATCATAACTTCACCAAAAAAAAATTCAATTTGCAAAAATAAAAAAGAATCTTGTAAAATAATGTAGTAGCTATAGTCTGACGGAGGAAATTTTTTATTATTTTTAAAAATAAAGAAGTTACAGTATTTCAAACTTTAGTAATCAGTTTTCTAAAAAAAAAATGGGTTTAATAATTTATGAAAAATTGTCCAACCATAAAATTAAAAAATCTCTCGTGAGACTATAGAAAAAATAATTATCAAAATTTAAAAAAAAGTGAAAAAATATTGAAAATTGACTGAGTTATCGTGCCGACACTTTCTAAAAACATAGTTTCGAGAAAAACGCGTTTAAAGTTTTTGGTAGGTACAACGTGAACTTACGGCTAGTCTCTCGTTCAGCTTCGTACTGTACACCTTCTTCCCCTTGTATCTTCCTATAAACGACCTTGTTCTCTAAGCAAGTTTTGCTAACAAAAGAAATACGAAACGCAGCTGTCGGGAAGAGGGGCGCGGTAGTTAGCCAAGTCACATTTAGGCGCTGTACACATTGCACACGACCGAACGAATTTTCCGATACGATTTTTCTTTTTTCGACCTATTGTGAAATCTTTAGTTATTGAAAAATTAGTTATGATCGTAAATTACAATATTTTCACGAATATTATGAAAGAAAATCTCTAGGGATTTGTAGTTTTAATTGATAATAAAAAGAAAAATGAAGCCGTCGTACGACTAAAATATTCGTATGACGTATTCGTACCGACAGACGGACTTGGTTTAATATTATCAATCAAAATCCAAATTCCTTGAAATTTTCTTTTATGTTATTCTTGAAAATGTTGTATAATAATTAACGATTTCAACCAATTTTCTAATAACTGAAGATTTGACAATAAGCAGAAAAACGAAAATTCGTATTGGAAAATTCGATCGGTCGTGTGCAATGTGTACAGCGCCTTATTGCTATAACTTTGTAATGTATTGGAATTTTCTTAACATTTTTTTTATAAATTCTAAATTTTGTTTTTGAATTCTTAAAAGTTTAACAAATGAAAATCTGTAAAAAAAATAACTGTAAGTAATAACTGAATATGGATAATAAAAAGGATTTGGGTAATGAAGAGCAGTGGTACAAAAACCCTAAAAGGTTTTTTGTCGCCCATAATTTTCGTTTCCTCTTTTCTTTTTTTGCTCTACTAGGATAACTAGAACGGCACAAGGACACGTTGTTTCCATGGTCGAATCCAATAAGCAACTGAGGCTCGCCAACATGCTCGCTGGTGTATGCACTACAGCTAGTGTTTGCCTATGTTTGCGCCAACATGCTCGCGTGTCTATGGGGGGCTTAAGTTGCAAAGGCTCCAGCCTACTCTCTAAAATAATTACAAACTGTGTCTATATAATAAAGAGTCATTCATTTTCAGCTTTAGGATTTGTTTTTTAAATAAAATACCCAGTTTTGCGAATTTATTCGTGTTCTTTATTTTAAATGAATATTTGGGGTATACCATTAAACATGGAAAACAATATCGTTCAAATCTCCTCCTCTGGATCTTTTGCTGGACTCGATCCTTTTTATGTAATTTTCGATGACTTTTTCACACATTTCGGGCTCTATCTCGGCCATAACTTCACGAATGTTGGTTTTCAATTGTTCCAGAGTTTGAGGATTGTTTGCATAAACACGTTCTTACGCGTAGCCCCAAAGAAAGAAATCAAAAGGCGTTAAATCGCACGATCTCGGGTGTCACTTTACATCACCACAAAGTGAAATTACACGGTCTGGAAATTTCTGACGCAACAGTTGAATTGTTGGACGTGTTCTGTAGGCGGGTGCACCATCTTGTTGAAACCACATGTCTTCCAAATCAAAATCTTCAATTTGATCCCAGAACCAATCACGCAACATGCTTTGATAGCGCTCACTTGAGACTGTTTGTGTTCGTTCTTGATCGGCTTCGAAGACGAAAGGACCAATGACTCCTCCTGCCCACAATGCACACCAAACAGTCACTTTTTGTGCATGCAATGGCCTTTCTTGAATCACATGTGGATTTTTCTATCCCCAGATGCGGCAATTTTGTTTGTTTGGAATCAGCATCCAATTGCTGTTGTTCCAGCACCCAACGTGCGTATGCTCTGCACGCACGATGGTCTTGTGGTTTAGCTCTTGAGTCAATTGGATCTTATAAGGATGTATATGCAAATCCAAATGCAAATTTTGCCAAAGGGAGCCATAGGATATAGGCCTAATCGCCGTGAACTCGACACATTTGGGTTCTGGGCCACACTTTCACGCACAGCGACAATGTTTTCGGTCGAACAAACGTTACGATGATGCACAGGCCTCACCATATCACAAACACTACCAGTCCGCTCGAATTTGTTGACAATGTTGCGAATTGTTTGCTCAGTCGGTCGGTTATATCGGCTATAATCAGCACGTAAATTGCGAAACGCAGTTACTACAGAATTGCTATGTCTGTAGTACAATTGAACAATTTTAGTGCGTTGAGCGGTCGTAAATCGGTCCATATTCGTAAATGATCAACTCTTAACTAACCATCTGTTACTTTAGATAACCATGAAGTTGTCCCGGATGGAAGTTGCAGGGCTGTAAAATCCTAAAACTCGAAATGGATGACCCAATATTACTGAAATAAATGAACTATGAACTGATTGCAATTAGTTGATAGACAACGAGAAATGAATGAAATAAATTTTATATTAACAGTGTTTCCAAAGATGATCGAATTATTAAAAGCACAAAAGCTGATTAATTGTTTCTATTATTAGTATAATTTATTT
Organism: Beris morrisii; assembly: GCA_951812415.1. Taxonomy (NCBI): domain Eukaryota; kingdom Metazoa; phylum Arthropoda; class Insecta; order Diptera; family Stratiomyidae; genus Beris; species Beris morrisii. The sequence goes on from OX638310.1 coordinate 144,480,126, forward strand.
TATTTTATTATACAGTCAACATTCGAAAAAACGTAGATTCCTTTGTTAATAAATATAAACTGTGTGACTTATATTTCATACATCTACTTTTATACTCATTAATTTAGTCAGTGTAACGATTTGCTACGACATATCGTGACTATGTTTTGTTTTATCCATTTATCTATTTCAATTTCGTGTTATTCCGTCCTGCGTGTTATTCGCCAAATTGGTGTGTTGATTGGCTGGTGTTTCATGTTTGGAATGGTCAGGAAAGTATGGAGTAATGAGAAAAAGAGCAGAACTATGTTCTGGTATTGAAATTAACGACTGATTGTACTATAGTCAAACGATAGTAAGGGCAACTGATTTTACGAACAGAAATATTTGGTTAAGATTTCACGTAATTAGCGTAAGTGCTGAAATGAGAATCCTATGATACTTCTGCTAAGAAACAATACTTTCAGTGGCTTTATTAGTTTTTCTACCACTGAAGCAACAACCGAAAATTTGTAACGTTTCCAGTTCTTTCAATAGACCTTCCATGAAAATATGGCTTGAATGGTGTTCGAATTCACGATACTAAGGCTACAAGGATATATCAAATCGAAATTTCTCTCCAATATATGGTTTAATTTCATATATATTATTAATAAGTATAATAAGAATGATTGGTAAGCCAAGCGGCAAAATCATTTATTCCGAAGTCTACGAGTAAAATTGCTCTACAGTGTGGAACTAGGTTCTTCATGATTCGAATTTCTGAAAGTCCTTTCATCATTTTACCTGCCATTTTGTCATGATTTATCCTGGAGCGTTTTACTGCTAATGAAGCTAACGATACACCGAAGGAAAATAGACGAAAAATAATATTTTGGTTTCATAAAGTCCTTTTCAGACTTACAAACTCTCGGCATATTCCCTCGGCTGTTCTTTTCACCGGAGATTTTGGATGTTTTGTCCGTGCAGAGTCCTTTGCAGACGTTTCTAACAACAACAAAACCTTTTGGATACACAATAGATAGTTGTTGCGTGCAAATGTTTTAAATCGCTTGTCATATTCGCCTTCCAGGTACTTGTTCAGAGAAGACCTCGAATTCGGTGTCTTCGCTAATACCAAAAAATTATCAATGACCTTTAAGTTGAATCGTGCTAATTCCTTGATGGTTCTGAAAACGTACGGAGATAATATCACTGTCCTCTTCAGAGACAAAAAGTTAATTTTCATAATCTGAACTGCGCGTGAGAATGGCATTGGTAGACATGATGTCTGAAGGGTATAAGACCCATGAAGCGTCTAGGAATTGTCAAGACTGCTCTTTGGAATATACAATTTTCAACATTCATCATCGAAAATTGAAAAAAAAAACCATAGAAGTAAAAACCTATGCAATATTTAATCAGAAATTCGTTAAGACTTATACAAGCCCTTTGTATCCTTTAAAGGATGAATATCAAAAAATCTTGGAATGGGATTTTAGGCATTTGTACCATAAGACCGTGGGAGTAAAAAGAAATTTAATATATCAACAGAGCCGAGAGATATGACGGGACTAGTGAAACATGTATGACCCGGCTCTACATTCAAAAAAATTTGATACCCTGAAATTTTGTATTTTCACGTTTTAGGACTAGTAGACCCCAAAAAAGCAACAAAAAAATATGTCCGTCTGTCCGCCGTAGACGCCGTACGCCGTACGTAAAACCGTTTGAAGGCGCATAGCTCACAAACCCGTTGAGATATTAAATTGAAATTTTTATGGTGGATAGATTGGGTGAATCCCTACGATTGGTATCTTTTTGCGTTAGAAGAAAAATTTTGGTTTCTAAATCTCAGGAACTGCTTATGGTAGGAGGCTGAAATTTGGAACTTATGTAGTACTATGATAGTGGACCTATTTGCAAAAAAATTGGTGATAAGGGTTGAGGGGTGTGAGAGTGGGGGGGGGGGAAAACAATATGTCCGAAACGTTCGAAAGCTGGGATTGAAGCATTCTAAAAGCCATATCTCCTGAACCGTTGATCTCAGAAGGTTTGAAACTTTGTAGTTATCTTAAGGGATACTAGGAGAGTAGACAAGTGCTAAAATTTTTAAGAGGGGAAGTGGAGTGTAGGGGTGGGGCGTGAAAAACTTTAGATTACAATATCTTCCGAGCCAATTATACCAGGAAGATGCAATTTGGTTTCTGTATATAAGATCACAAGTGGAGTCTACTGAATGTAAAAATTTTGAGAGTGGAGGTACGAAAGTAGGGGATAACCATTTTTCAAAAAATTTAATTTTTATATTTCAAGAACAGTACCACATATGATCTTAGAAGTTTTACAGGAGTTAGGCCCAGTAGACCTCTAGCAGGAAAAAAATGTTGGCGGTGATGACGAAGGGGGTGAGGGGGTGGAACGAAAAGAATTCTGATTTTTATTTCTCGAAAACGGCAAAGCATAGAGAGCTAAAAATTGACGACTATATAGAGTCACTGTAGAAGTATCCTAGAAAAATTTTTGATAGGGGTAGCAAGGTACGCGGTGGGGAGGTTTTTCATATCTCAGAAACAGCGTATGCTAGAAAGTTGAAACTTAGTATGTATATGTAGAAGTACTACCGGAGTAATTAAAGCAATAAAAAAGTTCCAAATTTTATTGATGTACAGATCTGGAGTAATGCGGTGTAGGTCACTATGCGACTGATAACCTAAAGATTAAAGCGGAGGTAATTTTAACGTTATTTTTTAGGTTATCAGTCGCATAGTGACCTACACCATATCTCAGTATTAAACACGTTTCGGGCTTCTACCCAAAAAATAATAAAGTTGCGCCCAGACTGTTGGCAGATTTTTGCAATGGTACTATGGTCCACAAAGTGTGTTCTCCGAAACATTTGTGGCCCTGAGTTGCGACTGCCTTACAGCAGCACAGAATATGTTTAGAGGTTTCTGCCTGCAGTTGGCAGAACCTGCAAAGGTTATCGGTTATGATTCCTATTCTTTTAAGATGATCTTCCAAGCATGAATGACCCGTGAGTATTCCGGTTATAACCCGTACTTTGTTTCTATCAAACTGTAGAAGCTGTTTGCTTCTTTTAGTTGAGTGGTTTTGTATGAATCTTTTGGCCTATCTAAGTCTGGGCAGTGTGGCCCAGTGTTGGCATTTCTTGTGTTCCTCCTATACCCTTATGCTCCTCTTAATGGAGCAGGTTCAGATTGCACAAAACGGCTCTGGTCCAGTAGGGCGGACCGCCCGTGCTCCGTCTCTTGCAAGTTGGTCTGCTGTTTCGCTGCCCTCTATGCCCTCATGACCTGGCACCCAGTGCAAGAGGACTGTGATGTTGGTACTAAGGATATATAATTTTTCTTGGCATTGACACACCAGTTTTGAGCTTATTGTGTGTGCAGTCAAGGCTTTTATCGCTGCCTGACTATCTGTGACTATGACTATGTTCTTATTTGAGTAACCCCATTCGAGGTTTATTTCTATGTATGTGGATATAGCATGGGCCTCAGTCTGGAAAACGGTGAGACATTCACCGACGGATGCCGTTATCCTTGCGCGTGGTCCGCTTATGCCAGCTCCGGTGGCTTCAGTCGTCTTAGATCCATCGGTATACCATACAATGTTATCTGGTCCAAACTGCGGTGGGTCCCTTGCCCAGTTCTCTCTGTCGCAGACTATGGATTTGAAAGGGATTTCAAAGCGATATCTCTTTGTCATATGGTCCACAGGCATGTCTAGCATTTGAATGCTACTTCTAAGTCTGGATAGATTATTAGGTCCACTTTTTACTCTGGATGGGTTGACGTTTAATTCGTTTCTCATCGCGGCTAATCTTGCCTGCGATTCGATATAGATGTGCAGCGGAGTCAGATCTAAAAGAACCTCCATAGCTGCCGTGGGGCAGGTTCTCATTGCTCCTGTCGTGTTGATACATGCCATCCTTTGGAGCTTGTCCAGTTTTCTCCTGGCGCTTACTAGTTTTGTTCTTTGCCACCATACTGATGCTCCGTAAGCTATCATAGGTCTTACAATAGCTGTATAGGTCCATGAGGCTATTTTGGGTTTCAAGCCCCAGGTTTTGCCTTCGACTTGTCTACACAAGAGTAAAGCAATAGTGGCTTTCTCTGATACTTTTTCTAGTTGCTTGTTCCATAGGAGTTTCTCATCCAAAATTACTCCTAGATATTTTACTTCTGTCGCGAGTTTGATTTCCGTCTCGTACATCATCAGGTCTCTCTTTCGTGAAAAAGGCACAATCGTGGTTTTGCCCGGATTGACCTGTAGGCCTTTCACATGGCACCATGTTTGTGTTTCACTTAGTGCTTGCTGCATAAGGTCGCAGAGGGTTTCCTCAAACTTGCCTTTAATCATGATTACTAAGTCGTCAGCATATCCTTGGACTGTAAGGCCGCTATGACTGAGCAAGCTCAGTAGATCATCTACCACAAGACACCATAGAAAGGGCGATAGTACTCCTCCCTGCGGATATCCTTTGCCTGCTTTGACCCTTGTGGTGTCCGTTCCCAGGGAGGTGTGAATCTCCCGTGTACTTAGCATTTGGTCGATCCACCTTGCTGTGGTAGAGTCTACTCCTCTGTCGACAATTGCTTTATTTATACAGTCGTAGGATGTGTTGTCGAATGCTCCTTCAATGTCCAGAAATGCGCATAGCGGAATTTCTTTGTCGGAAATTGCCTTCTCAATTTCCGTTGTAATTTGGAGGAATGCTGATTATGTCGATTTGCCGGGTTGGTAGGATTACTATGATTGATTACTATGTAGTGGTTTCTTGCTAAGTGCTTCGTGTCTCAGGCAGTGGTCTATTATCTTTTCCATGGTTTTCAAAAAAGAAGATGTTAGGCAGATGGATCTGAATGATTTTGACCACCGTTGCGACGTACTTGGAATATAGCCCAGAGCGAAGCTCCCTCTGAGGATTTCCAGTAGGTAGGGGAGCAGTTCTTCCATACTCTTTTGAAGCAGGGCTGGAAGGATTCCGTCAGTTCCTGGCGTCATCCCTAAGCAGGCGCGTAGCGTGAAACTTCGTAGAGCTGGCGCAATAACACGATCATCAAATTCTATGAATTCTATAACCATAAACACGTAATTTTCATTCAGAAATAAATTCTTGATTGCTAAATTCCAGGAAGTAATCAAAAAATTCCGCGAAATTTAGCGATCGTATTGTTGCGCTAGCCCTACGAAGATTCACGCTACGCATCTGTTCCTAAGAGATATGTTAGAATTCGTGAAAATATTTTCACGAAATCTGACAAATCTCTTAGGTTTAATGAGATCGAATTCGCATAGTAACCTACACCGCATCTCAGCATGAAACGCGTTCCGGACTTCTACCCAAAAAATTAAATAAAGTTGGTACATTTTTTCATATTAATTTTGTAAGGTAAGAATATGTCGAAAGAGTCCTTTGTGTATCCACTATACAATGTTACTTCGAAAATTGTTTTATGCATTTCCCGAAAGCGACAAAAACTCTAGAAATCGTTGAGCCAGAAAAATACTAAGCTTCATTAAAAGGGGGCAGGGATCGAAGAGGAATTAGAGATAATCCAGGAAGGGTGTCGTCACAATAGCCCCAATTGAGGCTTCAATGACAGAGGTACCAAACCAAACCCAATTCGAAATCTAGTCTAATCTTGGGTACGTGTTTGAGTACCTGACGTACAAAAGAAGCAAATACGTCTTCATGAATATTAGCCAATCACTCTTATTCTGGAACCCGCCGGCGGGACAATGAACTGCGCTTCACCCAATTTTAAATTATTGAAAACGCGTGAACGATTATTCACTTTGTCGAAAATTTTACAGTTTAAATGAAATAGTCGCGTTTTTAAACTTTTTTCAGAAAGTAATTGGCATTTAATTTAATAAATAGAAATTTGAGATGGTCCATCTCTCACATTTACAGTATCTTAATTTTGGACATTTTTCTGCCTTAAAATATGGTTTCAAATACCCGGAAAAGTCGTTTTTAAAGTATATCGATAAGGGAATTTCCGAACGTTTTCAATAATCGTATGTGCCGTGAATGGGAATCGAATGTGAAACGCATAGTCGGCGGGAATAAAAAATCCACCGTTTTCCAGAATAAGCGTGAATATCTTCAAATCGCTTCAAACTTCTTACTTGAATTCATGCATACATTACTATTTCAACGGATGAACTAAATAACCATGCATCGACCATACAGAAATCCTTGAAAAATTTGTACAGATTCTTTATATCGAGCAAATTTTGCGTGGATCTAACAACAGATGGCGTTTTCAAAATATTTTTTTTACACTAGCCTTTAACTATTTTACTGTAGATGTTCTGTTTTGAATTTCGTTCGTTCAGTATGTTGAGGAATGTATATTAATTTACCTAATAATATGTTCCTACGGGTAATAGGCACATGCACATTTCTATACCAGAGGGCGTAAAATTGGTGAGTTTATCAAAACATGAGGTATGCATGCAAATGTCGCTTAAATTACATCTCCGATCCCAAGGTACATCCATAGAACTTAAATACGTACCCCAAGTGCGTTGAAAAATTGAGCCAAAAGTGGAGGTAGACAAATATTCCGTAAGTTCTATAAAGTAGATTTCTTCTAGCTTCAAATCAGTATCCCAGTATTGTTAGAAATTTATTCACATTTCTATTTTTACGCCATGAAAATTATTCAGAAATTTAAAAACGAACGTTACACGCAATTTTCGTGCAAAATATTTAGACGAGCTTAAAGCTGGTGATTTTTTTCGAGGCCAGTAAAAATTAAAATGGAATTTTTTCCGCCTTTAGTAGGATAATAAGATTATCGCGAAAGGTCGAATTACATAGCTCGCATTTCTAGAGATCATTTCGTAATTTATTTATCTGATAAATTCCATTACATTTGGGATTCAACGACGGAGTTGCTCTGTATTTTCAAAACGACTTTTGCCGTCATTTCGCTGTAATTGAAAGTTGTGCAACTAGGAAATCAACTACGGTCCAAGGATACAGTGGCGGTGTAGCCACATGAGGCTAGTGAGGCTGAGCCTCACCATTTTACAGAGGAAAAAGTCATCACTAGTTACTAGTGATTTTTTGTTTTGAAAATGTTACCTAATGACTTTCCGCAGTAAACCGGCATCCTTACTCATATAGTTTTAGTCCGAGTCGTGTTTTAATATTCCAATTCAGCCTCATCTGCTAAGAAAGGCACGAGCCGCCACTGGAATACACCAATGTGTATTACAGTGTTATTAAACCAGAAACGTTATTTCGCTATAGTGTGCGGAGGAGTACTTTGGTTTACAATTAGAACGGACTGTAAATTATAAAATGCACCTCGAAATAAACTTCTTTTACAGAGCTACGAGCCATGAAACAGCAGCAAAGAACTTGGTGAATATTTAATGCATCATGCAAAATTTATACTTGCATTCTAGTTCATATGCAGAATGCAGAACTCAGTTAGCAAGCCTTTATTCTGTCAACTTTGAACCGAAAAGAATTTGACCTGGTTTTTATTTCGTATCGCAACGTTTAAAATTAGAAAAAAAATTTAATCGATATATGTATGGAATTAATGGCGGGGTACATGCACTCAAGCGTTGTTATTAATGTTGGTTAATTTCAAGAGTATAACTCATTCTAGCGTACTGTTTGCGTGCTAGTTTATCATGGTCACAAAGGTCGTCATCTCAGCATTAAACGCGTTCCGGACTTCTACCCAAAAAGTAATAAGGTGGTGCCCTGATTGTTGGCGGACTTTTTTAAATTTCGCTTGCACTTGCTACCAACTCTTCAACTTAATTTCAACAATGCTACTGACCATTTGATTATTAATTTTTACTTTATTATTTTAATAATAAATTATTGTTATCGATTTTTAAAAAAAAAAATGTGATACCCTGAAAATTTTCTTACCACCTTTCGTGACTAATATCCACCAAAAAGGCAAAAAAATGTTCAGTCCGTCTGTACGCCGTACACCGTCCGCCGTACGTAAAACGTTTGAAAGCTTATAGCTCTCAAACTCTTTAAGCTATTAAGTTGAATTTTTTTTCGTTGGTAGACTGAGCGGACCCCTTCAAGTGGTCACCTTTTGAGTGGCGCGGGTGTAAGAGGGGAGGTGGGGGAAGCGTTTTAGACGGAAGTTTTTAGTTTCTAGATCTCAGTAGCCGCTTAGGCTAGGAGGCTGAAACTTGGAATTTATTGTGTAATTTATATAGAGCTTCGATAGTGGACCCATTTGCAAAAAAATCACTGATATGGGTGAAGGGGTGTGACAGTGGGGGGGGGGGGAATAATAATGCGTCCGAAACGCTCGAAAGCCGAGATCGAGACATTCCAAAATCCAAACCTGCAAAACGGTTGATGTCACGAAATTAAAACTTAATGAACATCTGTAGTATACTAGAAAAACAGATCGAAACCAAATTTTTGGGAGTGGGCAGTGGCGTACGAAGTTGGGGGTGAATAACTTTATATTACGATATCTCACGAACCAATTGCACTAGATAAATAAAATTCGGTTTGAGTATAAAGGTTGACAAATAAAGTTTGCTGAAAGTAAAATTTTTTAAGGGGGCGGTGGAGCATGGAAGTGGAGGGGATAAGAATTTTTCTAAAAAATCACGTTTCATATCTCAAGAACAAGGTAGGTTCTTAAAATTTTTACCAGAAGAAGGCCTAATGGACCCCTAGCAGGAAAAAAAATGTTCGAGGTGATGGTGTAGAGGGTGAGGGTGGGGGAGGGTGAAAAGGAAAAAGTTCAGATTTTTATATCTCAAAAACCTATAATGATATAAAGTTGAAACATGGTATTTAGATAGAGCTAAAGTAGTAGCATGTTGTATAAACATAATTTTTTATAGAGGTAGTATGGTACGGGGGTGGGGGATGTTTTTCCTATCTATGGAACGGCTTATGCTACAAAGTTAAAACTCGGTATGTATATGCCAATTAACTAGAAAAGTAATTTAGATAAAAAAAAATTTCAAATATCCATTGGTGTTCGGAAGGGGGGGGGGGGGGTAAAAAAATTTATCAGTGAAAATGGAATGCATATATTTTCACGATTTTCGTCATATCTATTAGGTCTTCCCAAATATTTAATTCATTTTTATTCCACGGCTTTTTCATATAAGTACCTAGAAATCGTTTTCAGGATTTTTTGAAATTCGACCTCTAAGGGGATGTAAAGGGGTTGTATACTTTTTCACGAATTCTGCCATATCCCACAGGTCTGATCAAATATCGAACGGGCTTGCGTAATAATCGCATAAAACTTCTTTTAAGTTTTTTCCTTTTTCAGCCCCTAAGAGGTTATAAAAAGGTTGAACACGTTTTCACAAATTCCGTCATATCCTTTAGAAGTGATAAGTCATTGAATTGGTTTTTACTTTCTCGTGCTGTCTTCATATTTATCTATTAACTCCTTTCAGGATTTTTGGATTTTCAACCCCCAAGTGGGTGTAAGGAGCTTGCATATGTTTTCACAGATTCCTACATATTATTTAGATCTGAATATATGTCGAATTAATTTTTATTTCCTAAGGTTTTCTATATAAGCGCCAAAAAATCAATTTCAGTATTTTTAAGAGGTGTAGTTTGATGAGATATTAGATCGCTTTTCACTTCCACAGACTTTTTATATAATCGCATACAAACCCATTTCTCAATTTTTCGGTATTCAACCACCAAGGGTTTGCATATGTTTTCACAAATTCTGCCATCCCTTAGTTCTGATGAGATATAAAATTGGTTAATACGGCATTTGATGTAATGTTCACGATTTTTCGAATTTCAAGAACCAAGGTGGTGTGAGGAGTTTGCTTACGTTTTCACAAATTTTTCAAAATCCCTCGTGTCTCATGAGATATCAAGTTGCTTCTTATGAAATCGTTTAAAAACCTGTTTCACAATTTTTTCGAAATTCAAACCCCAAGTGGAAGTCGAAGTAATGGGTTTGTGTTCGTTTTAAGAATTTGCCATATCTCTTAAGTCTGATAAGGCAACAAATTCGTTTTTACTTCTATGCGCTTTTAATGTACATAATATACCAAAATTCGAATAGTCTACACGAGCTTTTTCAATGTTTAATCGGCTAAAAATCTCTATTTTAAATATTTTTTTTTTAAGAACAAAATTAACTTTCCAAGAAACTTCATAATCTCGAAACAACTGATGATATGCTCCGACTTTGACCGCTCCCGAACTTTGACCGAAAAATAATAAAGTTTTGCCCAGACCATTGGCAGATTTTTTCACAACATTTAACTTTTTTATGCCTTTGGTGAACCTTCATAAAAATATTATCTGTGTAAGAATAAATGCAGAAGTTTACGAAGGAGTCATGTCAAGGCAATGAAAATGAACATGGGATATAACCAGGTTGATTTGTTGATGTAAGATATTTTAGATATTTTACACGTTTTAAAATAAGACCAAAAGATGAGTTATAGGAGGGAGAGTGATCTTTTCTTTAACAAAGCAAAAATTGCTTTAATTGATCCCTCGTTATAAATACTCGAAAATCATTGTTGTAAAATCAATCTGTAAAGAAGGTACTACCCCTATTCCCACTATTGACCACGACCCTCTTGACCAAAAATCTGTTTCTAATTTTTACAGAATATGATTGGTTATGCACACCAGAGAGATATATGTATGTACTGGAGATGACGATTCCTCGCAAAGGACCGGCAATAAACACTATGCTACTATTAGCATCTTACTCACATTTATGTTATACTCCGGTCTTGAACACAAAAAACGCCAAACATTTAAATACTAGGCTACTATTTGCATTTCACTGCCACCTGGCATCAAACGCTCCATTCAATTTTGCTTCAAAATGCTTTAAAGTGCTTCATACAAAACGGCGTCTTTGTCGTCTCCAGTATTTATATATCTATGGTGCACACACTGACTCCAGTTCCATTACACAAGGGTGAGATTCGTTCATTAGTCGCCTCATGTAACAAACAGGACTGCCCACATTAAAATATTAAATTACAGGATGCGTTAGAAGTGCATTGTGTGGCGCTCAACCTAGTTTTCCTCTTCACTGAATTTGTGTAATTCTTTCCAACCAGCAACCTGCTTCACACAAATACTTTCACTCACATACATCAAAGTGAAAGCGAGCTAATGTGGTTCAGGTGTTATTAAAAACTTTTATCCACGTAAGTAAAGTTGTGCATATTTCACACACAAACCTTAATCCCTTCTGGTTATTACCTTGAAGCACGTTTGGACTTAGGGCTTAAGTCGATGGGGAGTCTGTTCCCGTACGTTAAGGACATTGAGGTCAGGATCACCTTAAGCCGTGAAGTCCGAAATGCTTACCCGCCACTTTCCTAATACCAGCTCGCTTTGACCTTAGTCCTTTTTCGTTGAATATTTTCCTCATTAAGGCTGTGTATCGCCTGCTCAATAATTCAGGAGCGAGCAACAGGATAATGAATCCGGTCTATCCAATCATCGCCGACAACTTGTAGCCGAAAAGTTTCTAAGTTACAGCTCGTAGGGAATATGGTCACAAACAAAAGGGGCAAAAGTTGCTAACCCCCAGAGAAATTAATCCTCTACACTTGGCCTTCAGCTTATTGCTATTAATATTAGTCCTTCTCGTACTTAATATTACTTTGATTTAACTTAATGTCTACAGGACTCACCTCTGAACTCTACACGTCCAATGAGATTTGACTTGGCCTTCGGCAGTCGAAACTGCATCAGTTTAACAGTAAGCGCCATTTTGAGTGTTTTTCGTCAATACTACTGCTTCGGCTAAGGACAATTCCGAAGCGCTAGAAGTGCATTTTCCACTAACGTCTGCGATGATATTGTGATGGAGCGTTTTGCCTAAAGGACACTGCGGTGGCAGCTTTCCATGATTTTCTTTGTGTTCGTTGCATGTTTTCATAAAACAAGAAACGCTATTCGTGTTTCATTTTATCACAGTTTTCCCGCTTCGAGTGACTTTGATGAAACCGCCAACGAGGGTAGTCCTGTATAACTTTATCGGTAGTGGGATGGATGTGAGTCCTTGTGACTGCAGCACCTGTTGAAGGAAACAAAATTTAAAAAGACATTTTAGTGAAATTTCCAAAAGGGATTTTTTACGTTTTACTATTTTATTTCAGTGAATAGCTGGGGGTTTAACTTTTAAACGTTTTATGAACAATTCAACGACATTAGGGTGGAAGGAGCGGAAAGAATTCGAATCGTTGCGCATATCCATAAAAGGGGCGGGAAAAAGTTTAGTCGTTGTTTGGAAATATTTTTATAGCAAGCAAGGACTTCGGAAATTACCATCGTAAAATACAGGACTATTGTAACGGTTCGACTGAACGAGTCCTGCAAAGATTAGGTTAATAGCCTTCAGATTAAATCTGAAATTTGCCATTATTTTCGCCATTTTAATAAAAACGAAAAGGTTTTCAGTTGACTTCAGGCTTAGCATCTTGCCCTAATGACTTAAAAATACACTGCTTTGAACCATGACTGACCTTTTCCGACTTGAAAAACTGTTAACAGATTTTTTAAATACAGCGCTCAAGTGAATAATGGCGGTAGAATGAAGAATAGATCCCCGAATAAAATTTCAATTCTTAAGTGTTTTTGTAGCAGGGACGTCATTTGCATGGGAGGGAAGGGGGTAAGAACCGTGACCTTTAAATTTTACTTTATTATTTTTTAATAATAAAGTATTGTGATCGACCTGAAATTTCAAAAAAAAATTTGCTACACTGAAATTTTATATTTACATGTTTTAGGACTAGTAAACACCGAAAAGCAAAAAAAAAATGTCCGTCTGTCCGCCGTAGACGCCGTACGCCGTACGCAAAATCGTTTGAAAGGCCGTAGCTCCCAAACCCGTTGAGGTATTAAGTTGAAATTTTTATGGTGGGTAGATTGGGTAAGCTCCTACAACTGGTATCTTTTGGGGGGTTGGTGGTATAACGGGAGAGGAGAGGGGAGCGTTTTAGACGAAAAATTTTGGTTTCTAGATCTCAGGAACCACTTATGCTAGGAGGCTGAAACTTAGAACTTATATGTATAGTACTATGATAGTGGTCTCATTTGCAAAAAAATGATCGATAAGAGTTGAGGGGTGTGGAAGTGGGGGTGAAAACAATGAGTCTTGAAAGCCGGGATTGAAACATTCTAAAATCGATATCTCCTGAACGATTGATGTCAGGAGATTGAAACTTTGTGGTTGTCCTAAGGGATACTTCAAGATTAGACAATGGCTAAAATTTTTAAGGAGGGTGGTGGTGAAAAACTTTGGATTACAATATCTTTCGAACCAATTACACCAGGAAGATAAAATTTAGTTTCTGTATATGGGATCACAAGAGGAATCCACTGAAAGTTTTTTGAGGGGGGAGGTGGGGCACGAAAGTGGGGGGATAGCAATTTCTCAAAAAATGTCATTTTTATATCACAGAAACCGTATCAGATATGATCTTGAAATTTTACAGGAGTTGGGATCGGTAGACCTCGAAATTTAGTGGTGGGGGTGTAGGGGTGATGGTGAAAAAGGGTAGAAAGGAAAAAAGTTCTGATTTTGATTTCTCGAAAACCGTAATAATAGCAAGATAAAAATTTAGGATGACATAAAGCCACTATAGATACATCCAAGTAAAATAAAATTGTTCATAGGAGTAGCAAGGTACGGGGGTGAGGAGTGGTTTTTTATATCTCAGAAACGGCTTATGCTAGAAATTTGAAACGTAGAGTAACTAAAGCAAAAAAAAGTTCAGATTTTTATTGGCGTTCAGAGGTTGAGTAAAAACAATGTCCGTGAATCCTCATTTTCACGAATTTCGTTAAAACTTTTAGACATGTCGAGCTATCAAAGCCATTTTACTTCAGCGTGCTATTTATTATATATAAGCGCCTAGAAACGTTCTTAAAATTTTTCGATATCCAACCACTAAAGTGGTGTAAACTAGTTGTGTACATATTCACGAATTCTGATATATTTCTTAGGTATATTGGGATTTGAAATTCACTTTTACTTCTATGAGCTTAAAACATAGTCGAGGAAAACCCGATTTAAATATTTTTCCCTATTAAACTCCCTGGAGGTATTGTTCAAGTTTTCACTGATTCCGAAAATCTCTTAGGTTTAATGTGATCGAGTTCGCTTTTACTTCTATGGAATATTCTATTGATAAAAAAAATACGTTAATAGATAAAAAAAATCTGCCAACAGTCTGGGCGCAACTTTATTATTTTATGGGTAGAAGTCCGAAACGTCTTTAATGCTTAGATGCGGTGTAGGTTAGCATGCGACTGACAACCTAAGACACAGGAGGCTATTTGGAACGTCATTTTTTAGGTTGTCAGTCGCATATTAACCTACACCGCATCTCAGTATTAAACACGTTTCGTACTTCTACCCATAAAATAATAAAGTTGCGCCCAGACTGTTGGCAGATTTTTTCTATATTATCTTTGAGGGAGTCTAAAAATGTATTTACTCCTTGAAATATGTATTCATACACCACACATCTTACTATTGACCCACATTTGTATGTAGTCGATAAAATCTTGTTCCCCTTCCCATTTCTTCCATATAAAAACAAAATAACATCACCCATCTCAGACTTTGTAAATAGCATGGAAAACTTTAAAGCTCTTAAAAATTAGAACCAGTCTTTAAAGAAAATCAAATAGAAAAGAGTCACCACTCCGTCGCATCGAATTGTTCAAAAGTGAATCATTGAATTTCATTGTGCTCGTACACACGCTCTTGGTTAAGAACGCACAGGACATCCGAATCAAATCACAACTCGTTGTATATCGCAATCTTCTGAGTTCGTCTATTTTTCAATCGAATTTCGACATACAGATGGCGTGGTAGAATCAATTTAGTTTGAACTACCAGTTCACCGACTGAAGAATTAACATTTATTTATGTCAAATCCTATAAAATCAATTTCAAAAATGCAATTCCGTGTTCTGTGAAGTACCAACAACAATTGTGAAATTCCATTAAAGTCATCAAAATATCGTAAGCGTTATTAAAAGCACCCAGTTGGAGTCTCTTTCATGATTTTGCCTTTATAATTCGGGCCTGGTTGCTTATCCTTCATCCTTAGATGGACGGACGATTATACCTCACCATCTTCACAAAAATTATGGAATTCTCACTGGTTGGTTTGCGTTCCAAAACCAATTGAAATAGCCGAGTCCCAAACCCAACAATTGATCATACGTTCCACGCACGGAAAGAAATTTCCTTCAAATCAAAAGCTTTACCATCCCTATTGGAACTGAAATTTGTTCAAAAAACGCGCATTATTAAAGTTTACAGAAAGTTATATTATTCAGTGGCAGGTGATAATTGAAGAAAAAATTAATGAATGCTCGATTGCTTTTAAATTTAATTTTTTTTAAATGAATGGAGAATTTGGCGAACTCAAAGAGATTTGCGTTAAGGACTCACATACCCCTGCATACGCGCTGAAAACCGAGTAAATTTGAAAAATTATTATAAAGGCTATATGGTGAAAAAAAATTTAATTGTTGAGTTCACTATAAAATTTTTTTTTTTAATATTAACATTGTTTTTAAGGGTATAAATGGACTACATATGAAAACCATGGCGCCTCCTGGTCGGCATCATAACTTCACCAAAAATAATTCAATTTGCAAAAATAAAAAAGAATCTTGTAAAATAATGTAGGTGTTATAGTCTGACGGGAATTTTTTTTTTTTTTCAAAAATAAATAAGTTACAGACAGTATTTCAAACTTTAATTTAGTAATCAGTTTTTTTAAAAAAAATTTGCTTTTAATAATTTATAAAAAAAATTCCAAGCAAAAAATGAAAAAAACATTTCGTCGGACTATAGAGAAAATAGTTATCAAAATTTAAATATTGAAAATTGACTGAGTTATTGTGCCGACACTGTCTAAAAACACAGTTTCGAGAAAAATGCGTTTAAAGTTTTTGGTAGGTACAACGTGAACTTACGGCTAGTCTCCCATTCCAGTTTCATACTGTACACCTTCTTCCTCTTGAATCTTCATGTTTTTCATAGATAGTCCAATAAATGACGTTGTTTTCTATTAAACCCAGCTTTTACGAAAAAAACGCTGCTGTTGAGAGTGGCGCGGCAATTAGCCAGAAGCCGCTCCAAACCGATGTCTGGTCACATTTATTGCTATAACTTTGTAATAGAGTCGAATTTTCTAAATTCTAACTTTTTTTTTTAATTCTTAAAAGTATAAAAAATAACAATCTGTAAATAAATCAATTTTTTGAAAATTTCAGGGATATATGAGCCCTTAAAAATAAATTTCTTGCCTTATGATAAACATAAGGTACATCAAGAGCTCGAGATTAATTCAGAATTCTCTGTTAAATAGAAGTACCTCATTATGTCCGCAGAGATGACATATTATACCTACTGCCCCCATATTAAAATCTTATTTAATCCAATCTAATTTTATAAACAAACTGCTGTAGAGGTAAATGGTAATATCTCCCTGCACCGTTCCTTCTATTAACATATTTCTGAGAGAAATGCAAGAAATTTGCCCACAGCTTAGTCGGTTATGAACTTATGAAATTGAAAACTCATACTGATCAACGCCAACTTCTGAAAACGTACAGTCTTAAGTAACTAGAACACAAAGCCCACCTTAATCTCGCACTCAAAGAACTTAAACAATTTAAAAATAAAATGAAGAAAAACTTTTCAATTTCGTCCAGAACTTTCTCTTCTGTATCTAACTTTTTACTGTGCCTTGAAACTGTCTTAAATAATAATAAGATTTACATTTTCCTAATAATGGACTACGCTATTTTCTTTAGAATTTCGTGGGCAAAACTTATCCTGTAATTCAGTTTTCGAAAATGCAGAGGGGCACTGCAAATACGTCGAAACTCATCTGTTTGATTAATGAACAATTTTCTTTCAAAATAAATACAAAAGTTGTCACGTATCCTTTTTATTGTCATAAACTGCTTTCTGTTGTGTACTTTACCAAAAGTGTGTGATGTATATTTTGGTCAGGAGATAGACAGCACGACACAGTGATTTGTTACAGAACAAGTTAAGGAAGTTGCGAGAAAACAGAATTAATTTTTGTTGTCCGAGTAATTATCTGGAATGGTATATTCTACCGCCTGAGGATATTAAATCCCAATTTTTCGCATCCTGGATTTTCATAATTTCATCCTTAAGTCCTTTTGTTTGCCACGATGGGGGAATAACGCAACAACAGTCCTCTTTGGAAAGCCGAAATTCTGGGAATTCTGTATTAGAATCATTAGCTTTAAGTCCATCCGAATCCGAGCATTAATAAGGATTTGGTTGGAAAATAAAATTTGTTAAAAACCCGAGGATTATACCGGATTTTTGGTCCCCAAAAAGAGACAGCATAAAAAATTTAAGAATAAAATTAAAATAATGCCAACAGTAAGGGCACGATTTTATTATTTTTTCGGTAGCTGCGATACAGGTTACTATGCGACTGAAAACCTAAAAAAAATTCTGCTAACAATATAGGCGCTACTTTAATATTTTTTGGGAAGAAACGCGAAACGCGTTTAATTCTGATATGCCGTGTAGGTTACTATGCAACTGAATACCTAAAACAAAACGTTCAAAATAACCTCCTGGCTATTCTTTAGGTTGTCAGCCTCATAGTAACCTAAACCGTATCAAAGCATTAAACACGTTTCGCCCCGACTGTTGGCAGATTTTTGATACGATTTTAATTTTATTTGATTTTTCGGGCAGCTGTTGAGCTCCCCTTTCCATTGCGACATCAATTGTGGAACTCGAATAAAATTTAATTTTTTTCTTGAAAAAAGCATAAGCTCTTGGCAACGCTTTCGACATTTTTTCAAAAACCCCCGATTTAAACGTACTATTACAAAAATTCCTAAAATTGAGGTCAGGAGAGCAAACAATTTCTTAAATTTGCAACCAGGAGAGGCAAAAGAAGAATTAAATTTTTTTTTTGTCTAAATTTTTGGCCACTATTCCCCATTTTTGATCCGATTTCATCATCTGGAGCCGGGAAGAGCGGAGCCCTCAGTGGCCAGTTCATCAGCCCGCCCATTTCCCATTATGTCTCTATGCCCTGGGACCCATAGCACAGTGACTTTGAGCCGTTCCGCTAAACCGGCTAGTTCGTTACGGCATTGCTGAACTAGTTTAGAGGAGGTGGTAGCCGAATCTAGTGCTTTGATTGCGGCTTGGCTGTCGGTGAAAATGACGATATTGCATTTTGGCGACGAGTCGTGTTTTAGTGTACGACAAGCCTCCCGGATCCCGAGTATCTCTGCCTGGAAGACGCTAGCGTGGTCCGGGAGGCGGTAGGACTTAGCGATATTATGTGTATCTGAGAATATTCCTGCTCCGACCCCGCAGTCCATTTTCGAACCGTCGGTAAATATTATCGTGTCGAAGTCTGCTTCCAACGCACCGTTCTTCCACTACTCTCCAGTTAGGAAACCAACAGAAAATCGTTTCGTGAAGCTAATTTTGGGGGTGATGAGTCAGTCGGTGACGTAACCAATTCCTTTGGTAACTGTCCTAGGATATTACTATGCCCGTACGGCTTCGCAGTCCAGCACCCAGATTCTTTGAGTCTGACGGCATTGTTTGATGCGGTGTTTTTTAGATAAAGGTCGATTGGTAGGAGGTAGAATAGCGAGTTTAGAGCATCGGTCGGGCCTGACCGCATAGCACCTGTGATGCATATTGCCGCACTTCGTTGAACTCGACTGAGTTTATTTATGTTATAGTCCTTACTCAGAGCAGGCCACCAGACTAGTGACCCGTAGTTGAGAATTGGACGTATTACAGCAGTGTACAGCCACAAAACCATCCTTGGTTTGAGTCCCTACTTCTTTCTGAAGGTTCTTTTGCAGGCGTAGAAGGCCAGACGGGGTTTCTCCACCCGGTTTTCTATGTTGAGTTTCCAGCTCAGCTTTGAATCAAGAATAACACCAAGATACTTTGCGCTGGAGGAGAGCTGGAGCGGTTGGCCGTTCAGGCGGGGAAGGTTAAAGTCTGGTTTCTTGGTTTTCCTGGTAAATAGCACCAACTCACTTTTATCCGGACTTACACCGAGGCCACAGCCGGTAGCCCAGGTGCTTACCTTACCCAGAGCTCCGTCCATGATCTCCCAGATTACGGAAGGAAATAATCCTGAGACCAAAATCACCAGATCGTCCGCGTACGCAATCACTTAGATTCCCTCCCTGTCTAGCCTTACTAGGATTTTATTCATGACCAATAGCCAGAGCTAGAGGTGAGATAACACCACGGGATTTGTAAATAATCATCATAAAATTTATTTCGAGATTTTGCAATATTCGACCCCTTAGGAGTACGATTTTACGAATTCCGACATATCTCTTTGATCTGAAGTGCAACCGAACTAACTATTTTTTTTCTATACATTCGCCTAAAAATCGATTTCACAATTTTTTGATATCATGTCGGCATTTCATCCCTATGTTTTGATTGTAGTTGAAAAAAAAATTGCTCAACCGTTTCAAGTTCTACAAGCATATTTCAAATGCTCCAAGTTCCTATGGACGGATTACAAATAATCTTTCCCGGAAACTAAGAGTGGCCAGCTGCAATGTGCAGTTGGACATATGTACATAACTCAGAATTTATGTTCCAATAAATAACTTGAAACTTCTCGGCTGGTTGCAGTTAGTTGATCCCGAATCAATTTCTGAATTTTATGACTGACGAAATGTTTTAAGCTCTCGAGCAAAAACCAAGTCCAATATAAAATTCCAGTAGCTCAAAATTATCGTCATCATATTCCCATCAACGAGCAAGAAAATAAAATCCTTCATTCCGATCATCGCAAGAAGGACTATCTGCCCCGGCTTCAAGGGTGGTGACTGCAAACTAGGTCAACATCTAAATAATTCCAATAGCTCGGAAACCAACCTCCTCCTCCATCATGTGTGCATACTGGACGAAATTCTTGTTAGTAGTGAATTTTCTTTTTTCATACCTATAAAATTTAGACATTCCGGCAGAAAGTCCTGGCATCCTGACTCCGACATTGTTGCAATTATTAACAATTTCTAATCCTGTTTGGTATCACGAAGTTGGCAATAACTTGGAAATTCCAAACTAAATGGACTGGAATAAAACTGTATGGGGAATCCTTTGGCCTTAATAAAGGTTGGTTTCGTCCTGAATCACGGCACATGGAGTCCCAACATTAAATTTGCAGCCTTGTAGGAAAAATTGTGCATACATGGCTTCAATTTTATCGCAATATGCCGGGGGCAGGGATTACAAACTTATAATATTTGCGCAGATATTTACACGTGAACAAACAGGGGGTGAATTCCATAGACTTCATGTGATACGTACAAGGGTGGTTTTGATTTATTTCCTTTGCTCGATTTCGGTATCAGATTTTCGGTGCATCCTGTAAACGGGCCTCGATGTATTCTATTAACTCGACTTCAATATGTTTGTTTCGAGTAAACACTTGTGTGGAATGTGGATGCAGAACATGTGCCTGAAAGGCCTAACGTGTGATATCGAGTAACTATTCGAAAATTGTGTCAAGGATAACAAGAGCGGAATATAAGCAGAATTAAAGCTCTTGGGTTTGGTACAGGTAATATCCATGGAAGTATTTTATCGCGATAGCCTTGAAATTGATTCCAAGTCTCATCCTTTTTGCTAGAAATAAGGATGCGATCAGATAATTCGATTTTTTTACTTCTAGATAAAGTACTAGAGTATTACATGTATGATCTAAGAAACCCGAAAAGACTTTTCAGGAAACTTCTTCCTTCCCTAAGACAGTTCGACTTCTTACGAAATTCACGCCTGGATTGGATCCACATTTATGGCTGCTAACTTCACAATAGGCAAGCATAGGTATTACGAGGGTGGCTCCTTCCCTTTCATTCAGTCACACAGTGGCCCTTTATACGATAAAAATCATGGAAGTCATATCAATATTCAGCAGGTTTTCTTGTTGCCGAAACACCTACTATCTTTGATCTTCTTGAGACTATACATAATTTAGAATTTTAAAATTCATTCTCGTGAACACACTGAACGTATTGAGCGCTTTATAATTCACGGTAGCAACCTACCTGTTTGACAATTAATTGGTGGGAGTTGAATATTTGCATCAATTATTTACGAGTATAAAAGGAGATTCAGGATCCAAATATTAAAACCATTAATAATAAATGCCAGTACCTATTCAGTTTTGGGTTTTCGTAAGTAAAGTGGCATTCTATTCTTTAGTAGCTTTTTTTTAAATTCTTCAAACTATTTTTAAAGCTATTTGGCGTTCATTGTTTAGTAAAAAATGTTAATTCTAGAGATAGCAAAGTCAATATACTTTTATTGAATCTTTAAAATGTTGTCTGAAAAATGTTCTGTCCTCACCTCTATGGTGAGGACAGAACATTTTCACGCTAGAAAAACAAAATTGTTGATAGGGGAAGTAATGGTACGGAGGTGGCGATGTTTTTTGAATCTTAGAAAAAGGTTATGCTAGAAAGTTAATAATTCTTATGTACGAGTATATGTATATGTAAGTGTATAGGTACTACAAAAGTAGTCAAAGCATACAAAATTCCGATTTACATTGGCGCACGGCGGTAGGACAAAAAAATTGCTCACATTTTCACGATTTTTGTCATTTCTTTCAGGCCTGGCGAGGTATCGAATCAATTTTACTTCTGCCAGCTCTTAATATAAACGCCTAGAAATTTTCTCAAATTTTTCGAGGGTGTGAAGTAGTTGAGCACTTTTTCACGAATACCGACATATTTCTTAGATCTAATGAGATATCGAAGTCGCTTTTACTTCTAGCGGCTTAAAATTTAATCGTCAAAATATTAAGAAATTTTCGATATTCAACCACCAAGTGTGAAAGGTTGTTGTGCACCGCAAAATCCGACAAATGTTTAAAGTTTAATGAGTACGGAAAAACTTTTGCTTTGCTCCCTAAAAATATTATTTTTAACAATAATATACCCCCGAAGTATGTTGCAAATAGTCGCGAAATTTGAACATTGTGGACCGAATCGTTTAGGATACACAATTCTTAGACTCTTTCGGATGTATATGTTTTCACGAATTCTGACATATCTGTTATGTGTAATAAGATATCGGATTGATTTTTAATTCAACGGGCTTTATATAATTGCCCCAAAACCCCTTTCCAGAATTTTTTGGAATTCAACCTCTTAGGGTGTAACGAGGTTTCATACGTTTTCACGAATTCTGCCAAATCTTTTAGGCTTTATTAGATATCAAATTGGTTTTTACTTTTTGTTTAATCGCCTAAAAATCGATCTCAGGATAAATATCCCATAGATGGAGTAAAGAAATTGTACACATTTTCACGAATTTCACCATATGTTTTAGGTCTGATTAGATAATGAATAGGTTGTTACTTCGACGGGTTTTTTGTTTTGGGCTTTATGGTATATGAAGAACAACTGATGAATGATGAAGGCGGTATTTTACAAAGAACAATTCTATTGACAAAATTAATTTTCCAAATAACTTCCATGTTTCGAAATAACCAGTGCTATATTTCCACTTTGACCGCGTCACGTATTCTGACTCAAAATCGTAATTAGTGTTTCAAGGATCAGTAGCGTCACCACATCTGTCGCACTTTAACCTTAACCACTTCCCGGACTTTGTCCCGAAAAATAATAAGATGTGAACATACTTGTGGTGATACTTGTGGATTTGGAAGACACCAAACTACAGAAATTGGTTTCCGGTCTCGATCTCGATCTGATGAGATCACTTGCAGGCAATAATTTCAGCGAGTTAATACTCAAAAAATGTTGGCTTCAAAGATTGCCACCTCAAACTCAGGCAATTCTTACTGTTTCTTCTAGTTCTTTAGAAGAATTAAGTAAAATTGCAGACAGAATAGTTGATACGTCTTGGCATTCCATTTCTAGTCTTACAACTCCTTCAATTTCACCTAATGTTCAATCTCTAAATATTAACTCACTTCTACAAGAGATCGTGAACTTATCCACCTCAATTAGTGAACTTATCGACCTTAATTAGTGAATTTACTGATTGGAACGAAAGACGAAAATCAGATTTTTTTTTTTTGTTGAATGTTTTCACAGTACATGTTGAAATGAAAATCAGGTTAAGAAAAAATACAAAAATATTGATTCAGTGTTGGAATCGGCGACTTCCAATACTATTTCTAATTCGAGTCGCCTAATTATATCGGATATCTTATCTGGACTAAATTTCCTTATAGATACAGACATATCTGTAATTCCAAAGCAAGTACTGATTACAGATATCGAAATCCTAATTTAATTCTATCTGCAGCTAATTGCTCAACTATTGCAAACTATGGTTGTCAAAAAATCTCTGTTTCTCTTGACCTAAAAAGAGAATTTCAATGGAAGTTCATTGTAGCAGACGTTGACTGACCCATTATAGGTGCGGATTTTCTCAGACACTTTGGTTTGGCTGTCGACCTTAAGCAGCGCTGTTTAATCGACTCCTTAACAAGTTTGAATTCCCCAATGGGTGAAATCACCCAAACACCAACCACAGCCTTAGCAATTTTTGCTACTTCAGCAATAAATCACATCTTTTGGTCTCCGCAATGCGGCTCAGACCTATCAGAGGTTCATCTATTATATTTTAAAGGATCTAGACTTTTACTTTGTCTATATTGATGACATATTACGAGGGTGAGTCAAATATAAACCGGACTTTTGTCTTTATGAGTCTCAGGCTCTGCCGAGCGGTCTGGCTGGGTGGGGGGTCTTAGGTTGGTTTGTTAAGAGTGGGGACAGCCGCTCCCGGGCTGCTCATTCTTCCAGTTGATCAGTAGCAATCATGAGTGAGCAAGTGGTTCCTTTATCCATTGAGCAACGTATTATTATTAAATTTTTAACAAAAGAAGACGTTTCACCATCGAATATTTTGGCTAGGTTGAAGGTGCAGTTTGGTGACAATACGCTTTCACGGACACAAGTGTTTGATTGGGCTAGAAAATTTAAAAATGGACGAGAAAGTGTAGAAAATGAAACTCACGATCGACGCCCAAGATCAAGTGTAACTGATGACAATGTTCGAGCGGTTCAAAATCTAATCGAGGGTGAACGCCGATTCACTATTGATGAAATCGCTTCAGAAGTGGGTATTAGCCATGGTAGTGCTTATTCCATCATCGCAGATCATCTTGGCTTCCGAAAAGTCTGCGCCAGGTGGGTCCCAAGGTTATTGACCGAAAATCAAAAAGCGGAAAGGCTTAAAATTTCTGAGCGACTCTTAAATCGATTTCACCATGAAGGCGATAGTTTTTTGAGATGAATTGTCACGTGTGATGAGACTTGGGTGCACAATTACACCCCCGAGTCAAAAATGGCTAGCAAGGAATGGCGGCGGAAAGACGAAGATTGTCCAGTGAAAGCCTAAACGCGCCTCTCAGCCGGAAAAGTCCTCGCAACTGTATTTTTTGATTACAAAGGAGTTTTACTGATCGATTTCCTGCACGACCGACGTACAATAAATGCTGCCTACTACTGTCAGCTGCTAGAGTCAGCAAAAGCCGCCTACAGAAACAAAAGAAGGAAAAATTCCATCAGAGAGGTCATTCTCCTCCATGACAATGCCCGATCTCACACAGCTGCATTGACAAAGGATAAATTAATTGAGCTGCATTGGGAGACCCTGGAGCACCCTCCCTATTGCCCACACTTGTCCCCATGCGACTATTTTTTGTTTGGTCCCATGAAGGAAGCTTTGGGAGGCGAAAAATTTGAAGCGAATGAAGAAGTTTAGGAGCGCGTGCGCAACTGGTTGACAACTCGACCTCAAACTTTCTATGAACAAGGAATTTTAAAGCTGCCAAAACGTTGGGAAAAATGTGTAGAGCGTGCAGGAGACTATGTAGAAAAATGATTAAAGTCTTATTTGAATATTATTACTGTTAATAAATGTGTATAAAAAAAGTCCGGTTTATATTTGACTCACCTAATAGCCTCAAAGTCAGAAGATGGACATCTCACACATTTACATAATATCTCTAAACGTTTAGAAGATAATAGTTTAATAATAAACATTAAGAAATAAAGTTTTTTAAAACCAGAAGTTGATTTCCTTGGTCATACTATTGATTCAAAAGGAATTCGTCCCATAGCTTCGAAGGTTGAGGCAGTCCTGTCTTTTCCAAATCGAGATGAGACGATTTTTAGGCATGATTAACTTCTATCGAAGATTTATTCCTCATGCAGCTTCATCTCAATAAATTTTGGATGCATTCACTTGTGGAAACAAGAAAAAATTGTGCACATCATTCTTCTTACACCTTCTTTCGACACTTCTTTCGAGCACTCCAAACCAATTTCTAAATAGTCCACCAAACTAGACTTTTAAGTTTCGATAATATATAATATTTTTAATGTTTAAATAAGTATCAAGTTGGTCCTATATTCCTACTCTAGGAAGAGTGTGTGGTGATCACGTGTTCACCTACTTGTTTTGGTTGCGTTCGGTATCAAGACTGGAAAGAAGTAGTAGTCGATATAATTTTTGGAAAATTAATTGAACATCAAGCAATGAAAATTTTCAGTTGAGAAATGGATTTAAAACAAATACGTTGTAAATGATAATTAAAATATGAATATTAAATATTATAAATTTAATTAAAATAAATTAATTTAAACATCTTAAATATAAAATATGTTTCTTTGATTAGAAGTATACCTCAGCTCCTCATACTATTTGCAAATTGCTTTGCTCTTTATAAATTACAATATATTCAACTTCCTAGCACAAGCGGTACATAAAATATGTACATTAAAATTTTTCATCTAAAACTATCTATGTTTTCCCTCTGCTCCATCCCTCAAAAAGTGAACACTTAAAGGGATTTATAAGCTACAAGCGTTTGCGTATGACGTACAGACCAAATTTATTGTTTTCCCTTTTTCGGTCTTCACTATTAAAATAATAAAGTAAATTTTAAAGAAAATTGTTTATGGACGAAAAATCAACTTTCTCATACTGAAAAAAAATTTTAATTCGTGCTTAAGGTACCACAATTTTAAATTTGTATACTCTAGATATTATAAAGCTACGACTTTGAAATTTGGTATACGTTTATTTTTCAATAGTTGGAGCCAAATGTATGATTATGAAAAAAATCCTATTAGTCCTTCGTGTGGCTACCATACAAAGATCCTGATAAAATGTCTTAAATTAATTTACGAAACTCACAATAACTCAAGTAATCGTTTAGCTATGAATTCGGAATACTGTACAAATTAGTTTTGAGTGAAAACGAAGTTCGACTTTACTAGTCAGTGAAATCCTTACTCACTCCTTCTGGTACCTTCCATACAAAAAATCCTTAAGACATGTGTTCAACAATATTTTTCGATGACTTTTGAACGCTTCAAGCTACGAATTTGAAATTTTGTACACATTAATTTTTGAAGGAAAAGGATAAATATGTAAGAAATCTTGTGAGTCCTTCCTGCACCGGCTAGCAGCCGATCGTGACTGCAATATGTTTTTTATTAAGATGGAATTACAGTGAGCGCGATGCGCGCGACGCGACCGAAGACTCAATTGCATCGCGCGCGCCATTTCACGAAACCAATTTCATGAGCACGTTGAATTACTTCCCGCAACCGTCAAATAGTTTTATACTAAAGACTAAAATATTTTATTCGTAAGCCGAAGGTCCTAGTCACTAGCGCTCTAAATAATTTTTGTATATTTATATACAGGGTGTTTGGTACTCCGTGCACGACCTTGTAAGGGGTTATTCCTTGATATATTTGAAGAAAAAAATTGTTCCACAGGGTGGGTCAATTTTCAATAACAGTGGAGATACAGGGTGGTTAAGAAAAGTGTTTTTGACCGGTACCCTTACTTACTTAAAACGTTATATCTTGAAAACGAATAATCACAAGGCAAAGTGTTATAACTCATTTTTTAGGGAATCAAATTACCTTTCATTTGATGTAACAGTCTAAATTGTAACTGCACCCAATCTTGAGATATTTACTCGAAAACACCAATTTTTGCTACGTGAACCCTTAAAATTCAGTGATCAATGTAGTTTTTCTCAGAAAACCCCATTATAAACATGTCATTTTAATTTTATTTTTTTATGTGCCGTATTATTACCTACAAAAGCTGCATACATATGTATGAGTTACGATTAACATTTTGGAAGTAATAGGTAAAAATACATATCGCATAAAAATTAAATATTCCAAAAGTCAGTGCATGTGCATGTTGATCTACACTACTTGTTTGAACTAAAAGAATTTAATAATGGTTTTTATGTTTTATTTAAAAAAATTTTGTTATAATACATGTTCAAAATGGCCACCTTCATTTTGAATGCACGCTAAAGCTCGTTTGGCGAGTGTTCTCTTGGTATTCTCTTACTTCTATTGCTGCCGCATCGATTCTGATATTTAGATCTTCCAATGTTTCTACTGGCGTTGCGTAGACTAGGTCCTTTATCCGTCCCCATACAAAGAAATCCATAATAGTAAGATCAGGAGATCTTGCAGGCCAGTGTATCGGTCCATTTCTACCGATCCAGCGATTGCTATAATTGGAATTTAACCAATCTGTGATCTGTCTGCATTTACTCTCCTTGTTCTAACGCTGCCAGTTTCCCTAGTTCTCCTGTAAACGTCCTGAAATACTCTCCTGTCAGGTGTCCGTCGATGGGGATGTCTCTGATGGTAAAGCCTTCGCGCGGCTTGTCCATTTTCGCGACACTCTCCATAAATTAACACAATGTCAGCATATTCTTCATTGGAGTACTCAGACATTTCGAAATTATTTTTTTTATTCTACTGACACCTTCTTCTTTTAGCAACGTAACTAAAACTGATAAAAATATGAAGGTAGTTTTGCTTTTATAGGCTTTTTATTTTGTAAGGCACCCTATTAAAAAAGGCATAGTACCGCACCCAGTATTACCTACCACATCCAGGTAAAAGCATCAATTATGTTGAAACTCAGTTACATTTCATTGTTTTCCTACATACTTTAAATAGTAATAAATGGGCAATAAAAATACTTCAGTACTACCGACAAATTAAACGAGGTCCACTTTATGGAACTGACTTTTGAAATATTTAATTTTTATGCGATATGTATTTTTACCTATTACTTCCAAAATGTTAACCGTAACTCATACATATGTATGCAGCTTTTGTAGGTAATAATACGGCTCATAAAAAAATAAAATTAAAATGACATGTTTATAATGGGGTTTTCTGAGAAAAACTACATTGATCACTGAATTTTAAGGGTTCACGTAGCAAAAATTGGTGTTTTCGAGTAAATATCTCAAGATTGGGTGCAGTTACAATTTAGACTGTTACATCAAATGAAAGGTAATTCGATTCCCTAAAAAATGAGTTATAACACTTTGCCTTGTGATTATTCGTTTTCAAGATATAACGTTTTAAGTAAGTAAGGGTACCGGTCAAAAACACTTTTCTTAACCACCCTGTATCTCCACTGTTATTGAAAATTGACCCACCCTGTGGAACAATTTTTTTCTTCAAATATATCAAGGAATAACCCCTTACAAGGTCGTGCACGGAGTACCAAACACCCTGTATATTCAATTATTGTAATAAATAAATAAATTTTATTCGCAGCCTGCAAACGCATTGCTTTTTTATTTAATAGTCATTGATTTTTCGATATTTATTAGACGACTGATGTCGCCTACACCTTGTTACAATTCTTTTATAACCTGTTTATGTCCATGCAATTGAACGCTTTTTCATTAAAATTCAAAGCCTTCCCTTTATGCCTTAACACCAAATCCAATTCGAGTTTAAATTTATGTAAACCGTGTGATTTATTTCAAATGCAAATATAACTGAAGTGATTTTTCTTGTACTCTTATAAAAAGAAAGGTAGATTCTTTGAAAATTTCCTTATTGCTTTCATCCCTTATTCTGCACCCAATCTGAACTAGGGTGTCCATTCAACCGCTTTCGTAATAAGAGCTGAACATCTTCTAGAACTTTCTATAAGTATATTGGAGTCTATAGTTCTGATTTCAGAATCGTAAAGTATCCTGTGAAGTAACATATCATGAAGTAACATATCTTCTTCTCTTCTTCAGCAATTGGCTATTTGTGAAAATTTGCATTTTTATCGAACATTTACTTGATTCAGCCAGTCGGAAAAATGAATCTGGTTAAAGCATCTGGCATCTAGGGGGTAATAAAGCAAATATACATCTCTTGATGATAGTAGGTTAAGGGCGCACTATTTCCAAGGCATAAGAACAATATTGAGGACAGTCTGAGACTTTGCTGAGTATTGAGTAGTAGAACAGAATATATGGCAATGAAGTAAAACTAAAATATTAAAAGTCTCTCTAGACTTCACTTTACTTCAAAACAGAAGCAATCGTAATCAACCTGCGAATCGATGATATTACTCTAAATATTCACCGAGGTAGAAGCTTACACCTGGCATAATTTATTCAAATCGAATAATGTTTATAGTGTCCGTAGGGCTCTAAATTTTCATGAATAATTGCAGTTCTGGCTGATAAAAGCCTTATTCGACCTACAAAAACAACGAGATATAACTTCCAAAATTGGAGCGAAAATTAGAAATTGGTCGCCTCTACATGGAAATACTTTTGTTTCCCCTTTCCTTGATAGGATCACACTGGAAATGAAAATGTTGCATTATAGATGATGCACCTACCTGTATGGGGTGTATTTTTTTAAAGGAAGATTATATGTTGAAATCTTCAAAAAACTGAGTAAAACACTCAAACAAACGTTTTCGAGACATACAGTTTTTAGCCATTTTTTCCATAAATAAGTTCTGAACTCTACAGCTACCTAAATTAGTTTTTCACTGTTAAAGGTAAAATTCTTGGAGTTGGTTCTTGGTAAAATTCTTGGAGAGCTGTAAGGTTGTTTCACATAATTGCATGATACACACTCTGATTTATTTAGTGCAACCCGATGATGAAACAGCTTTGTCGGATCTAGTCTAAAACAGTTTTCAATCAGACATTTTCAGTGAAGTTTTCTTCAACTGTCTTATTATTGTCTTCAATTGCAATAGACAATGCTACTTATCGTTGTAACCTAACGACTATAGAAGTTGTTCACGTTTAGCTGAAATGATTTAATCACGTCAGTCATTCTTTTTTTTTTAATATAACGTAGTTAAGATCTCTCGATTGTTTATAAACAATACCAGAGATGTGTATAAGTACCATACTAGAAAAGACTACCTGCCCATTCTTGAAAATTAGTTGGCATATGTTTGCCAGCTGTTTAGCGTTCATTCACTGAATACAATTTAATTATATTTGCGCATATTTCTCTGAGTATTTTCAGTGCCACAACTTATTGAACTACATAGAAACAGGAAATTAATAAATCGATATCATAAACTGTTTTCAACTAAAACTAACTTGAAAACGTCGTTTTTTTTTGAATTTATGTTCAAAGTATTTTGTTCGTTGTTACTCGTAGTGGAAACATTTATTGTATTATAACTCAAATTTAAATACATAAATAAAATGATCAGAGGTAGTATAATGTAATTATGTACTTGTTAAGATTGTCTAAAAACCATTACGTAATTAAATTTCCCGACTAGGTTGTTTCTTTCAGAGAAATTGCACAGAGTTGGAAGTCAGGTTAAAGTGAAAGGAATAGAGACTCGTACCTCCAACAATTTCTAGGACGTAGACAGATTCACCTGCTCACATTATTCTTTGTACATATCCTATCAAGTCGTGAAAAGAAAGAGGGTGTTGCCAGAGGCGTAAAATTTAAAGGTCGAATGATTCAAGTATCAGAAGCAGAAAGATTAAAGTTGTCTGATCATAGAATATAAATTAGATTATAAGTTGAACACATGTACATATGGAAATAAATCAAATCAAATCAAAAAAACAAAACGGAAGGAACATCTTAATCACGTAGTTTTTTCTTCTTAGTTACACTTAATTAAAAAAAAGAATTGTTCACTTCCTGAAATGGTTTATATTAAAGGTAAATAAATCCGAAAGTTCTTAAGCTAGAGCCATAAATAACCCTCGTTTTTAAGGTGACAAATTATGCTGTTATAACATGAAGGAAAAAAGTTAGTTTAATCATCCCGTTTTTCAGTTAAATTACCGCAAATAAAAAAATTATTCCTCTGGAACGTTTAAAAAAGGGATAAAAATCGGTGATGAAGAATAGTATTATAGTAGGAATTTTTCAAAAAAATTAATTTTTATATATCAAGAATCGTATCGGCCTAGTAGCCTAGTAGAGCAAATTGTTTAGGGCAACTTCTTTTAGGGGTGGGTGGAAAGAGAAAAATTGTTTTATTTCTCGAAAACCGTAAAGGATAAAAAGCTAAAAGTTGTAGGCAATGTAGACCCACTAAGAGGCAAAAATTTTGATAGGTGTAGCAATGTACGGTGGTGGGTGGTGGTTTGTTGTATCTCAGAAATGGTTTATGCTAGAAAGCTGAAACTTTATACGTACATATATGTAGATACCGCAGAAGTAATTAACGTAAAATAAAGTCCCGATTTATACTAGTGTACGAAGATGTAGTGAAAAAATTCGACTAATTCTCATTCCATTATGGAGATATTGAGTTCATTTTCACTGCTAATTCCTTTAAATATAATCAGAGAAAAATGGATTTAAGTATTTTCAATATTCAACCCCCTAGGGAGTGTAAGGTATTATTCAATTTTTCGCGAATCCCGACAAATCTTTTAGGTTTAATGAGATCGAATTCGCTTTTACGTACTTCTATAGGTTTTATATATAAAGATCTAATAACTAATTACAGGGTTTTGCGATATTCAACCACTAGATGCCTTAAACCGATTCCAAACGTGTCCGTTTTTACGAATTCCGACATATCACTTAGGTCTTATGAGATATCGAATTGTTTTTACTTTGAAGGGCTTTCTTTATAGTCGCCTAGAAATCGATTTAAGAATTTTTACTTTATTATTTCAATAATACAGTATTGTTATCGATTTTTAAAAAAAAAAAATTTGCTACGCTCAAAATTTTTTTTTTCACGTTTCATGACTAGTAGACACGAAAAAAGCAAAAAAAAATTTCAGTCCGTCTGTCCGCCGTGCGCCGTACGCCGTACGTCGACCGCTGTACGCAAAATCGTTTGAAGGCTCGTAGCTCCCAAACCCTTTGAGCTATTAAATTGAAATTGAAATGAATAGACTGGGTAGGCCCCTTGAAGTGACCAAATTCTGAGTCGTGGGGGTGTGAGGGGGAGGAGGGGTGCGTTTTAGACGGAAAATTTTGGTTTCAAGATCTCAGCAACCGCTTATGCTAGGAGGCTGAAATTTGGAATTTATATAGAGCTTCAATAGTGGACCTATTAAATCCGATATTGGTGAAGGGGTTTGGGAGCGGGGGGAAAAAGAATGCGTCCGAAACGCAAAAAAGGCGAGATCGCCACATTCCAAAATCCATATCTCCTAAACGGTTAATGTCGCAAAATTAAAACTTAATGAATATCTGTAGGTATACTAGGAGCATTGATCGGAAATAAATTTTTGAATGGGGGCAGTGGCGTACGGCGGTGGGGGTGACAAATTTCAGATTACAATATATCACGAACCGATTGCACGAGACAAATAAAATTTGGTTTGTGTATAAAGATTGACAAATGAAGTCTGCTGAAAGTAAAATTTTTTAAGGGGGCGGTGGAGCATGACAGTGGAGGGGATATGAATTTTTCTAAAAAATCACGTCTCATATCTCAAGAACAGTACAAGATAGATGCTTGAAATTTTTAACCAGAGGTAGGACTAATAGATCCCTAGCAGAAAACAAAATTTTGGAAGTGTGGGTGTAGAGGGCGAGGGTGGGGGAGGGTGAAAAGGAAAAAGTTGCGATTTTTATATCTCAAGAACCAATAATGACATAAAACTGAAACTTGGTATTTAGATAGAGCTATATTAGTAGCATGTTGGAAAAATATAAATTTTTATAGGGGCAGTATGGTACGAAGGGGGAGGATGTTTTTCCTATCCATAGAACGGCTTATGCTACAAAGTTGAAACTTGGTACGTTTATGTAAATCAACCAGAAAACTAATTTAGATAAGAAAAATTTTAAATATCCATTGGCGTTCGGAGGGAGGGGGGCAAAAAAAATGATCAGTGAAAATGGAATGAAATATATTTTCACGATTTTCGTCATATCTATTCGGTCTTCCCAAATATTGAATTCATTTTTATTGTACGACTTCTTCATATAAATACCTAGAAAGTGCTTTCGGGATTTTTTAAAATTCGACCACTAAGGGGATGCAAAGGGGGTTGTAAACTTTTTCACGAATTCTACTATATCCCCAGATCTTATCGGATATCGAATATCTTTTCACTTTCACGTGCTTGCGTAATAATCGCCTAAAACTTGTTTTTAAGTTTTTTCCTTTTTCAGCACCTAAGAGGGTATAAACGGGTTGAACACGTTTTCACGAATTCCGTCATTTCTTTTAGAAGTGATAAGAAATTGAATTGGTTCCTACTTTCTCGTGCTGTCTTCATATTTATTTATTAACTCCTTTCAGGATTTTTGGATATTCAACCCCGAAGTGGGTGTTTCTTTTGCATATCTGATGATATATCGAATTCATTTTTACTTCCTAAGGTTTCCGATATAAAAAAGCCAAAAGTTCAATTTCAGTATTTTAGATATTCAATCCTAATGGGTGTAAGGGGGTTGTATGCTTTTCAAAACTTCGACATATTGCTTAGATTCTATGAGATAATAGATCGCTTTTCACTTCCACAGACTTTTTATATAATCGCCTACAAACCCATTTCTCAATTTTTCGATATTCAACCCCCAAGGGTCTGTATATGTTTTCACAATTTTTGCCATCCCTTAGTTCTGATGAGATATAAAATTCATTATTACGGCCAACCAATTCACGATTTTTCGAATTTCCAGAACCAAGGGGGTGTGAAGAGTTTGCTTACGTTTTCACAAATTTTTCAAAATCCCTCGTATCTCATGAGATATCAAGTTGCTTCTTATGAAATCGTCTCAAAACCTGTTTCACAATTTTTTCGAAATTCAAACTCCAAGTGGAAGTAATGGCTTTGTATACGTTTTAAAAATTCATCATATCTCTTAATTCTGATAAGGCAACTTCTATGGGCTTTTAGTGTACATAATATATCGAAATTCGAATAGTCTACACGGGCTTTTCCAATGTTTAATCGGCTAAAAATCGCTATATTAAATATTTTTATTTTAAGAACAAAATTAATTTTCCAAAAAATCTAATAATCTCGAAGCAACTCATAATACACACCGACTTTGACCGCTCCCGGACTTTGACCTGAAAAATAATAAAGTTTCGAGACGGTGGTGTTCTTTTTCTCAGAAACAGTTTATGCTGGAAAGTGGAAAATTGGCTCATAAGTGTAATCCATGTAGCAGTGGCGTGCTGCTTTTTAAAAATTATATTTTATATTCTGCAATATACATATGTAGGTATGCAATATTTTCCGATTTTTTCAGTAAGTAAACTGGCTAGATCTGGGAATTTTTCAGTCACAAATACTTACAGCTTAAGGTTCTTTGTTTATATTTTTATCTTTATTGTCTAAAAAAAATAAAGAAATTTCTTTAGAAATTTCCTCAAGTATTTCGTACATGCGTACTTTGGAGACCTTGACAATTAAAAACCACTCCAAACATTCGAATGCAAAACACATCTGTTGTGTTTTACTGGAACGTATTATTTTTTTACATTTTCCCCGAATTATTAAAAAATTTAAACAAAACCTTTGTAACATTATATTGACGTTAGCACTTAATTGAAACAATTAAAAAGCCAGATGCCGTATATTTTCCTCTTCCTATAAAAGCGAATAAATGTTCTAAGCGTTCATTCAAACAGTCCAAACTACCGAGCTTAGACCCGAAAGCAACGAAAGTCGGCACCATGAAATTTTCTAAAATCTTGATTTTGTTCGTAATAGTCCTATTCATTTTTGCAGACCAAAGTGATGCAAGTCGTAGGTGGTGGAAACGCTTGGGAAAGAATATTGTAAGCAAATATTTTAATATTTTTTTTGACTATTTCCATAATTAAATTAACTTAATTTTGAAATTATTAATACATAAAAAAATATTTCTCGTACTTCTCTAGGAAAAGGGTGCGAAAAAATTGAAGCATGTAGCCGAAGAAGCTGCGCCAGTCATCGCACTAGCAGGCGCTCTTGGGTAGTTTGAATTGTTTTGCAATCTGTCCTGGAAATAAAATCATTGTACAAACGAGAGAGCCGTTTTTAGATATGTAGATTTTCTTCAATTTTCTAGCAGTTTCAGTTTCTCTTCGCCTAATCTTCTCGAGCATTGCATATTGCACTATTACCTTCGTATAATTTAATGCCTACAGGAACGTAACAGCAGAGTTACTTGACTAAAGAATCTATTGACATCAATTAATGTTTATACTTTAGAATCATATAGAGTATTATAGGTTAGGTTAGGTTGAGAAGGGTGGACTGAAGCGATGTGCCCCAGTCCATCACGAGAGATCACTGTGGATCCATTGTGGTCCCTTCGTATAAAAACCGGGCTCTAGACTATTGATTCCAAATATTGCTCTTCCTTATGAAGAGAGTAGTTCTCCATAAAGGAATCATCGCAAGTTCTGATATATCGGTTAAGGAGAATTTTCCCAAGTACCGATGCCTGGTGCGCGCCAGACTTTCACATTCACACACTAGATGCTCCAGTGTTGGCTCAACATTCTCATCACCACAGCGACACAGGTCAGCCATGGGTATTCCCAGTCTTTCTCCATGCCTCCCAAAGGGACAGTGCCCCGTTAGGACCCCTATAAGCTGTCTACAAATGTCCCTGCCCAGAGACAAAATGACGCTAGAGTTCCTCCTATCAAGTTTCGGCCAGCAGATTCTTGCTTGCCGGCATCCCGAGAGATTCACCCAGGCCCCCTCCATCTATCTGAGCGCTTCAATATCAATCATTCCCTTTACACATTCATGGTGCGTTTACACTCACCCTTGAGGCTCGCCTCGAGGCGAGCCTCTACCCCCATCAGGCCATTGCAAACCGGTTTTCGTCGGCTGTGTTCTTTGCTGTGTTGAAAGCTATTTACACTCAAAATTCCTCTGCGGCGCAACATGCCTATGAGTGCGAAACGACAGAAATACGATGAGCTGCGAATTGTGTGCTGCTATAGTTCATTGTATGTGTGTACACATATGGAAGCGTGCGTCGGAGAAAAGTTGAAGAATGTTAGACTCTTGCGACTCCACAAGCCATCTGATTGGGTGATTTTTTGGTGGGGATAGAGGCTTGCCTCAAACGCTGAGTGTAAATGCACCATCAATGGGACATAGAACCGACTCGTCGGCCAGCTCTATGCTCATCTCCGACCCCCTTCTGGCGAGCTCGTCTGCCTTTTCATTTCCAGGGAAGTCACTGTGACCAGGAATCCAGCTAATCTTAAGGTTGTTGAAAAGAGTATTATAAGTTTAATCCAGCCCAAAAGTTTGTAACGCATAGAACAAACCCTGGACGAAAAAAAAGGTTTATATTATTTTTCGTTTATTTGTGGCCAAAAACCTCAAATCCGCTTGACGTCCGTCCGTTCGTCTGCCGTCCGTCTGTCCGTTAGCACGATAACTCAAGAACGCCTTCACCTAGTTTTAGTTCGAGTTCCACAAATATCGAATATATCGACCGAAGCGACATTTCATCGCTTAATCGGTCAGCGTGAAATACAATACATTATAAAGGGTTTTCCAATAGGGACTTGACAACTTTGAATTCAATTTGTGAACGCACCCTTTCACTAATCATCGAACTGTCACTGTCAATTTATTCAGTAAACTTAACATTTTTATCATGGTAAAGTACACGAAGGAACAACGTCTGCAAATTATAAAAATTTACTACAGAAATTCGGAGTCGGTGACCGCTACTTTAAGAGCGTTAACTCCGATTTTCGGTCGTAATTCTCGCCCTAGTAGACAGGCAGTAACAAGTTTAGTGCAAAAATTTGAGTCTACATATTCGTTGTGTGATGTTGCCGTGCCAGTGAGACAACGGGTTGGTCGAAGTGTCAAAAATATCGCTGCCGTTGAAACGTCCGTAGCAAATGATCCAAATCAGTCAATTCCACGGCGTTCTCAAGTGTTGGGCATCGCCCAGACCACGTTATGGCGAATTTTGCGTAAAGATCTTGGTTTACACCCATACAAGATCAAGCTGACTCAAGAATTGAAGCCGATGGACCATTTGAAGCGACGTACGTTCTCCGATTGGGCTCTGGAAAAGATGCGCCAAGATGATCAATTTCATCGCAAAATC
Organism: Beris morrisii; assembly: GCA_951812415.1. NCBI lineage: Eukaryota > Metazoa > Arthropoda > Insecta > Diptera > Stratiomyidae > Beris > Beris morrisii. The sequence goes on from OX638310.1 coordinate 144,517,492, forward strand.
ATCTTCAGTGACGAAGCTCATTTTTGGCTCAGTGGGTTCGTCAATAAGCAAAATATGCGTTATTGGTCCGGTGAAAATCCACATGTGCTTCATGAAAGACCACTTCATCCACAAAAAATAACTGTTTGGTGCGGTTTGCATGCTGGCGGCGTCATAGGGCCATATTTTTTCGTCGACGATAATGATCGTCACGTTACTGTGAATGGTAATCGTTATCGCGCCATGATTACCGATTATTTTTGACCCGAATTGGAAGATATGGACTTGGACAACATGTGGTTTCAACAGGACGGTGCCACAAGCCACACAGCACACGTTACAATCGATTTATTGAAGAGTAAGTTTGATGAGCGTGTTATCTCAAGAAATGGACCAGTCGATTGGCCGCCTCGTTCGTGCGATTTAACGCCTCTGGACTTTTTTCTTTGGGGCCACGTCAAGTCGTTGGTCTATGCCAACAAGCCGACGACGTTGGAAGAGCTCAGAGCCAACATTGAACACGAAATAGCAGCCATTTCGGCCGAAATGTGTGGCCGAGTCATCGAAAATTGGGTCCAACGAATCGACCGCTGCAAACGTGCCCGCGGTGGCCATATGAACGAAGTCGAGTTCCATTCATAAATGTTTTGATTGTACTTCAACCCGATAATAAAGTTTTTGAAATATCTCAAATGGTTTGCATTTTATTTTGAAAAAAAGTTGTCAAGTCCTTATTGGAAAACCCTTTAGTAGTGCGTAGGCACGTAGCGTGAATCTTCGTTGGGGTAGCGCAACGATACGATCGCGAAATTTCGCAGAATTTTTTGATACTCGTAACTTCCTGGAATTTAGCAATCGAAATTTTATTTCTGAATGAAAATTACGTGTTTATGGTTATAGAATTCATAGAATTTGATGATCGAATTATTGCGCTAGCCGTACGAAGTTTCACGCTACGCGCCTGGTAGTGCGTATATTCCGCTCGATACAGAATTAAGAGCAGTTCTTGTTGTGATTAAAATTGAAGTAGTATTGGTAGCTGGAAGTAAGTGAATTTAATTTTAAGTTTTTATTTATTATTTTTTAATAAGAAATTTTTATGATCGACCATCGGAATACACAACCGCGTTCCCTTCAACTTTTATTTTATATTATTTATTATTATTATTATTATATTTATTGCTTTCTTAGGGCGTATGTCGATTCAACTTTAAATTGAATTCAGTATACTAAATTGAAGGACTTTTAATTTTGAAATCCCTTAGAGGGGTCTAAACTAATAAATTCTGATAATAATTAGTTCTACATCGCACATATGGAGAAATCCTCAGCAATATCAGCAGCTGCAAGGGTGTTTCGGACAGTAGGCATGATGAGGCTCTGATGAGTCAATGCCATCCGATGATAAAACAGCTCCTCCGAACCTAATTCAACACTATTTTAAACTTGCTTCTCCTGTGAAGGTTTTTCAACTGTCATGTCCTCAATGGCAGCAGCCAAGAAAGCGATCGATGCCAGTCGGGTTTGCGTGTTGGCGCTCCGCACTAGGGTCGCCGATTCTGGCGACATTCGAATTGCGAAAATTCCGCATATTTCCTTTCATTTTCGAAAAAGGAAAATTTGTCGGTTTCATGAGTCAAGGCTGTTGGCGAATATTTTCGTGACCTTCCTAGGTATTCAAATTGAAATTCGCATATGTGAATTGGGGAAACTGTTTGTTTTTCGTTTCGTGTTTGTTGAAAATATTAGATCTGTTCTTTTTGACTGATTGATTGGTTGAAGGGTGTTGAAGTGCGGGGAAGGACAATGCGCCGAATTGCTCGAAAGCTGAGATTAACTGTGTTTTTTTCAACTGGATCAAGATCAAAATCATTCGTTTTACATTGAAAACAACAACAAAGAGATGATCCAAAGTCATAATGGGATCATAGTTGGATCAGTTTTGCGCTTTTAAAGCTTATTTAAATGTCCACTATTTAAGCATTTTCACAGATGGCGCCGCGCGATTCAGCAGTAATGACCAGTTAATTCAATTTGTAGCGGGTATTTGCACCCAACAGGCAGAACATGCTCGTCGAAAAGTCGTGGGAGCTCAATACATTTTGTACGGAAATGCAAGTCCATGTGCAAAATAGAGACAGAATGTACAAAATTATTGAAAAAGTCTTTGTTTATATGACCTTTGTACAGTGCCGTTTCGTCGTATAGTATACGAAACTTTGTCTCTAGAGCAGCTGACAGTTTATCCGAGGTATTTACCAACAGGATTGTTAACCCTGCTAAATTAGCTTTTGGGATGATCCACATCGTTTTACTTTATTATTTCATTAATACAGTATTGTTATCGGTTTTTTAAAACAAAAATTAACTACTCTGAAAAATTTTTTTTTCACATTTCATGACTAGTAGACACGAAATAAGCTAAAAAAATGTTCAGTCCGTCTGTCCGCCGTACGTCGACCGCTGTACGCAAAATCGTTTGAAGGCTCGTAGCTCCCAAACCCTTTGAGGTATTTAATTGATTTTTTTATGAATAGACTAGGTAGGCCCCTTGAAGTGACCATATTTTTAAGGGTGGGGGTGTGAGTGGGGAAGTAGAGGGAGCGTTTTAGACGGAAAATTTTGGTTTCTAGATCTCAGCAACCGATTATGCTCGGAAGCTGAAATTTAGAATTTATATAGAGCTTTGATAGTGGACACATTTGCAAAAAAATTTACGATATGGGTGAAGGGGTGTGGGAGTGGGGAGAAAAAAAAGGCGTCCGAAACGCAAAAAAGGCGAGATCGACACATTCTAAAATCCATATCTTCTAAACGGTTACCGTCACAAAACTAAAACTTAATGAATATCTGTATGTATACTAGAAGAATAGATTGGAAATAAATTTTTGAGTGGGGGCAGTGGCGTATGGTGGTGGGGGGTAAAGAACCTTAGATTACGATATCTCACGAACCAATTGCACTAGACAAATAAAATTCGGTTTGTGTATAAAGGCTGACAAATGAAGTTTGATGAAAGTAAAATTTTTTAAGAGAGCGGTGGAGCATGAAAGTTGAGGGGATAAGAATTTTTTTAAAAAATCACGTCTCATATCTCAAGAACAGTGTAAGATAGATGCTTAAAATTTTTACTAGAGGTAGACCTAATAGACCCCTAGCAGAATAAAAAATTTTGTGGGTGAGGGTGTAAATGGTGAGGGTGGGGGAGGGTGAAAAGAAAAAAGTTCCGATTTTTATATCCCGAGAACCTATAATGATATAAAGCTGGATCTTGGTATATAGATAGAGCTATATTAGTAGCATGTTGGAAAAATATAATTTTTAATGGGACTAGTATGGTACGGGGGTGTGGGGTGTTTTTCCTATCTATGGAACTGCTTATGCTAAAAAGGTTGAAATTCGGTACGTATATGTAAATCAACTAGAAAAGTAATTTAGATTAAAAAAAATTTCAAATATCCATTGACGTTCGGAAGGGGGGAAAAAAAATGATCAGTGAAAATGGAATGCATATATTTTCACTGTTTTCGTCATATCTATTAGGTATTTTCAAATATTAAATTCAATTTTATTCCACAGATTCTTCATATAAATACCTAGAAAGTGTTTTCAAGATTTTTTGAAATTCAACCCCTAAGGGGGTTGAAGTGGGGTTGTATTATTTTTCAAGAATTCTGCCATATCACTCAGGTCTGATCAAATATCGAATATTTTTTCACTTTCAAGGGTTTGCGTAATAATCGCCTAAACTTGTTTTTATGTTTTTTCCTCCTAAGAAGGTATAAAATGGTTGAACAAGTTTTCACGAATTCCGTCATATCTTTTAGAAGTGATAAGAAATTGAATTGGTTTTTACTTTCTCGTGTTGTCTTCATATTTATCTATAAACTCCTTTCAGACTTTTTGGATATTCAACCCCCAAGTGGGTGTAAGGAGGTTGCCTATCTGATGATATATCGAATTCATTTTTACTTCCTAAGGTTTCCTATATAAGCGTCAAAAAGTCAATTTAAGAATTTTTAGATATTTAATACTAAGGGGTGTAAGGGGGTTGTGTGCTTTTCAAAGCTTCGACATATTTCTTAGGTTTGGTGAGATATTAGATCACTTTTCACTTCCACAGACTTTTTATATAATCGCCTACAAACCGTTTCTCAATTTTTGAATATTTAACCCCCAAGGGTTTGCATATGTTTTCACAATTTTTTCCATCCTTTAGTTCTGATGAGATATAAAATTGGTTATTACGGCATTTGATGTAATGACCTAAAAACTGATTTCACGATTTTCCGAATTTCAAAAACCAAGGGGGTATGAAGAGTTTGCTTACGTTTTCACAAATCATACGAGATCCCTCGTGTCTCATGAGATATCAAGTTGCTTCTTATGAAATCGTCTAAAAATCTGTTTCACAATTTTTTCGAAATTCAAACCCCAAGTGGAAGTAATGGCCTTATATACGTTTTAAACAATTCGTCCTATCATTTAATTCTGATAAGGCAGCAAATTGGCTTTTACTTCTATGGGCTTTTAGTGTACATAATATACCAAAAGTTGAATAGTCTACACGGGCTTTTCCAATATGTAATCGGCTAAAAATCTCTATTTTAATTATTTTTTTTAAGAACTAAATTAACTTTAACTTTCCAAGAAACCTCATAATTTCGAAACAACTGATGATATACTCCGACTTTGACCGCTCCTGAACTTTGACCCGAAAATAATAAAGTTTCACCCAGACCATTGGCAGATTTTTTTTCTTGTGAAGGAAACGGGAGAAAAAGAATTAAGATTGAAATAAGTGTACATAATTTCATTATTTGTTGAATGAAATTGTAAATTCTTCAAAAAAGACACGAAGATACGGAAAGAGGTGTACAAGCATTTAATCTGCATGATGAAAATCATCCGGAATCACATTTCAAAGCCTTTTCTATGCGACAAAATATTCCGGCATGCGTTCGAGCTATAAAAAAAATAATCCATTTAATGGAGATGTACTTAAATTCACAGTAGGCACTTCTAACAAAACAGCCTACACTAGAATAGGCACAAGCGAGCAATCAAATGACGCGACAATCCCTCCATTACACGTTTCACGCATCGTCATAAAATACTCATTTTCACGCACCCTTACATACCCTTACACATCCTTTCAATGCGAGCAATATCCCTTGAAATTTGAATTATCCCGGCAATTGTATTGTTAATGTATCGTACATTAAATTGACTTGAAATCTTCACATCTAATTACTGCGTACCTAGTGCGTGTCGTCCTTCTCATTTTCCGAGGTTCGTTTCCAGGACTTCAACTTTTAATTGCAATTGCTTCTGCTTCTTCCAGAAACCGCAATTGTTTATATTTCAATAAAATAAACAAATATTTCGAAATTCAGTTAATAAGTTGATATAAGGGCCTCCAACGGTGCAGACCACAAAAACCGGTGTTCGGCATTTCCAGCCCGCAAATTTTCTCTCAAGATGATTAAAAAGGTAACAACCAAACTTTTAAGGGTGTACAAAAGAGGATACTTCAGGGGTTGTTGCGCGTGTCGATGTTCCCATCGATAATTTATCTGAAAACATCGGAACAGGCGTATTAAGAACTGACGCTTTTTTCAAAGATGGTAGTTCAGGGCGTGAAGTGCTTGTTTTGATCTGATCTGAGATTGTAGGATATCTGCAAGGCCAGAACGGTGTCCTTAACAACCGAAACGGAAATATTTCAACTTTATATCATCAAAAACAACTAAGGTGATTTTTTTCGACAACATATTTCACAAAATTGGCAAGGTATGTTCGAATCGTTCATCCCTCAGGCTCGGCTGTATTTTATTAATATTTGAAGGCTTGGAAGTTGTACAGAATCCCACATGTACCTGAAATTCTTTCCTTCTCTACTCTAAGAATCGGGACGGGGCGTCTTGTGAACTGGAGATTTCAAGTTTCTTATTTCGATGCCTCGTCCCCAATTTACGAACTTATTCCGGTAAATTCCATGCCATTTTTTTCATTTTCGACTGCAAGAACACCTTCGCCAGATCAAACTGGGCTGTAGGAACGAAATTTTGAAATGTTGGGTTCAGGTTTTTTCCGGTGAACGCACTTACACATATTTCGCCTGAAATTTGGCCAATTTTGTTTTTTAATTCGGACAAATCACAAGCGTAATAAGTTTTCGGTTCCCTCGCGTACCGACCAAATTTAATTTTAGTATGTGGCGTAGGCTTTAATTTTCAAACAAATCAAGCCACGGATTTCAATTTTATGAATTAAATTCTGTTTGCTTACTTACCGAAATAAAAGCAGGATATTTGTGTAAGGGTGAAATGCAAATTCAACATTAATTTAATATTTAAATGGCAAAATAAAGATTATAGTGTTTTCTTTGAAGAACAAACAGGCCCGCACTCTTACTTAACCTTATTATTGAGTCTCTTTGAATCCACAATTGAAAATGGACAAAGGCAATTGAACCAGTACAACTCAAGGAATCGGGAATGGACGCCCACAGGTCCTTCCTGAACACTGACTACTCTAAATTGCAACCGGATTTCACATCAAACTCAATTAATGGCTACAATTGAAATCCTTTTGTATCATACTACTTTGTGAATTGCAAACAAATAATTAAATGGGACTGAAGGCCTGTTACAATAGTTAGATTCGTCTATGTCTAGTTATAACAGTTTACGACATTATGCATATGAAATTGCTGTTCCAGCTAAATTTTGATTGTTGGCTTGGTTCACTTTGAATAGTTTTACGACAGCTGGCGAAGACAACGAGAGAGTAGACATAAATATTTTCCTAAAAAATAACGTATCATATCTGAAGAACAGTTTAAGAAAGATGCTTAGATTTTTTGTGGTGGCGGAGGGTGAAAAAGAAAAGTTCCGATTTTTTATCTCAGGAACCTATAATGATGAATAGATGAAACTTGGTATTTAGATAGCCATTATAGGGTCATATTGAGAATATATAATTTTTTCTAGGTTTAGTATGGTCCGTGGGGAGGGGGTGTTTTTTTCCTATCTATAGAATAGCTTATACTAATTTAGATTAAAAAAATTCAAATATCCATTGGTGTACGGAAGGTGGGCAAAAATAATGATCAGTGAAAATGGAATGCATATATTTTCACGAATTTCGTCATATCTCTTAAGTCTTCTAAAATATTGAATGAATTTTTATTTCATGGATTCGTCACGTAACTGCCTAGAAATTGTTTTCAGATTTTTTTTGGAATTCGGTCCCTAAGGGATGTAAGGGAGTTGTAAACATTTTCACGAATTCAGCCATATCCCTTTGGTCTGATTATCTATCGAATAACTTTTCACTTTCAACAGGCTTGTTTTATAATCGCCTAAAACCCATTTCAAACCTTTTTCCCTTTTCAATCCCTAAGAGATTATAAAAGGGTTAAACGCGTTTTCACGAATTCCGTCATATCTCTTAGGAGTGATAAGATATCGAATTGGTTTTTATTTCCTCGGCCATTCTTTATATTTATATAAAAACATCTTTCAGTGCTTTTGGATATTCAACCTTCAAGTGGATAAGAAGGTTGCAAACGCGTTTTCACAATTTTCGACATATCTCTTAGGTTTGATGAGACATAAAATTGGCTTTATTTTCTGCTGAGTTTTTATATAATCGGCTATAAGCCAATTTTAGGAAAATCTGATATCCAACCCTCATGATGCTTTTACAGCATCTTGAAGGTTGGATATTAGATTTTTTTAGTTGTTGCATATATTTTCACAAATTCCAACATATTTCTTAGAACTGATGACATATCGAATTAGTTTTTATATCCTAATGCTTCCTATATAATCGCCAAAAAGTTAATTTTAGGATTTTTAAATATTCAACCCTATCATAGATTTGATGAGATATCAGACTAATTTCTACTTACACAGACTTTTTATATAATCGCCTTTAAACTCATACGATTTTTCGATATTTACACCCCAATGGGTGAAAAGGGCTTGCAAATGTTTTCATAATTTTTGCCATCCCTTAGTTCCGATGAGATACACAATAAGTTGCCATTTCATATAATGACCTAAAATTCAATTTACTGACTTTTCGAAATTCAACCCCCAAGGAGGTGTGAAAGGGGTTGCTTACGTTTTCACAAATTTTTCAAAAACTCTAGTGTCTAAGGAGATATCAAATTGCTTTTTAAGTAATTGCTTAAAAAACTATTTCCCGCAAGTGGATATAATAGGTTTGTATATACGTTTTCACAATTATCGTCATATCTCTTAAGTCTGATGAAGCAGCAAGAACTGATTGCATACTCCGACTTTGACCGCTTCCCAGAGTATGACCCAATCGCGAAATTCATGTGTTTTAGAATTTGGACCCAAAAATAATAGAGTTTCGCCCAGACTTTTGGCAAATTTCTTCACTTTATTCTTAAAGCCCTCAAAGGACCAATAATGCAATTGTTGCGAATTTCATGAATCTTAAAAGAGGAATACACTTCAGTCTGCGCGTCCTTTTCTTCTCGCGTTTTCCAACTTTCTTTATTAAATAATTAATTCTGATAGATACATCTAGCCGCTGATTCAGCTGTTGCTTTATTAAGAACAATTCATCGAGCTGATCAAATATTAATTCGTGTGTGAAACGAAATGATATCACCATAAAGTTTGAAGTGTTTTACGAATAATAGAAGGACTTAGTAGTCCTACCCTGTGATATCTTTCTATGTCAGCCAGTTGTTATTGTGAAGAAAATCCATTCTATTTTTCAGAGTCAAGGATATAAGACGATAAGTTATTCATACTGGTGAGACTTCTAATCTTTCGGATCCGATAGAGCTCCGTGCGTTTTATTCGTGTATTTTTTGGGTATCATTTGAAAAGGGGGATGTGAATTTGGACCGAATAATACTGACCTGTGAATTATTTAGACATTTACTTTGAACTGAAGGCATATCCCTTATTGATCCACAAGCAGCTATGGACGTGTCCCTGTTCATATGTGTAAATGAGATCTCATCAGACGATAGTATCCCGTGAGATGATTTCGCTTATTTTCACATGGTAACATCGCACTAATTTGTAGAACATTCAGACAGGATTAAATTGCCTTTGGCCGCACTTTAATTACATGACGTTATCCTTGGCCAAATGTCCAGCAGAAACCGACAGCATCAATTTTGGGGAGATTTGTTTTCGAATACTATTTACAGCAGGACTTCATGGAATGATAGAAGAGAGATAGTAGTGTCAAGGTTGTTGACGAATTTCAGAACAAACATGGTGGTGAATTCTCAGCACTCTGCTTCTATAGTTCGAATTATTGCGTTTTTACAGAAGAAAAACTTTTCCAGCATAGGTTTTTCTGAGAATCAATGATTTTTCATTATATATTTTCCCAAAGGGAATCAGGAAAATGTTCCTTTTGTATGCCTCGAGGGTACTTTGATCATTTTGTATCGCTCAAGAAAAATACGTTCTAGTTTTTTACTGTAGAAGAATAGTTACTTTACCGGCAATTGTTTATTGAGCTGTCGAATTTCTACGGTCGACTGGAGATACCACCAATATATCAAGTTTCGTGGCGAAGGTTCAAAATTTATTTGAATTGAAATTTATTGCACTTATGGTGAAATTTGTTGTTTACTATTCAAATATTGCTAGAATAATAAGATTCCAAATTGAACAAACATTTCTGTGACGAACTAAACAAAAGCAATTCCAAGACCACAGTTTTGCACAGTCGATTCTTTTTTTCGGACAGTTATAAACTACTTTGCTATTATACTCGTATATGTATATTAAATATTAAATTCAAAGTACAATGAAAAGATTAGATTCCACCTCGTGCCTCTATAGAAAAGTCCTTAAAATGCATGATGAAAACTTTTTCATAGCATGACAAGAACGGAATCTCTAAATATCCAACTAATTTGTGCCTAAAATAAAATACTTTATTATTAAAAAATAATAAAGTAAAATCTGCCAACAGTCTGGGCGCAACTTTATTATTTTTTGTGTAGAAGTCCGGAAAGCGTTTAATTCTGAGATGCGGTGTAGGTTACTATGTGACTAAAAAAAGTTCGGAAAGCGGGTAGAATGAGGTCGCGCTAGAATACTTACGCCGTTGCCACATATAACATATGAATTACGTAATTAGGTCATACTCCGGAACGCGGTCTAAGTCGTAGTATAATAGGTGCGTTTTAATGCTCTCCAGAGTAGGATAGGATAGCATAAAAAATGTATATACAAAATAACAACAACATTGCTGTTTTTTCGATTCTTTATAACTTTTTTCCATAGATAGTAGGCTACATTAGAGAATTTATCGCGCATAGTTCCCCCAGTGAGCTCACTGGGGGAACTATTCCGGTTAAAATCTATATTCTAGCCTACTATCTATGGAAAAAAGTAATAAAGAATCGTAAAAACAGCAATGTTGTTGTTATTTTGTATATAAATTTTCTATGCTATCCTATCCTACTCTAGAGAGCATTAAAACGCACCTAATATCAGTTGTTACGAGATTAGGAGCTTTTTCGTGATTAGGTTTTTGGCCATTTCATAAAATCGGAAATGCATTTGTAGGCGATAATACAAAAAGTCTGTGGAAGTGAAAACCAATCTGATATCTTATCAATCCCAAGAAATATGTCGAAAGCCTTAAGTCATCTTGAAGTTGAATATTTAAAAATTCCGAAATCAAATTTTTGACGATAATGTAGGAAGCCTTAGGAAGAAAAAATGAATGCGATATCTCGTCAGAATTGAGAAATATATAACACTAGCCGCATACCGCGGCTACGCTCACGTTGTTCTATCGTCCCTGTTACTCCCGTTGCTCCTGTTGATCTCGTCCTTCTCACCGTTTCTCCCGTTTATCCATTGCTCCTGTTTTTCCCGTTGTTCACGCTGCAAAGCCAGTGGTTTCTAGTCTTGCTTCCAGTTATTGAGGTGCATCCTCCATCCTCTATCCACCATCCTCCATCCTCTGTCCACCATCCTCCATCTTCTATCCTCCATCCTCTATCCACTATCCTTCACCCACCATCTCCCATCCTCCATCCACCATCCTCTATCCACCATCCTCCATATACCATCCCCCAAACTCCATCATCCATCCTCCATTCTCTATCCACCATCCTCCATCTTTCATCCTCCATATTCCATCTTCCATCCACTATCCTCTTATACTATTTAGTAATAGGAATAGGCATAACTAATACACCGAAAACGAACTGCCGCTAAATCATATGGAAAACACTCAAAGGTTGAAGTAACTCCATCATCCATCCTCCATCCTCTATCCACCATCCTCCATCTTCCATCCTCCATATTCCATCTTACATCCACTATCCTCTTATACCATTTAGTAATATGAATAGGCATAACTAATACACCAAAAACGAACTGCCGCTAAATCATATGAAAAACACCCAAATGTTGAAATAACTCGCGAACCACCAACTGTTAAATAATTTTGTTAACGCAGAAACCATCGAGGGTGTACCCTCAACAAATCACCAAAGTTTCATCGCAATTGGATGAGTGGTTTACGAGACTATACAGGACAAATAGACAAACAGACAGACATTTATTTTTATATATAGAGATATGCACCTCCCTTGTATTCACTTTGGGGTTGAATATCCAAAAATCCTGAAATTAGTTTTTAGATATACATATATATAAAGAAAGCCCGAGGAACTGAAAACCAATTCAATGTCTTATCACTCCTAAGAGATATGACGGAATTCGGGAAAACGTGTTCAACCCGTTTATACCCTCTTAGGGGTTGAAAAAGGAAAAAATTTGAAAAAAAGTTTTATGTGATTATTAAACAAGCCAGTGGATGTGAAAACTTATTCGATATCTAATCAGACCTGTAGAAAACGTGAAATTCGTGAATTCGTGAAAATGTATACAACCCCTTTATACCACCTTGGGGGGCGATTTTAAAAAAATCAAGAAAACACTTTCTAGGTATTTATATGAAAAATCCGTACAATAAAAATGAATTCAATATTTGGAAAGACCTAAGAGATATGACGAAAATCGTGAAAATATATGCATTCCGTTTTCACTGATAATTTTTTTGCCCCCCTTCCAAACTCCAATTGATATTTGATTTTTTTTAAACAGAATTACTTTAGTAGTTGATTTACATATACATACCAAGTTTCAAATTTGTAGCATAATCCGTTCTATAGTTAGGAAAAACACCTCCCACCCCCGTACGATACAACGCCTATAAAAAATTATATTTTTCCAACATGCTACTACTATAGCTGTATCTATATATCAAGTTTCAGCTTTATCTTTTTATAGGTTCTTGAGATATAAAAATCTGAACTTATTCCTTTTCACCCTTCCCCACCCTCACTATCTACACTCTCACTCCCAAAAAGGGGTTCTAGGGGTCTATTAGACCTACTTCTGGTAAAAGTTCTAAGCATCTATCTTAAGGTACAATCTGGATGGTACTGCCGACAGTCGCGGTCAGCAGTAACTGCCGGCAGTAGACTACTGCTTCAGGCAAAAGCAAGCTGTCATGTCTGTTTGCGACTGCTCGGCAGTTGACCGTTGTGAGTGCAAAGCAGCCGCGGTGAGCAGTTGAGATTGGCAGTTACTTCTGACCGCGACGGTCGGCAGTACCAGCCAGATTATACCTTTACACTGTTCTTGAGATATGAGACGTGATTCTTTACAAAAATTCGTATCCCCTCCACTTCCATACTCCACTGCCCCCTTAAAAAATGTTACTTTCAGAAAACTTTATTTATCAAACTTTATACAGAAACCGAATTTTGTTTTTCTAGTGTAATTGGTTCGTGAGATATCGTAATCTAATGTTTTTCACCCCCTACCTCCGTACGCCACTGCCCCCTCTCAAAAATTTGTTTTCGATCTGTTCTCCTAGTATACCTACAGATGTTCATTAAGTTTTAATTTCGTGACATTAACCGTTTAGGAGATATGGATTTTAGAATGTCTCGATCTCGGCTTTCGAGCTTTTCGGACACATTATTATTCTCCCCACTCCCACACCACTTCACCCATATTAACAAATTTGGAAATAGGTCTTCTATCGAAGCTCTATGTGAATTCCAAACCTCCTAACATAAGCGGTTGCTGAGATCGAGAAACCAAAATTTTCCGTCTAAAACGCTTCGCCCACCTCCCCCCTCACACCACATCTCTCAAAAAGTGGGAACTTCAAGGGGCCTACCCAGTCTATTTACAAAAAAAAATTTTAATTTAATAGTTCATAGGGTTTGGGAGCTATAAGTCCTTAAACGATTTTGCGTACGGCGCACAGACGGACTGAATTTTTTTTGGCGTATTTGGTGTTTATTAGTCACGAAAAAAAAAGTTCAAGGTAGCAAATTTTTTTATTAAAAAATCGATAACAATACTTTATTATTAAAATAATAAAGTTAAAAAACAAAAATTAAAGATAAAGATAAAGAAATTTTTCTTAAAAACATCGTTTCACAGAATACAACGACTTTTTGCACAAAAAACCTTGAAATATTCAAGAGTTAATTACACTTATTCTGATTTTTTAACTACCGAAGCGAAAAACCCACCCTCGACTGAATTAAGGCCGAAGTACTTAACATACTCGTTTACGGGTTCACAAACAACCACCGCCACAAAATAATAAAATTCCACAAAAAATCGCTTCTTTCTACCTTTCTCGAATTAATCCTGTAGATACCGACCGTTCGTCTAATAGAATATTCAACGAGACGGTAATGTTTATTTCTGCGCAAAATGTGCAAAACATTTTGCCCTTTTCACCTTTTATAGTCGAATTTAGCACATTTAGAAATATTTCTGGACAAAAGGTGTGCAAAGTAGGCGTCTTGTACAAAGCCCCAGCTCCCAGTCTATCATGACTTCTTGACAGGTAATGGGATAGCGCTTAAATGTTTATCGCGAACCAATTTGCCTTCGCGCTGGGCCATCCTTTTACCAGGCATTTTTTTTGCATTCTCAAAAATATCATAAGCCGACTGAATACTTGAGAATGAATCAAATCACTAGATTTGAACCATTCCTGAAGAAGGGCTTCAAAGGATCGGTCTTTTCATTCACATTGAACAAACAAATACTAAGCATCTGGCGCCAAGTTAGATGTCTTTGCTTTTACAATTTCAATTCAATCTTCCGCTCCTTATCATAAAGGATTTCAATTAATCAAATTTTGAGTGAAATCAGACTCGAGATTGCGTGTAAATGAAAGTCTACCTTTCCTTTGAATTCTTTGGCAAAAAAAAAGAAAATTTTCATCAAAAAAAAGAGTTTCCTTGCTGTTGATTTCTTCGTTTAAAACAGAGATGGTATCGCGATGATTAATTTAAAATTTTAGTAAATTGCTATTTAATTAAGGTAATGAATCCTTTCAAAAAGGTTTTCACTTCAAATATTTTATTTAAATTATTGACTTAGGCAGACAGTGGAATTTAATCCATCTCTAAAATAAAAAGCTTATTTACCTTAAATGTAAAGTATTAAGTTCACCTAAAATCAATTATTCAATCCTATGTATCTCTGTTTCAATTAACTTCCATCTTTGAACCCTTTAAGGATTCTGCACGATTAAAATACAATTTCAAATATTCCCGGTAGGTGCCCGGTTAATTTCAAATAATTTAGTGTGAGTACATAACTTCAACGCCATCTAGATGTGAAAAGCTTAACCCACTGACCTGCTCTGTATTATTTGTACTCAGTTTAATCTGCTCTGCACGGGAGTGCATTAGAACTCACCTTATATTTCCTTTGTAATGTAAAAAGTGATAAAAAAAATGAAATAAAATATATTAAGTTTGTAGCGTATTTTTTCACGGACCTTCGCTGAAGGCTTCAAATATCTTTTATTTTTAAGAACCCGTTGTAATATGGACGTTGATGTAGTTCAGTATAATATTCTATAGTAAAGTTTACCATTCTGCACACCGCAATAAACTTTGTTTTATGGTGAAAGCTTTATGGGATATTTTCATTCACTTGTACATACTTTTTAAAGTGTCCCCTTTAAAGGGGTCGTCAAGCTTTTATCGCCCACATTCTGCAGTAGTAGTGGTGGTGTTGTTTAAAAGTGGTCTATGACTTAAAAATGCAAATGTTTTATTCATAATATCGCTAGATATTTTTTTTGGGCAAAATTTGAGATGCAATTTAAACCGGGACGCGGTAGAATATGCAATTTAAACCGTACCTGCATCATAGAAATGATACCAATACAAATTGCCAAGAATTTTATATTTCGAGGTATTACGGTTCAAAAACGCGGTAACTGTCTTAAAAACGCAATTGAAACCCCTTGCACCAAAAGGGAACGAACGGGTCCTTGCCCGCCAGTGGTTCCTGAATTTAAGGAACCCGCTCTTACACGATTTACCCGTCCGAACCACTAATTCGGGGAAATCACTTCTTACACTATTCGCTTCAAACTAACCTATGCAGACGGAAAAAAGGCTGAAATACGTCACAGAAATTTACCAAGACACAATGTTGTAATAAAATATAAAATAATATAATTCAAGTGATCCTTATAAATGAGAGACAAATAAAAATATAATAAATGACTGTACGAGATAACTCTACTAATGATTATTTCTGATATATATTGAACTTACTCGAAACTATCCTACTCTACTCTACCTTCTTAAATCTAGGGCGCCGCTGGTGCGTTGTCCCACGAAACCTGCTCTTTTTCACTCCTTTGCACAGCTTCTTTCGTATGCAACTCCAATATTAACTTCGTCCAGGTTTCTGACTCCCGACCTCGTTCCTCGCCGTATCACCTCTTTTTCCTCCGTTTCTTTTCTTCAAAACCTAACTTTCGTATAACTTCCTTTTCGCGTCTCGACACCTCTCACTTTCGACCTTTCCTCGAACGGTTCCACCTTTCAAAAGCCCCGCAAAAATAGTCCGCACTTGCCGCGAAATCTCGCCGACCTCTGCGGCCCGTTCCTCGCTTAGTAATCCGTTTCTTTTTTTCCAAAAAGGTCAACGATCGTTTTCTTCCATTACTTCCCCTTTCTCTCAGGTGCAATTTATTGTCTCCTGTCCACTTTAAATTACTCAGACGACTTTTTAGCACGGGCTCAAACCTGCTGATCTGCTCTATCGACTCCACTTTCTCGCGGTTCGTGCAGTGCTCGTCCATATGCGTCGTCGGATGACGTTTCTCGTTGTTGTGTTGACATTTGTGCGGTGTTGTGTTGTATTTCCTATGTCGTATTTTCCGTGTTAATTGTTTTCTGTGTTGTGTTCTTGTTAAATGTCTTCTGGGTGTCATTCGTCTTAATTGTTAGTTGTTACCGTGCTCCTCGGTGTTAATTTGTTCTGTTAACACCGGTTTGTTATTCATAACTGAAGTGATTCCTTCCTTTTTCGTTACAGGGTTGACGGAATCAGCGGCTACGCAGGACGGAGTAACCATCGGTGAATGTAAGTATTACAATTATGCTACATAGTTCCCTTTTGGTGTTGTGTGCTTCGGGTTCGGTTACGGATACGGTTCCGTAGGATTGAAAATGTTTATGTTGGTTGCGTCGACGAAGTCACGTCTCTCGTAAGTATCCCTTATTTTTATTACGATTAGTTCCTTGACTACTAACGCTAAACCTGAATCTAATTTACCCTAATATTACACTAATGATCCTAATTCCTTCATTTTTCCGCCTCTTCTCCGTGTTTACTGCAAAATACACTAATATTTCTTAATTGGTTTACTTTTAGGTGTTTGTGCTAGGAGCGTTAATCGCCTCAGGAAAAGTGGAAGACATCTAAAAAAAACAAGCAATTCGGAGGTAAGTAAACTCCAATATAATTCTGAATTCAACAATAATGATTTGGTTTATTTCTTTGCAGGTCGACATATAGTTACGGATGGGTCCGTAACAGAGGTGCTACAGATGTAAAAAAATTTATTAATTTTACTTTTAATTCAAAGGGAAGAAATCTAACCAAAAACTCCGGAACGCCGTCTTCGTCGAAATGTAACATCAGTTGTTACAAGACAAGCAGTTGTTTTTTTTTAAATGTAAATTTTGTCACTAGAATATCTCTTTATAAGATACAACTTTCAACTTTCATCAGTGGTTCTTTATACAGACATTGAAAGGAATAACCTGCCCACAGAAGTAATAATACAATAATAAAAATATCGATTTTTAGCCAATTAAACATTTAAAAGGCCGTTGTAGACGAAAAACGTGAGTAACCAAGAGCGCATAGAGCGGGGAAAGAGGGGCACTTGCCCCCACCTCCATTCTACCTTCCAGTATTTTAAAAACACCATATGGTGTAATTAAGACCTTTTAATTGTTCTATTACACATAATTTCTTGAACTAGGTACTAACAAATAGTTACTAAATAAACACCGTTTACTGTTTTCAAAACATCTTTTTATTTGTGTTTAAAGAAATTTTAGATTGTAATTCAAATTTAAGTCAACAAATAAAATTAAGATTAATAAAGTAAAGACATTGTTTTATTGGAAGACGTAATTGAATTTCACACCTAGGATTTTTTCTTCATAGAAGTTTGGTATGACTTATGAAACATACAGGAAAACCAAAAGGTCTTAATGGTTTCCTGAAACAAAGTACCCATCTGCTCATATAGTGTTTTTTTATACATCCTTTCGACTCTGTGCTGGGCAAGAGGCTGTTTTCAAACATGCAAAATTTTAAGGTATGTTGATTAAAGTAGCACGATCTGAAGGATGTTAGTAACATTAGTACGTAACTTTTTGTTAAACCTCGGTTATCACATTTTAGTTGCACTTTCTTAAAAAAAGAATTGCTCGATCACGAAATGGTTAAAATTAAAGGTGGATAACTTCGAAAGTTATTGAGCTGGACCGATAAATGTACCCTACTAACCCCACTTCTTCTTACCATTTACAACAGCTTGCACACGATTACAACTAATTTCAAGTTGACTCACTAGAAAGCACTAATTTGTTTAAAGACTTTTGTATGGCAGGCTAAAACAGTATCTTCTTTTCACTCTATTATCCAGTTTTGATTCTTTCAAAATAAGTGCAACTACATAACATGCTCCCCACCCCCGAGAATTTTGTTTTAACTTAATCACCAATAAAGCCTTTATGCCCAATACGTTCCGTTCCGTAGTTATCGCTCCTTCGCGAAAAAATAGGAACCTTTTTATTAAGAACTTTTGTATGGTAGCTAATTGAAAGAGTACCGCAATATTGTCAGTTCCTGCAATATTTAATTAAAAAAAAATTTTAAATTCCGGAACATAACTGTCATCACTTGTTTTGAGGAACTTTGTATGCGATGTACCCGAAAAAGTTGGGCGATTTTACTTATTAACGGATTCTAAGTAAAATTTCAATTTCTCTGTACTTTTCCCCTATCTCCTGGTGTGCAGATATTGTTTTGGTGGGGCAGAAAAGGTTCAATGATTCTTAACTGAGTGAAATCCACATTCATTTTATTCCTCACAAGATGTAGCTCCCGAAATTGCAAACTCCTTTTATAAGCCATAGTTCTGCCCCTCCCTACGAAATGTTGTATGGGCGGCCATGTGTGTAACCCCTTTGAACTGGGGGTTGAATACAAAAAAATTCTAAAATCATATTTTAGGCGATTTAGAAGTTAAAATTAATTTGCTATCTCACTAGATCTAAGAAATATCGAAAAAAATTGTAAAAACGTATGCAACCCCGTTAAACTCCCTTGGCGGTTGAATTTGGACAAAGCGTGAAATTAGTTTTTAGGCGATTTCATGAAATGTCCGTAGAAGTAAAAACCTATTTTATATCTCATCATGCAACCCCATACACCCCCCTTAGAGGATTATATTATAATTCCAAAAATCTTAAACTCGATTTTTAAGTGAATATATGGAAAGCCTGACGAAGGAAAAACCAATTTGATATCTTTTCAGTCCTAATGTATATGACGGAATTCGTGAAGATGTATACAACACCTTTACACCACCTTACGGGTTGAGTTTAAAAAAAAAACTGAAAATTATTTCTATGCATTTATCTGAAGAACCTGTAGAAGTACAGTAAATTCAATAATTCCGAAGACCCAAGGGATATGACGAAATTCGTGAAAATATATGCCCACCATTTTCAGTGACTCTTTTTTTGGCCCAACTCTGTATGAATTTGTTTTATCTAAATTTGTTACTTACTTTACTAGTACATCGACATATACACACCAAATATTAAGTTTCTAGCATAAGCCGTTCAAGATATTGGAAAAACGCTCCCACCCTTGTATCATACTATCCTATCAGTTTCATTACGAAAGCGGTCCATTTCTCTACTTGCATTCTCATTTTAATTAGAATTTATTTCGGTTTCACCATCCCCGACCCTTACTCCTTACACCCTTACACTCCCACACCCAATTTTTCTAGTATCTATTAGGCCTAATTCACATATGAATCCTACCTTAAACAGTTCTTAAGATATGAGACGTGATTCTTTAGAAAAATTCTTATCCTCCCTCTGACTTCCATACCCCACCACTCCCCATAAAATTTTTTTATTCAACGAACTCCCCTAGTCCAAATACAAACCGAATTTCATTTAACCGGTGTAATTATTTCGTGAGATATCGTAATGCAAAATTTTTCACTCCCATCGCTCACGCCAATGACCCCTCAAAATTATATTTCCGTTCAATTCTCCTAGTATACCTACAAGCAGTGACCTAGATTCAAGTTTGTGGCAGTAACCGTTCAGGAAATATGGATTTTAGAATGTCTCGATTTTAGCTTGCGAGCGTTTCGGACGCATTTTTTCCCCCACTACACTCATATCGACCATTTTCTTGCAAATGTTTCAACTATTATAGGTTCATGTAAGGTTCAAGTTTTAACTTCCTAGCATAAACGGTTCCAGAGATGTAGAAACCCAACATTTTGTTTGTTTTACTTTATTATTTTAATAATAAAGTATTGTTATCGATTTTTAAAAAAAAAAAATTTGCTACCCTGAAAATTTTTATTTCCACGTTTCATGACTAATAGACACCAAAAAAACAAAAAAAAATTTCAGTCCGTCTGTGCGCCGTACGCCGTACGCCGTCAGCCGTACGCTAAACGTTTGAAAGCTTATAGCTCTCAAACTCTTTGAGTTATTAAGTTGAATTTTTTTTTGTTGGTAGAGTGAGCAGACCCCTTCAAGTGCCCACGTTTTCAGTGGTGGGGGTGTGAGGGGGGAGGTGGGGGAAGCGGGGGACGGAAAATTTTGGTTCCTAGATCTCAGTAATCGCTTAGGCTAGGAGGCTGAAACTTGGAATTTATATAGAGCATCGATAGTGGACCTATTTGCAAAAAAAAGAAGGATATGGGTAAAGGGGTGTGGGAGTGGGGGGAATAATAATGCGTCCGAAACGCTCGAAAGCCGAGATTGAGACATTCTAAAATCCATATCTCCTAATTGGTTAATGTCACGAAATTCAAACTTAATGAACATCTGTGGGCATACTAGGAGAATAGATCGGAAACAAATTTTTGAGTGGGGGTAGTGGCGTACGGAGGTGGGGGGGTGAAAAACTTTAGATTACGATATCTCACGAACCAATTACACTAGAAAAATAAAATTTGGTTTCTGTATTAAGGTTGACAAATAAAGTTTGCTGAAAGTAAAATTTTTTAAGGGGGCGGTGGAGTATGAAAGTGGAAGGGATAAGAATTTTTCTAAAATATCACGTCTCATATCTCAAGAACAGTGTAAGGTAGATGCTTAGAATTTTTAGCGGAAGTAGGCCAAATAAACCCCTAGCAGGGAAAAAAATTTTGTGGGTGAGCGGGTAGAGGGTGAGGGTGGGGGAGGGTGAAAAGGAAAAAGTTTCAATTTTTATATCTCGAGAACCTATAAAGATATAAAGCTGAAACTTGGTATTTGGATAGAACTATAGTAGTAGCATGTTGAAAAAATATAGTATTTTATAGGGGTAGTATGGTACGGGGGTGGGGGGTGTTTTTCCTAACTATAGAACGGCTTATGCTAGAAAGTTCAAACTCGATACGTATATGTAAGTCAACTAGAAAAGTCTTTTAGATTGAAAAAAAATTCAAATATCCATTGGCGTACAGAGGAGGAGCGAAAAAAATGATCAGTGAAAATGGAATACATATATTTTTACGATTTTCATCATATCTATTAGGTCTTTCCAATTATTGAATCCATTTTTATTCTACGGATTTTTCATATAAATACCTAGAAAGTGTTTTCAGGATTTTTTGAAATTCGACCCCCACGATGGTGTAAAGGGGATGTATACATTTTCACGAACTCAGCCATATCCCTCAGGTCTGATTAGATATCGAATAAATTTTTACTTTCACGGACTTGTTTAGTAATCACCTAAAACTTGTTTTCAAATGTTTTCCTTTTTCAACCCCTAAGAGGGTATAAACGGGTTGAACACGTTTTCACAAATTCCGGGATTTTTGGATATTCAACCCCAAAGTGGGTGCAAGGGGGTTGTATATGTTTTCACAAATTCTTACATATTTCTTAGTTCTAATGAGATATCGAATTCATTTTTACTTAATAAGGCTTCCTACATAATCGTCCAAAAGTTGATTTCAGGATTTTAAGAAATTCAACTCCAATAGGACGTAAGGCTTTCGACATTTTTCTCAGGATTGATGAGATATTAGATTGGTTTGCACTTCCACAGACTTTTTATATAATCGTCTTCAAACGCATTTCCGATTTGATGTAATGGTCCGAAACCAAATCACGAAAAACCTTCTAATGGCGTAACAACTGATATTATACTAGGACTAGATCTCGTCCCGGTGTATGACCCAATTATGTAATTCATATGTTATGTGAGGCAGCGGCGAAAGTATTCTAGCGCGACCCCATTTTAACCGCTTCCCAAACTTTTTTTTGGGTTTTCAGTCACATAGTAACCTGCACCGCATCTCAGAATTAAACTCATTCCGAACTTCTACCGAAAAAATAATAAAGTTGCGCCCAGACTGTTGGCAGATTTTTTTATATAGTACCAATTTTGCTGATGTGCCAATTACAAGGATCATAAATATTTAATCAACACACCGGCATTTGTCCTATTTTTCGCCAAACTAAGAACGAGCACGTTCTACGTTTAGTCACGTCTTCTTATGGATGCCCGACAATACACTGCGTCTTTATTTCATGTCCACCCCCTGTCTTAGCATTCATTCATTTTCTTCAGCTCTCACTATAAGAAAGTAGAATTTTCAGATCAATGCCGTAAGCAAGCGGTCCTTCTTTGAAGAAGTAGAAATTCAACTTCAGCTACAAAATACCTTGAAGAGTCCTCACGAGCTCATCAATATGCCAGTCAGTTCTGATAGGCTCATTTCGACTTTGTAATTATATTTACAGGACATTGTAGAATTTTACTCCCAAGTATCAGCTAGTTAGGATGCAAAGATGCTGTTTATCTTCTCTGAGAAGCCTGTACGCATCGCGCAGGAATTTTGGTTCAATTTGGCGAAATCGATATTTTGGCTGTTTTAGTATTGAAAGTAAAATTTTCGCTTAGGAAATCCTCAAAGTTCGGAGCCTACCACTAAGCTTAACGTACGCAATATCCAGCTTGGGAAAAATAATCAATTCGGCAGACACTTTATCCTTCGAACGTGACTTTCATCCAGCTCATATTGTCGAGGACGAACCAACAGTCACACATCGACATATTGCAATTTCTCGCCACTTCCGTATGCAACGAACCCGATCCTGAACTCGTTATTTATGGAAAATTAATTTTCCCCGTCGTCAATGTGGTGCACGGAACTACCCGCACGTGGTCTACTTGCTCATCTAATTCCCCCCGTTTCGACACCCTGTTTGAGTGCCATTAAACGAACATGTTTGATGTGGTGTCCTCCACCTAAGCAAAGTAGTCGCCAGTGCAACAATTCATTGTGCTCCGATAATGTAATTAGTGGCGTATAATAATCACACAGTGGGGTGGATGCATCACATGTGGTCATTTGAGGATCGTGTATCCTTTTATTCCTTGGCCACGGATACTTTCGGCTTAATGTCCATTACTTTTAACGAAAATTAAATTTTCGCAACTGATGAAAATTATGTTCTGAAATTTTTATTGTCCATTAATCGCTGGTCGGGATTCTGTTTCTCGAAATTGTTAGTATCGTGGGATTAATTTGGAGTTTGTTGCCAGTTGTGAAATGTTGGCTTCCGGAGTTGATTTCGAAAAGATTGAAAATTGAATTAATTTCCTAACGTTGCTTTTATTGTCCAGATGGGTAAGGAACACTGGGCTTTTATTGTCCCGATGAGTAAGGCACTCCAGGACATATCCTAAACCAACTTCGCCGGAAATTAGTCGAACAATCGCAAAAAGGTTCGACATCAAAAGACTGGGTTTGGGTTTGTCCGTCGGACATCGGTAATGTACTTTTTGATGTATAAAATTTGGGAAATTGAAAAAGATATTATCATACCGTCCGACTTACTCACATGAGTTTTGCATTATTAACATTTTCAGTTCGCTAAACGAAGAATAAAGTCAAGTAATCTACCCAAATGAAATCCTCTACTTACACGATTTAAGGACACTCCATCTAAGACTTTATGTCTTCGGTGTCCTTAAAACAAGGACGTGGAATTTTCTTGGCAAGTCTACGTTACGGTAAGCTCTAATACTCGTATACTAGGTTTTGTGTAGAAGAGCAGATTGAGAATGAGAAAGGACAACAATGTTTTTAAGAGCAAAAATACGAGTTAGTAATGAGTACTTCAATAATAAAGAGTCGGATGAGTTTCAAAACAAAATCCCAAAACACTTATTTTCTATTTTTCGAGATTTTTGCCTTTTTGCGATTTTAGAGATTTGTTTTTCGAAGAAATCTTGGCTTGTGAGGGAGTACGGGTATGAAAGGATAATCTTTCTTGAGTCCAAGATACACAACAGCATACGGGACCACAAGATAAATCTGTCTCTCCTGAACATTATCGAAAACTTTTTAACGTAATAAATAAAAATATAGTCCCCTATCTATACCAGATTTGGAAGTGTTCCAAAAAACACAAGGTGAATGCTAACTTTTTTAACTTTTAGTCTAAGTTATTGCAGAACACACTGGAAGGATATTACACATTTTAAAGTTTAAATTGCGTCACTGGATTGAAAAGACTTCTGAACAATATAAAGTTTTGTCTGAATTACGAAATGCATTTGTGCGGTAGTTTGAAACAAGTTGATTTAAAAATGAAGAGTTAAGTTTCTCGAACGATTTTTAATCTATTTTATGTGAAAAGTTGCAAAATTTGTGGTACATTTGAAAGAGACTTCACATTGTAATGCCGAGTACAAGCTGCAAGAACTATTTTTTCTAATTGAAATAATTTTTATGTTTTGGTTTTGCTCAATGTTTTGTTTTGAATTTAAGTGCCTCATTTAAACTAAATTCAAAAAAATGGAACTGAACCATTTAAGGGCCATCCATAAGACTGCTTTAGGGTTACATACATAGAAATAATCGTACAAGTTTTTGTTCATTTCAGCTTATTCTTGAAGTAGATTACATACTGAGGAACTTCCCGAATAATTGGGAAAGTTACGTGCGCCCTGTATTGTTGCAGAATGAGTAAATCTGTGCACTTCAGTCGATCTAGTCACGTTTCTCGTTGTTAATTTCTCTACAAGTTTATTTTGTACGAAATAAAGCAGAAGTTGACCGTATTACCGAAGGTATCTAAGTAACAGCTAATAAATTTTATGTTTCCTTCGACATAGTCTGGGATCCTTAATATTGATTCAAATGTAAATAGAATGTGTCTCAAACTATAAAACATTTAATAGGAAAAAAAGCGATTAGTCTCTAAAGGGTCTGCAGTGATAGTTAGCAAAATATGGCACATCCAAAAAGGAAATTAAAATGGCATTTTAAAAATAGGATTTTCTGAAATAAATCACATTGATCAAAGAATTTTAAGGTTCGCAGTAGCAAAAATTTGTATTTCAAAGCAAATTTCTGAAGATCGGGTGCAGATAAAATATCGACGCTTACATCGAATAAAAGGCAATTCAATTCCTCAAAAAATAAGCTACAACATATTAAATTGTGATTATTAGTTTTACTTTATTATTTCAATAATACAGTATTGTTATCGATTTTTAAAAAAAAAAATTTGCTACCCTCAAAATTTTTTTTTTACGTTTCATGACTAGTAGACACGAAAAAAGCAAAAAAAAATTTCAGTTCGTCTGTCCGCCGTACGCCGTACGCCGTACGTCGACCGCTGTACGCAAAATCTTTTGAAGGCTCGTAGCTCCCAAACCCTTTGAGCTATTATATTGAAATTGAATAGACTAGGTAGGCCCCTTGAAGTGACCAAATTCGGAAAGGTGGGGATGTGTGGGGGGAGGAGGGGGAAGTGTTTTAGACGGAAAATTTCGGTTTATAGATCTCAGCAACCGCTTATGCTATTAAGCTGAAATTTGGAATTTATATAGAGCTTCGATAGTGGACCCATTTGCAAATATAGGTGAAGAGGTTTGGGAGTGGGGGAAAAATAATGCGTCCGAAACGCAAAAAAGGCGAGATCGACACATTCTAAAATCCATATCTCCTAAACGGTTAATGTCACAAAATTGAAACTTAATGGATATCTGTAGGTATACTAGGAAAATAGATCGGAAACAAATTTTTGAGTGGGAGCAGTGGCGTACGGCGGTGGGGGGTGAAAAACTTTAGATTACGATATCTCACGAACCGATTGCACTAGACAAATAAAATTTGGTTTGTGTATAAAGGTTGATAAATGAAATTTGCTGAAAGTAAAATTTTTTAAGGGAGCGGTGGATCATGAAAGTGGAGGGGATAAGAATTTTTCTAAAAAATCACGTCTCATATCTCAAGAACAGTGTAAGATAGATGCTTAATATTTTTACCAGAAGTAGAACTTACAGACCCCTAGCACAAAAAATGTTGGGGGTGAGGGTGTAGAGGGTGAGGCTGGGGGAGGGTGAAAAGGAAAAGGTTCTGATTTTTATGTCTCGATAATTTATAATGATATAAAGCTGAAAATTAGTATTTAGATAGAGCTATAGCAGAATCATGTTGGAAAAATATAATTTTTTATAGGGGTGGTATGGTACGGGAGTGGGGGTGTTTTTGCTACCTATAGAACGGCTTATGCAATAAAGTTGAAACAACGGTATGTATATGTAAATTAACTAGAAAAGTAAATTAGATAAAAAAATTTTCAAATATCTATTGGCGTTTGGAAGGGGGGAGAAAAAAATGATCAGTGAAAATGGAATGCATATACATATTTTCACGATCTTTGTTATATCTATTAGGTCTTCTCGAATATTAAATTCATTTTTATTCTACTGTTTCTTCATATAAATACCTAGAAAGTGATTTCAGGATTTTTTGAAATACTACCCTTAAGGGGGTGTAAAGGGGTTGTATACTTTTTCACGAACTCTGCCTTATCTCGCAGGTCTAATTAGATATCGACTAAATTTTCACTTTCACGGGCTTGCGTAATAATTGCCTAAAAGTAGTTTTTAAGTGTTTTCCTTTTTCAGCCCCTAAGAGGGTATAAAAGGGTTGAACACGTTTTCACTAATTGCGTCATTTCTTTTAGAAGTGATAAGAAGTTGAATTGGTTTTCACTTTCTCGTTCTGTCTTCATATTTATCTATTAACTCCTTTCAGGATTTTTGGATATTCAACCCCAGTTGGGTGTAAGGAGGTTGCATATGTTTTCACAGATTCCTACATATTGCTTAGATCTGATGATATATCGAATCCAATCCATCACCAGCCAAATGGTGAATTTCAGTATTTTTAGATATTCAATCCTAAGGGGTGTGAGAGGGTTACATGCTTTTCAAAGCTTCGACATATTTCTTAGGTTTGATGAGATATTAGATCACTTTTCACTTCCACAGACTTTTTATATAATCGCCTACAAACCCATTTCTCAATTTTTATATATTCAACCCCCAAAGGTTGGCATATGTTTTCACAATTTTTGCCATCCCTTAGTTCTGATGAGATATAAGATTGGTTATTACGGTATTTGATGTAGTGACCTATAAACCAATTTCACGATTTTTCGAATTTCAAGAACCAAGGGATGTAAAGGGTTTGCTTACGTTTTCACAAATTTTTCAAGATCCCTCGTGTCTCATGAGATATAAAGTTGCTTCTTATGAAATCGTTTAAAAACCTGTTTCACAACTTTTTCGAAATTCAAACCCCAAGGGAAGTAATGGGTTTTTATACGTTTTAACAATTCGTCATATCTCTTAATTCCTGTAAAGCAACAAATGCGTTTTTACTTCTGTGGTCTTTTAGTGTACATAATATACCGAAATTCGAATAGTCTATACGGACTTTTTAATGTTTAATCGGCTAAAAATCTTTTTTTTAAAATATTTTTATTTTAAGAACAAAATTAACTTTCCAAGAAACGTCATAATCTCGAAACAACTGATGATATACTCCGACTTTGACCAGAAAAATAATAAAGTTTCGCCCAGAAAACATGAGCAAAACTAATTTTTAATATAGACAGCGCTATTACATAAAAAGAGTAAAGAAAATCTGTTTTTTAAAAATTTCTTTACTGCTGAATTCTCTAACAAAAATTAAACTAAAAGCTCTTGAATTCTCTTTTATTGTACAATCAAACACAATCTGATTAATTGTTGCGTGCAAAATCTAATTTAATTTTCACGAACCTACCGAAATTATTCTTAAAGTTCAACCCATAAGTTATAAGATTAAATATTAAAGAGACCAGTGCATGACTATGATTAATGAGTCGTATGTACCTCCCGTATCCAATAATAATAAATTTTCGCTCATTCAGAATTAATTGGTTCACTAAACTCCTCCGGTTTCTTTACATTCTTAGCCAAAAACACCCCAACAGTTTATTATCTGACCCAAAACACCAATGATAATAAATATTCTTGGCTGTACAGTTCTTAAATGATACAGGCAAGTGTCCTCTATTCAACCCTCCTTTTTTGCTTATATTCCTTGTTTTCTTACAAAAAACTAATCTTTTCTGGAAGGATATTTGAAGAAGTTACGGTAAATGGACCATGTTCTAGATTATCTTTCACAATTTCTATACAGAAACAACCAATGAGGAATATAGAAATACTACTTTACTTTTTAGATAAAAGATAAAGTGTAGTTACCAGCAAAGAACACTGTTTTGTTTTTATAGATCAGAAATGCTCATCTTGATTTTAGCGTCATATTTTCTGTAAAAAAAAACGATGTGTAGAGTGTGTTTGCAAAAAAGATTTTTGGAATTCGTGAAGACTTGAACAATACCTTACATCCCAATGGGTTCAATACCGAAAAATACTTAAATCGGGTTTTCCCGTTTATGTTTAAAGCCTTTAAAAGTCAAAGTGAATTCGATATCTCATTGGACCTTAGAAATATATCGGAATTCGTGAGAATGTACACAACCACTTTACACCCCCTTAAGGATTGGATACCGAAAAATTTTAAAAAACCTTTCTAAGCGCTTATATAAAGAGCCCGCAGAAGTAAAATTAATTTGATAACTCGACATGTCTAAAAGATATAACGAAATTCGTGAATATGTGCAAAAAAACCTTTTCACAGACATTTACGCCACCTTTATACGCCATTCAAAATATGAATTTTGTTTGCTTTAATTACTCTAGTAGAACATCTGCATATACATACTAAGCTTCAACTTTCTAGCATAAGCCGTTTCTGAGATACGAAAAACCACCCCCACCCCTATACCATGCTAACACTATCGAAAATTTAGACTCTACATAGTCGTAAATTGGAACGACTTCAGCACCAGTTGTATAAGTTCAAAGTTATCTTATGTTAGTAGGATAGTTACATTTAATAGGTAGTTCTACCTGAACGACTGGAGTACTTACTTTACTTTTTCGGTTATCTCTCATACAAAAGTACATTAAATTCAGAACGTTGCAGCTT
Organism: Beris morrisii; assembly: GCA_951812415.1. NCBI lineage: Eukaryota > Metazoa > Arthropoda > Insecta > Diptera > Stratiomyidae > Beris > Beris morrisii. The sequence goes on from OX638310.1 coordinate 144,546,466, forward strand.
AAAGGATTAGTATGACGGAAATAAAGCAAATCTTCTTTGTAGCCTCAATGCAAATGTCCTTGATAAATCGGTGCATCTATCTTCCGCAACACATTACAACTCAAGAAAGCGTGGAGCTAGGAAGATTGAATTTAAAGTTGGTTTATCTAACTTTAACCATCGTCGCTTATTACGCCCATACAGAAATAAGCTAAGATTTTCGAGTCCTAAAAATTTCAATAATAAGATCTTACAATAAAGCTACTTACATTTATATCGACATTGAGTTTGCTCCGCTAATATGGTCAGTTGTTGTTTCAGCTTTTTTAAATTTTTGAATTTTCCGGTGAAAATCTTTGGTACAAAAGAAATTTTTTTTTAGTTCTTCTATTTACTGTGCAACCGAAAAGGATTAATTGGATTTTTCTTCGTTTTTAAGTGCCACCATTAACAAGTAGACGAAATTCATACAACCGTTCGGACAAGCTCTTAAATTGCTTTTCCACAAATAAACATTTCACCTTTGAAAAAAGAACCCCATACGGTTCGCTTGTAATTACCCTTAGTCCGAAAACGAAAGCCAAGGGGGTGGAAAAATTTTAATATTTGCGAAAAACGCGATCCGTGTACAGAAGAAATCCCTCCGGGATATATCACTCACTGCACGCGGAAGCCAAGTATCACTTTCACTACGTACCCTACTGATTCGGCAAGAAGATAAAACACACACATCGTATGACACGTTACACTATCGCGAAAGGATAACCTATTCGACTCCTGTCTTCAAGTCACTTGAAATTTTCCTCCAAGCTTCTGAATAATTGAGTGAAAAAAGGATCCGAACTACGATTCTTAAATTTCACGTCCGTTGTTCAAAAGGGTTTCCTCGAAACTGAAATGAAATTTTCACGAAAGGATATTGATATTCAGTCTGATTTTTCCAAGGTAAACTGGAAGCGAAAAGCTTTCCAGGAAAATAGAGAAATCAGGATGCGGATGAGCGAGCTTTCTGCAGTACTTGTTGATGGAACGACTCCTAGCTAGCATGCCACTCGTCCTGGAATCACCCCATATTCAACCAGTCGTCCTTTTTTGATACTCAAGGACTGTTTTGTAAACAGTAAGCACATGGCATGGTACAAGGCTTATTCTTTTGACCACTTGACGCTCATTTTCAGGTCAGGTCACAGTTCAGACTGTCTGATTGAGAAGGGCCAAATTGAGTGGTAATATCCTTTTTGGCCATTCGTGAGGATGAAACAGAACAAACAGAAAAGGATCCAATGGAAAGTAAGTCAGTCGAGCGAATACAAGTTAAACTGTTGATATTTTTCATTACCAAGGAGCACGGATACGTTTACCAGAGCAACAGGACGCCATTATCAGTCCTTTCCACGTCAAGCTTTCGTCCTGTACACAATGTTCTTGTCTGATTTCATTAAATATGATTAGTTGGCAGAATTTCGGACACGGTTCAATATGGATGCCCCTTTTCTCGGATTCAAGTGGCTATCGTATGTTTCAGCTTGCCAAATGCCATAAATCTAAAAATAAGTTTTTTTTTAAAAAAAAAAATTATATCACCGATGATTAATTGTGGTGAAATTTTACGAGAAGATTTTTGAACAGAGATAAAACCAGAATAATTTATGGTTTTTATCTTTGGTGAACAGGACGTGTTCCGGCAATTGCTTTCCTCTTAAACCTCTTGAACACTTTAAAAGGAAATCTGGGCTATTGAAATTGGTCTTTTAAATTTGGCTGGCACTTTTCACTAAAATAGTAGACCATCTTGCGCCGAACGTTTCTCGACATGGTACTCCAGAAAGCGTACTCTTCTTTGACGACCACAAAGAAATCTCGAGAAATTTAATTGGATTGTTGAATAGCGTTGCAGAATGGATGTGATAGATCTAATCGATTTCAGATCTTCAAAAAATTTCATGGTTCCACTAGTCATAGAATATTTTTGTCGTGATTATAATATTAGGTTGCTGCAAATGCAATGTCGTTTTTGATGGTGTAATTTCAAACAACTGTAACTTTTATAAAACTTAATTTTATTAATCAAAATAGGCAGCAGCGGTGGGTGGGTTTTGCATGAGGGGGTGGAGCCATAAATTCGGGCGCATCGGGAATCGCAAGCCGTTAAATCAGGAACAATTTTAAGACCTATTACAGACTCGTAGCTTCTCTGTATGCCTAGATTCACAAATATAGGTGTACAGGGGGTAAGTTTTGAATTAGGGGGTGGAGCCGTAAATTTGGGTGCATCGGGAATCGCGAGACGTTAAATCAGGAGAAATTTTAACACCAATTACAGACTCGTAGCTTCTCTTTATGCCGAGATTCACAAAAATGGGTATATAGAGGGTGATTTTTGGATGAGGGGGTGGCGCCGTAAATTCGGGCGCAACGAGAATCGCGACCCGTTAAATCAGGAGAAATTTTAAGACCTACTATAGACTCGGTAGCTTCTCTGTATGCCGAGATTCACAAAAATGGGTATAGAGGGGGTGGGTTTCGGATGAGGGAGTAGAGCGGTAAAATCTGGGGCTATGAGAACAACTAAGCATTCAGTTATTATTAATTTGGAAACCAATTCCAGAATCGTTGCTAATTCTACCATATACGCCGAGATATACGAACATACTTATAGGGGGTTGAGTTTTTATTCACAGTGGTGCATATTTCGGAACAGGATGGGCCGAACTGATCGGAATAGGGCTTATTCGAAAGCCTTTAATTAGCCGTTAATTCATTTATATTACTAGAACTTTGTTGTACGTACCTTTAACATCGTTTCGGCTATGGTCATCCTAGCTTCCATCGGCAGTCAGAACGACCACATGGTTTTACCATTAGAAGTGCAGCGGTAAATTTTTTTTAGCACTAAATTAGCCTTTAATTATGAAATAAGTTATACAGGGTGCGCCATCTGTTCCTCCGGTATGATAATGTTGAATAACTTTTGAAAGAAACAATAGATTGCAAAGAATGGTGTTTTTTTATTTAGTTCAATCCTTCACAATTTATGTGGACTACTTTTTAAAAACAACATCGATTAAATGACCACCTTCATTGACCACTGCAAACTGTGCTCTTTTTCGGGCATTTTCCATCACTTCTTCGAGCATCTCGGTCGGTATGGCAGCTATTTCGGCACGAATATTGGTCTTGAGCTCGTCAATGGTCTTCGGCTTGCTGGCGTAAACTTTACTCTTCAAATAACCCCATAAAAAGAAGTCCAGGGGGGTTAAATCGGGGGATCTTGGTGGCCAGTCAATATCGCCTCTTTTCGATATCACACGTCTAGGGAATTTTTGTTGCAAAAACCGCATTGTTTGGGTTGCTGTGTGGCATGGCGCTCCGTCTTGTTGAAACCAGAAGTCAGTCAGACCTTTTTCACTCATTTTCGGACACACAAAATGTGCCAACATCCACCGATATCGTTTACTATCGACTGTTTCGCCTTCCTTGAAGAAAAATGGCCCAATGATGGTTTTTGCTGATGATGTTTTTTGTTTTTAGTCACTTTTTGGTCATGTAATGGTGTTTCATGAATCTCGTGAGGATTTTCTGTCCCCCCAAATGCGGCAATTTTGTTTATTAACACCGCCAGAGAGGGTGAAATGCGTCTCGTCGGTCATTAAAACTTGCAACGTCCGGTATGGTTTCCAACATTCAGCGGTCCATGATTAAAATTGTACTAATTTGAAGTTTCCAAAACGTGTTTAAGAAAGCAAATCGGTTGACAATTGGCGAAGTTATTCAATGTTTACATACCAGAGGAACAGATGGTGCACCCTGTATGTTCAAATTCCAATTTGGTCATCCTAAGTTTTTTGACATTAAATGAAGTATAATTTCATAAAAAATTTAGTAAATTCAGTCTTAACTCAATTTATAGAGTGAGTTTCCAATTGAAATGAAAATCACTCCCAGGAAAATGGATATCACTCTTCTCATTTTAGATGTAGGTATTTTACTTCCGAAAAAAAGTAGGAAAACTATTACTGCAGCTATTTACCTATTTTTTTCTAGAGTGTAATTTTCAATTTTCGGTCAGTAAATTTCAATTTGCAATTAGTAAATTTCAACTTCGAAAGCAGCAAATTCACTGGATATTCTCTTGAATTTACACTCTAAAAAAAGTGTATAATTAGCACTCTTTAAAATATACTTATTTCTACTTATAATATTATTTCCTACTTACTTACTCTTAATAAAACACTTGACTGTAGGTTAGAATCGAACCCGCGATTAATTCTTGTTTTGCTGCGTAGGTTTAGTGCGCGTTGTCACTGCGCCAACGAAGGCGTTTCATTTTCATTTCAGTAGAAAACAAAATTGAACGAAGCATCCAACTTCGTGGTTTACATAAAAAAGAAAGTAATTTTCAATTCATATATAAATATAGTTAATTTTACACGAAATGTTGCGTAATTTTGTAAGCCTTTTCAAGTAAATTGTACGGTTCAGTTGAAAAGTACATGAATAATTTATAATATTAATACCAGTGATTTCGTGTAAAAGTGCTTAAAATGAGTACTTTTACTTGAAAAAATTAAATGTACTGGAAATTTCAAGTAAAAATTGGATTGATTGATTACCTAAGAAATCATAAGATACTTGAGAAAAAGGAAAAGTGCCTCGAAAATCCAAACATATATAAACTACTATTTCTTAAATAATGTATTTTAAATAATTTATTTACACCAAATATTTACATAGTAGTTTTTTGCAAGTGACAAAATTTTCACACAAAATCAAATCACTATTACTCACACATTACTTAAATTATTTTTCTTATTTAATAAAACTTATCGCTTAAATTGAGTCTACAAAAAAATATTATAATAATAATAATAATAACAATCAGAATAGTGTAAATCGCTATAAGGGCGTCGACTCGACCGAACGATTGCCGTTTAACGTTGAGTGATGATTTATCATGGGGAAGCTATAATCACGTTTTTCGGTAACATTACCCGGGAATATTTTCACGCGAAATCGTATCGCTTCATTGCATACCTTCACGGTGAAGTCCGGTACTAGACCAAGTATTATTGTAACGATCGACAATAACCAAAATGTTATCGATGACATGAGAACAAAGTAGACGTAATACATTTCACTGTCGTACGGACTGCAAAATTTAAACGGTAAATTAATTAAATTTAAAAGATTATATTCGAAGAATATTAAAAATATACAGAATACAGAACTTAGAAATAACCAGAAACACTAAACAGTTGTTATAAAAATGACCGCCATTTTTAAATTTAACTGCTCCATATTAACACCCGATGGAAATTCGAATACTTCTGTAAAACTTGTATTGTACTGTATACCACAATGTCAAATATTTGAATATTCTGGTTAATAATCAAATTGGCCTATTTTGACAAAAACAATTTGACTGAAATTTTCGTCAAATATTTGACAGCATGGAATACAGTGTAATACTAACTTAAGCGCTGACTTTAGTGTTCTAGGAAATTAAAAAATGCAATTGGTTGATTGAATGATTGTAAAAATTAATACATGGTATGGAATTTCCATCGTGTATTAATCCTTTATCAGGATTAGGAAGAGTATTCCATGGAAACATTCTTTTTCGAAATGGTTGCCAATTTTTACACATACTCCATAACTGTTTCTATAATATTAAAAAAATCAACACAATGCCAATTCTACTTAATTCTACAATATTATTTTATTTACACACATTTGTATCCTGGAAAACTTTAAGCAAACTTAAACTAGTATTACACTGTTTGACCAAGTGGTCAAATTGCAGTAATAAGCAATGCGAAATAGTGATTTTGACAGAGCGGATACACTGAGATTAATTGGAATTCGTTATTTCGCATTGCTTATTGCTGCAATTTGACCACTTGGTCAAATAGTGTAATATACTAGCTTAAAACCCAAGATGAAATTTTCTTGTCTAAGGCGAGTAATGCTATTTTACATGATTCAAATTCTGATAGATTACAACAAAATCATCCAAGAAATATTTAGTATAAAAAATATCAAAAAAAAAAAATAATAGTAATAACAATCTTAAAAATACGATTAGTTACGAAATTACCCACCAGACAAAACGATGTCATTAATGAATGCCTTGTAATGTAAATATTTCTATAAATTTCCTTAGCGCTGTTGTATAAAATGTCTGCGAATAAGGACACTAATACAACAAACACACTCAACGTGAATAAGCTTGATGATCGTAATGAATAGAAACATTGATAGTCTCCCGGTACCATGCTACATAAAGATTTATGATAAATTTGATGATTACATAACTTACAATTATTAGTCTAATCGAGCATATTCTGTAGCAACAATTGTACTTACATCACAATAATATTATAAATTAACGTCGATATAACGAATCCCAATATCGAGAACCATATCGTCACGATAAATATGTAACTCTGATAGATCGCTTCCATCCATAGTTTCATGTTGACTAGAATGACGACATTATGCACAAGGAACGTTCCGAAGCATGAAAAGCTGACGGTATGCGGTGTCGTTAAAATCGCATTATTCGTATTCCAAATATTGTAGGCAAATGTGTACATTATTGCCGAATGATAGAGAGCTAAAAACATCCAACCGATGAAGAATTTCCAATGTAATCGACGATTATTTGTATTTTTCATGTACAACTGTGGCTTTCTGTAAATAATTTCAAAAAACATTTTAATTGTTGTTTGTTAGTGCAATGTGCGTTTAAAAAAGTCCCCAGCCTGACGAAGTGAAAACAATCAAAATTACTCGATATTGACGGAGCAGTACTCACGTACTTATCATCCGAAATTCGATTCAACGGTAAACCGGTTATCAAGCCAGTTGGTCTGGACGACAGGTAACGAAAAAAATATCATAACAGTTAGTAGACAGTTGAAAAAATCATTCGCCGGTTAAGATGACGTCAATAGTTTGTCAACTTTTTAAGGAGTAACAAGGACTATTTTGTGAAAATAAATATTCTACAGGGTGCGTCAATTTTCAATATCAGCGGAGATAGAACCCCTTCCATACAAATTCGATAAGTTTAGCTGCTATGCTCTGAATTTTACTGTTCGCAGCGCCATTCAGCAAGTCTGTGACGACTAGAGTAACTAAATTACGCATTTGATTTATATCAGAGGCTGTCAGTTAATAAATATGAACAGCGATTTCATAAATTCCTTGTAAGAAACAAAAAAATATTTTTTAATCTCACTTCATCAGATCTCTGTCTAGTTATTCCTGTCTGCCAATTTCCACCTATCTATTCACCAATCTGTCCGCCTGTCTGTTCGTGCCCGCATGTTTATTAATCGGTTAAGGTCCAAGGGCGCCCATAGAGGTGGCAAGAGGGGGCACTTGCCCCACCTGTATTCTACCTTTCAGTATTTTAAAAACACTATTTCGTCACTTGAATAATGCCTTCTTTTAATATAGAGTAATTAAGACCTTTTAATTAATTGTTCTATTACCCATAATTTGTTAAACTACTATCAAATAGTTACTAAATCAACACCGTTTACTGTTTTAAAAACATCTTTTAATTTGTATTTAAAGAAATTTCACTTGTAAAAATTAAGGTTTTCTTACTTACTTCAGAAAAATTCAAGTTTAAGTAGACAAATAAAATTAAGATTAATAAGGTAAGGACATTATTTTATTGGAAGACGTAATTGAATTTCACACCTAGGATTTTATCTTCATAGAAGTTTGGTATGACTTATGAAACATACAGGAAAACCAAAAGGTCTTAATGGTTTCCTGAGATAAAGTACTCAACTGCTCATATACTGATTTTTTATACATTCTTTCGACTTTTTGCTGGGAAAGAGAGTGTTTTCAAACATGTAAAGTTTTAAAATATGTTGCTTAAGGTAGCAGGATTAGAAGGATGTTAGTAACATTAGTACGTAACGTTTTGTTAAACCACAGTTATCACTTTTTAGTTCCACTTTATTAAAAAAAAAAGAATTGCTCAATTACCAAATGGTTAAAATTAAATGCGAATAACTTCGAAAGTTTTTGAGCTTAAGTGATAGATGTACCCTACTAACCCCGCTTCTTCTTAGCATTTACAACAGCTTGAACACTGTTACAACTAACTAAGTATTCAAGTTGACTCACCAGAAAGCACTAATTTGTTTAAAGACTTTCGTATGGCAGCCTAAAACAGTTTCTTCTGTTCTCTCCGTTTTCCAGGTTTGATTCTTTCGAAGTAAGTGTAACTACGTAACCCTCCTCTTCGAGCGTTTTGCTTTAACTTAATGACAAAAAAAGCTTTTATACCCAATACGTTCCGTTCCGTAGTTATCGCTCCTTTGCGAAAAAAATAGGAACCATTTTTATTAAGAACTTTTGTATGGTAGCTAATCGAAAGAGTACCGCAATATTGTCAGTTCCTGCAATATTTGATTAAAAAAAAATTTTAATTCTAGAACATAATAATATAATCACTTGTTTTGAGGAACTTTGTATGTTATGTACCCAAAGAAGTTGGGCGATTTTACTTACTAACGGATTCTAAGTTAAATTTCAACTTCTCTATATTTTTCCCCTATCTCCCGGTGCGTAGATATTGTTTTGGTGTGGCAGAAAAGGTTCAATAATTCTTAACTGAGTGAATTCCACATTCATTCTATTCCTAACAAGATGTAGCTCCCGAAATTGCAAACTCCTTTCATAAAGTTCTGTCCCTCCCTACGAAATGTTGTATGGGCGCCCATGTTAAGGTCCCAAAAGATTACAAAACTACTCATCGCCTACATGCTTCCTATGGCCGCAGTAAATCCAATATACAAGCTGAGCACTATTTAAGCACTATTAGCCGGAAAATAAACATTCTAATAAATTTGAAAAATAAAATTACTTACGTCATTAAAACACTTTCCTTGAACGGTTTTTCAGTTAATGATAAAAATAAAATCGGCACCGCTGTATAAACGACATTGTAGAGCGTCAGGAACAACGAATCGTAAATCGACTGAGTTGAGAACATATTGTTGAACTGGAAGAAGAACTGCACGCCCATAAAGACGCCATTCTTATAGAAGAAATACAACACCAATAACGACAATCGACGAGTATAATAGTGTCCATGGACCAGCAGAATCCTTTGCAGCATACAGAAATTGGCAAATGCATAGTCTGCACACCGGGCAGCCTGACGTCCTTCCTTCCCAACAATTCCCAGTCCAACGTGGGCTTCCTGTATCATCGAAACATCGTTGGCACCGTCACCGATAGCCGCAGTTATGTACTTCTCCGGCGCGCTTTTTATCACCTGCACCACCTCAGATTTTTGCAACGGACTGAGTCGACAGCATAGAACAGCCGTGCACTTCATGGAAACTTCCCGAAACTTATCCGGATATTCGGTCAGTGCAAAGCCCAAACTACGTCCATCGATAAGCAAGGAGAATGTTTTGTTGGGACGATGTTTCTGTTCGTGACTTAGCACTTTCAGATGCTCCAGTATGGCTGCTCCATCTCGACACTCTGTTACGAAAAATGTTTCACTCTCGGCCGGAATGTGTCCACACGAAAGCGCTATGTTGTGCGCTGTTTCCACTTTGTCGCCGGTCAGAACCCAGATTCTTATTCCAGCTGCCTGAAGTGATATTAGAGTTTCGCGTACGTTGTCTTGAAGGGCATCTTCGACAGCTGTTGCTCCTAGAAGCTCTAGATCTATGTTCAAAGAAAATGGGATAAGGACACTGGACAGAGCACCACCCCCAATCCCCTTATTAACTTACCTCTTTCGATTTTTAAGTAAACTGCGTCCAATAGTTTTTGTCTATCTACCATTGAGCTGGTAGCCTTTAAAATATCTGCCGAAAGATTGTTAGAATTGCAATAACTACCCGACAACTACAAATCGACTCACCATTAAAAATTTCCTTGTATTCATCTGGCGATATTTTCCGTCTTGCTATGGCCAACGTTCGAAGTCCTTGTTTCGAGAATTCCGTCAAATGCTTGTTTGTTTCCTCAATGAGAGCCGATGATTCCCTACTGCAAAGCGGGAACACGTAACTCTCCGCTCCTTTCGTATAAATCCAGATATCGCCTTTTTTGTCCTGAACTATAACACTCATTCGTTTACGATCCGATGAAAATTCGAGTACCTGAAGCCTCTTGAATGGCACCTGATTTACAGGACCAACTGCTCCCATCAACACTGCACCACCTGGCGAAGAAATATTCAAGGTAATAATATCGTTCTCGTCGCCTACGAAAAATATCCCAAGAGTGGCACAGGCTTCCACTAGCGCTTTCTCATCAGGACTCGAAGCTTGGTAGTCGAGTTTTCTAAGAAAAAAAGCAACGTGTAAAATCTAAGTTCTAAGATATCCAGGATAATGTGCACCTACTCTAGTATATTCTTGATTTCATCCCGCTGACGCTCTGTAACCACTGGTGTGTAGATGGGTCCTCCTATAAATGATGGAGCAGCATATGCTTCTCTGGACCTTGTAGAAGCATTCCGACGCAAGGACGCTGATCTTCGTACCAAAGCTAAAAATAAAACAAATTTTCGTAAGGCATTGTCGTAAGTTGTTGGATGTGTATAACTTTAAGGGGATAGCAGGGGATACCTGGTGGGACTATATATAGACTTTAGAATTGCGTGAAAATTGAAAATGCAAATCCTAAATGTCTTCAATTTGCCCAAAATCGATCTATCGAATAAAATGAATAACAAGGGTCCTAAGTGGCCACCTTGATGAATGCCAGACAATGCGACTAGATAAAAGCAAAACTTAATACTCTCAGTCAAACTACTAACTTGTTTGCCGTTGGTAAGCGCTAGGAGCTCCATACGATTGAGTCCTTCGATGCGTCTGATAGTGCTGCTGATTATTTCCCAGCTCCTCAATCGACGAAGTTGAACGATTGAATTGAATCCGATTCGGCGGACGACTCATTGAATTAGGGAATGTAGACGGACGTTCAGTATTCAATTCCAATGGCGTCCGTCCATTCTCTATTACACCGGGCGTCCGATCCCCTTCCCGGCTCAACGTCTGTGCAATTCGTTCGACGCGACTCAATTGCGGACTTAAACGACGCTCCCTATCCAAGTCAATTCGTCGCCGTGTTGCGCCACTAACGTTCTGCGACACCGACTTCCCTAGCAATGGATTAATATCGAATTCTGGCGATCGTGGAGTTGATCGTATTTGCACGAAATCGGGTTCGTCTTGTTCGGAGTCAGGTCGATTGCTACCGCCACTCTCCTCCTTAATGTCACTGAAAGTGTACACACTTTGAACGGTTTCATCTCCTGCGTCGTCTGGTTCGTCCGATAGACCACCGCCCACTTGAACTGTATGGCAGATCGCTAACGCTTGGAAGAACTCGACTTGATCCTCCTAGGAAGAGTCAAGGAAAAACAAAGTGTTAGAGAACTTAGAAGTCCAGTTTGAACTGCTTTCAGTCGAACTAACTCACATTAAAACTGCTCAGTTTGAACGGATAGTGGGCCTTATCCTCTTGTATGCTGTTTCCATTGTATTTGTACTTTCGTCCTTTGATCGAGCACTGCTGCAACAACATCTCATTTTTGGTCAAGGTTCCAGTCTTATCGGAAAATAAAATGTTGATCTGAAAATGTAACAAAATTGATCAAAGTAATTTGTGCAGAATCGATCGTGTCACCTTACCTGACCAAGCTCTTCATTCAGATCCGAGGTATTCACGATACATGGCTGATCAGTCTTCTCGTCGTATAGCTTAACGTCCCATTCCAGAAAGAACGCTCCCAAGAACTTGTGCAATTCGATCGTGACATACAACGAGATCGGTATCAGATAGTTGAACAATATCAGAAAGGAGAAGTAGTCCTGGAAGAACGTAACGACCTTGTATTCATCAGGCGGTGGTCCTAAGTACGGATAATGTTCTATAACAAACATATCGTTATATCTAGAAAGACATCCCACATCTACAGCATTAGTGATATCCTTGACACGGTTGTCGGATAAGGATCTATCGTGATAGCTTACCTTTTAATAAAATACGAGACTGTTACGATTGCCAAAAGGATGAGCAGAACAAAAATCAAAAACTTATTAATGTAGCTCTCGCTGGACGCTATCTTATTTCTAGTCAGTCGGCTGTTTAGGGCTAGCTTTGTAAATTGTCCGGTATAAACAGCACATCCTATCACCTGTTCCGTATTCTTCACACGTGATCCTCGCAACAGGAGATTTTCATTCATCAGTGGTAAAATGTGGTGGGAGTGATCCTCATTGTTCTGAGTGTATGGGGTCTGAATCCAGTAGTTGTTGGCCAATTCAATTTTTCCAGTGAATGTGTACAGGTCGGTTTTTGGCTGTTCGCATTCGATAACGCCCAGGGTATGGAGTTTGGCCACATCTAAATTTGGTAGGTTCTTTGGTACGTGAAGAGTTTTCAGGTTGGTTTCACCGTCTAAATTTGCGGTTGTAATGAAGCATTTTCCGTGCGGATCGGACGATTTCAGTATGACTAGATCGCATGGTACATCACAATCACGAGTAACTAGGACTAGATCGCCTTTCATAACGTCCTGGCAGTTTATGTCCTCTTCTTTACCATCACGAATCACAGTCACTGTAAGAAAAGGATTGTAACGAGGATATGTTCGTTTGTGAAAAAAAAACAATTGTAGTTTACCCAACGAATAGTTAACCATGTTATCTGCTTTATGCCGTAAGAAATCTTCGTATCCTTGTTTAGTTGCCGTAACGGCTATCACAAACATGAGTGGTATCAAGGAAGTGAGTGGCGATACAGGACTATCTGGAAAAGGAAAATATTTTTAAAAACTTAATTACAAGCTGATGAAATGAAAATAACACACAATACACAAACAACAAACAACACTTTAATACACAATTTAGTACATAGAAATATTAAAAAATGCAAAAAATATTTAAATTAAAAAAAAACCAACAGAATATTTTCAAAGACTAACAATCAACAATATATTTAATTTATTTTTTATCTTTTTCATTGAAATAATTTTCCATCAGTACTGAATCGGAATAAGTACAGTACTTAACAAGCTAGTACTGAAGCAATTCTGTTTTCCAGTACCGAATCAGAACAGCACAAAATTAAACCAATTTTTTGAGAAAGCAGTATGTACTATGATGGCACTGAATGAGTCATGGAATTCGTGGTAGTCGATACTTTGTAAAGATGATAATTTTATGCTATAGATATTGTTAGGACAAATGTCTTCAAAAGATTTCAATATACGAGTAATACTCTTGGACTCCAAGAGAACCATTATCAGGTAATTGGATGTGATTACAAGGTCTAGAAAAAATTATCAATTTTTCAATTTCACAAATTATCTGAACTGTTAAGAATTTTTAGTTGTTTTTCGGAGTCAGGGAGTATTTCTGTTATCTCATCAAGAAATATACCGATTGAAATTGATAGCTGCAATTTGCAGCATTTTGTTCGTATATTTTTAACGAGAATGCAATTTTTACATGGCTAAAACTACGTTAAAGAATTTTATGTTGTTTTTGATATCTAAATTTTTTAAAAATTGAGTCAAATTAAGTGGTTTTTGGAATTTTTCACAATGAACTGTTCCTGTTCAAATAAGAAAACTAGCTCTTTTTACAACTTGATGTTTCCGAGTCCTTAAAGTTAGTACTGTATAGGGATTGAAAAATATTTCCTATTCAGTACTAAATTTCAGTATACAGGAAGTAGGAACAGTTGCCGTATATCTCAGCAATGAGCAACAATTTCGGACTGAAAAAATTGTAAAGTGTGCACAAAATATGTGGTAAAAATTTCACGGTTGTATCTTTATTTACTTCTCCAAAACAAATTTCCCAAAAAAGCGTAAAAAAAGAGCCTTCACGCGGGATGACCCCCTTAATTCAATTTCTGATAAAACCATTTAGTCATTATCCAAACTATTCTTATGGCGCGATGTTCAGTGTTATAAGATTTCCTCCACAATTCCGTATTACTACCGATATGCTATGCGGGTAACTATAATTTTATTTAACAGATATTTTACATGCCTAGATACCTACAAAATGTCGCTAAATTTAATACATGTTCATATAAACATATATCTACCAACTATAAACAATATTTCAATCATAATTTTATATTGTTGCCAAAGAAAATTATATTTTTTACGATGGTATAAAATATGATATCTATCTAATAAAATCTAAAACTAAAAATCCATGAAACTCAAATAACCAAAACCAAAATTCATCCTGTCAAAAATACACTAAACTAAAAAATTGCACTATCGAAAACCCTCACCCCCAATCAAAATCTGCTTTAAAAACATGTCCACTTATTAAATGCGTTACGAAATCGATGATTTTCGTTAAATTCTGTACAAATTATTCACAAAATTTACGAAAAGATGGTAATATTTTCTGGCTTCGTTAAATTATTATAAAACCTAAACATAAAATTTTACTTCTAATTTCACAAAAAGTATAATATTGTTACATGTAAGCCTGGCAACCGCGCAACTCGATCGGTTTCGCATAATTGAAAGAGCAACAACCGAATACCTAGCTGCAAAGTAACCCAATCAGAAACCTAGTTGAAGTATATAAGAGGGCGGAGCAACTCGATTGTACTCGTACCTAACTTCTAATCGAACGTTCTCGCAAGTACCAGAACAGCGTAGAAGATCAAAATGGAATGCTCTAAAGCTTTCGAGAACCGTCCACACACATATCCGAGCGAACATTCAGATACAGTCTCGACTACAGCCATGTAGTATAACGAAGCTTTCAGCGAGGGACATAGTTATTTATATTACGTGGACTGTGACGTGTATTACGCGACCGTATTGGTGGAAAGCGATTGATAGCGTGTGATTGAGTCAAGCGACATATAAGCGGGCGGTATTGCCATACCGTGCGAATTATTGTGCGAAAAGAATAATAGTGCAATTAAATAAATTATTACTTATTTCGATTTTAAACGAATTGTGTTTTTCTTGAAATCCCGGCGAACCCCTAGCTTGCAACAATATAATCTTTTCTAACAAATTCCTTTGTCGTAAAATAGCCCATGCTAAGTAAGAAAATCTTATAGTTTTTAATTATTTCTATACAATTCAATTATAAGAAATATTTGACTACAACGAGCAATTTAAATTAAAAAATTAAAATAAATTTAATTAGAAGTAATTTAACTTTGAATTTTTAAGGTTTTTTATTTATTCTGTCATTTCAGATCAGTTTTTTAATTTAAAATTGTTGAAGCTATGTTATCTAGGATTTTTGAATTTTTGCAATTTTGAAGCTCTCCAGCAAGTTTTATCATTTATTTACTTTTTAGCTAAAGGATACTCGAAAATAACATTATTCTTTTTGAATTATACCTCATTTTGAAAGGGTTCAAATTCAACTATAAAATGGGAATATTTGGGCATAAAGCTATTGTAGTTATGCAGAAGTCTACAGCGATTAAGCATAAGCTGAAAGACGACTATGGACAGATGAGCAAAAGTGACTGAAAAAAAACTCAAATATATCCTACCTAGAGAGTAAGTGAAGTAACTCAGTAAATTTTGATGAACTGCAGTTCATTTTGGAAGATGAATTAAAAAAATTAAAACGGATGAAGGAAGAACAAAGACTAAGGTGTGAACTGTACGAACACGATGAGAAGAGAGACAAACAATCAACCAATCTGTGAGTGACTACTGGCTTGTTAGAGAAGAGAATAGCGTAAGTGAACAGTTCAATTGAAGGACTAGTGACTAGTGAGTGTCTCGACTGGTTAGAGCGGAGAAAAGATGAAATGAACAGTTCAATTGAAGTACTTCTCTGAACTAACTCTTTAAAGTGAATGACTAGTTGTGAAGTCCTTCACTCAAATTAACTGTTTCGTCCATCTCTATCTTACCAAGCTAAGAAATGTCGATTCCTATGTTATTCCATAAACTTTAGGAGAAAATTCAGTCTGCATTATTTAGTACGAAACTTTTACAACAACACTTAAATGTGGAATTTTTAAAACTCGGTTAAGAGTTTGATCTACAACTCCCCCACTTTATACTACTAACTAAATATTCTATTTGTTTTCTGCAATTGAAAACACTTCCACAGACCAATTTATTACAAATACGAAAGTTGCAAGTTCTTCCATAACCAGTTCGACGCACAAATTCTTCATCTTTACGATTAATAAAACTGAAATATGAAATTTCTCGGTCATGGGTCATGGAAATTTCGTAATGATGCCAAGCTCTAGACCAACCATCGCATTCTGACCTTGTTGCATTTGCATATATTGTATCAAATACGTAATCGATAAACGTAAATTAAAACAATAAGAACGGAAAAAATACATAAATATTATAAACGAGCGTCACTAATTTAAAGTTCACAGATTTATGAGGAGGTCTAAATGGTGGCGAAAATTTAACAGCGCGGGGAGATTCTAATTGAATTTTATTTAGCTGGTTACTATGAAAACGTCTTTTAGTTGCCTATCATTGACGATATTCAGTAAATAAATACGAGATGTTGATTTCTTTGTTGTTCACTGAGGCGAGTTTTGCGAATGTTTTTATTATTTATTCATAAAATGGAAAATTATTTGGAAAAATTGACTAAAAGTCAGGAAACAATTTTGTAATTTTTTTTTGTCAACATCTTATCTTGCAAAATTGGAATTCCTATTGGAATTCATCTCGTAATATCAGATAAGCGCTTCGATGAAAAATTGCCCGGTTTTCATCGTATCCTTTTTAATCGTTCAATTAGTCATGAAAATCATGATATCAATTCCATGAATTTTATGATGAAATCAGCAGAATCATCATGATAAATTTGAATCCATAAAAGTGTCACTGTCCTAGAACGAGATTTTTAATTATTTCCAAAATTTAAATGGAATAGTAGTATACTCTACAATGAAATGTTCAATTCCAATTAAAATTGTTGCTTGAGCTCTAAGAAAACAATGTTTTAAAACTTAAATGAAGGAGGAAGTTCTAAACGAGGGCAAGGACAGGTTTCAATCTTTGGATAATTTGAACTGAAGTTAGTGAAAATATCTATTAAAAAATTACACCAGTTTCCAAACCTGTAATTTAAATACAGTTCAAGAAATTTTAGATTAGCGCAATCGCAGGATTTAAGCGATCTTCTTCATAATGTGAAGATATTTTTAAATCAAAAACTATGCTCTGTGTCGATTTCCAAACTGAATGCATTCTCAAATAATAGTGAGATTATCAGAAGTTATTAAAAGTTAAGAATATTTACATGGGAAATTTCCAAATAATCTGTGGTGACTTCGTACCTCAAGTTATTTCCAAATTATCATACAATCGAATCGGAGCACAGACAATTCTTTTAAGGATATTTCAATGGAAATTACTCGTTGGAGTGGATGAATTTTGTCAATTTTCGTTAATTATTAAACACATGATATGTAGCAGTTTTTTAAAAGTATTTTTCATTCAACAGTCAAATTTCCAAGGACTATTGTGTGCCAGCATAACAATTTCTTATAAGATTTTAATAATTGCGTATTGTTCGAATTATTGAAAAACCCATGTTTGACAAATTTTAGATTACTATCTAATGTAGTGTTATAATGCTATCAAGGAAATTGTCCATGTTTTTTAAGGAATTTTGTCTGGTAGCAATTGGAAGGAAAGGAGGAAACATGTTCATTATTGGGTGCATTAATCCCTACTTTTGATAAAGATTTAAAGATTTTTGAAAATGTTACGTTCATTGATATATGTTTGGCTGGATGCAAGATAACATTTTTAAAGGCTTTTGTGTTGAACTAAGTTGAATGAATCCGTAGATTTTGTTCACTTCAGGACTCATACATTTAAAGTTTCGACTTCGTATCAGTGAGTTATTCTATGCGCTTCGGAAAATGAATGTATATATGAGCCGTTTATTTTGAAAGTGGAATAAGTCACTTTCGTTTTTAAATCGACATGCTTAAGGGTTTGCGTTTTAACATGGTTAAAAATATTCATGCCAACTTTCGGGAAAATTTACTTGTATTTTTTAAAAGTGTGATGAAACAATTGCATCAATAGATTCTCAGAAAGTTGCTTCGTGTTGTATAAAACATCGTTACAAAGTCACAACAAATTTTTTTTTAAAAAATGACTTATTCCACTTTCAAAATCAACGGCTCATATTTCTGATGGACTTTGGTATGGAGAATACATAAGCGATCGATCGATTTTCTTCATATTAATTATGTAACCTTCAGAGAACTCCTTGTCTATGATTGTACAATATTTTAATTTGTTAGATGTTTGAAAAAAATGGAAAATGTTCTTTTTATACGAAAAATTATTTTAAAAAAAAAGTTTTTGAAAAAAATTCAAATACCTACTTATTTTGTGTCGCACACCTTGAAAATTAGTTTCCATGAATATAATTAAACATTTTATAAAATAAAAACCATTCGTAAAATCGATACAAGAGAAACACAGTTCGGATGCATTTGTGTTGTGATAAACGCAAATGCTGCCAATCATTCAAATCGAAACGAGTGAAGCAAATTGAAGCGAATTCATCCTAGACTCACACCATTTCATACTATCCGGAATAGGATTTATAACCCAGTAAAATTAGTGGGTTGACTATTCTGGATGTTGTTGTTGTTTCACGTATACTTATGCTGTCTTATCCTACTCTGGAGATCGTTAAAACGCACCTAATGTAACCATTTAATGCTCGTAGGTGAAAAAAAACTATGGGTTTCACATATGTGATTTAGTTATGAGTAATAAATCAGAACGCTAAGTCATTCCACTAAGAATAGTAACTAAATATACATGTGAACATATTTCTCGCCTAGATGAATCGTTCATGATTCACATGCGATGTTCTCAATTTACTGGATTGTTACCGACTATGATACATAGTGTACAAAGAAGAAATACAAAGAAGTTAGTACTTCTCATAAGAAAATTCACAGATGACAATAATCTAGTCCAAATCGAGCTTAAAATAACTCAACAATTGAGCAGTAAATTAATATGTAGGTATAAAAGTAAATCTAATCTAAATAAGTAAATATAAACCAAGTGCATACTTTAAAAAAAAATAGGCAGAAACAAATAGATCACAAATACAAAACTATTCCCTTTTCCGATTTTCTGTATATTTACAAACAATTTTTAATTAAAGATTAAGTTGATAAAGAACTTAAGCACATTAGGCCGAACCGATGGCTGAATTAACTTGCAATGTACTAACAATAAGCTACACTTTGTTTACTCTGGTTTGTAAACAAATTGCACAATTATTGCATTCAGAGTAGGAGTAGGTAATGTGATTTTCAAACAAAAATTTTACGTCAAACAAAGCGACTATAATAAACTTTGCCTAGGTACAGATAGACTCCACTTCACTATCATGGCATCAATTTCATGACATAAACAGAAATCAATTAGAGCCGCACGGAAAGACTATCGAGACGATATTCATATGTATGAGGTAATCACTGGAGAAAAAACGATATAATCAACATATGTATGACTTTAACCGATCAGATTCATTCAATCAATGAACAATAACTGACCAATCGCTTGCGTTTTTTCTGTTGATAATATTTTCGACATTGAATTCAGTTTTAAATTTTTCCTAATTTAATTGATTATTTAGGTTCCTCTGTAGAACTACTAACCCTAAAATATAAACTTTTGGAATATTTACCGAAGATACGGACACCTACACTTAAAATTTACTAATTCCCAATTAGACTTTAATTGACAATTAGAAAGTTACTTATACTTTCTACTAGTGAAAAAAAAGATTTGTTGTTTGGCAATTTACTTTAAATTTACGATTTTAAGTACTAAGCAATTTAAGCAATGCATTTTCCCGAATTTTTTAAACCAGAATAAAGTTGAAAAACAATTATATTTCACACGTTTCATTTTATGTAAATTCTTTACGTACGTTTTCGATATTTATTTCCTAATGCCCAATCCAAATTAATTATTTAGTTGGGATTCTGAAGGCTAATATTTAGGCCAGAAAATAGCTATTTGACTAAATATTTACATGACATACGGAATTTTAAATGGGAATTAACGATTAATGGACATTTAGACCTTGGTCGAAAAATTTGCTAACATTCATGGTCCATGGGAATTTTGATAAACACCCATGGTTGTCGTAAGTATACCCATGAGTGATAGGTGAAACACCCATGCGTGTAAATGTCGCACCCATGTTTGTGAGTTTTGCACCCATAAGTGTACAATAGCGTATACCCGTAGTAGTTGAGGTGTTCCAAAGAATATACTGTAGTTGAGGAATTCCCATGTTTTTACAGCCATGAGTTAGACCCAAAAAATACCATGGGTTGGGGGAGTATGCCTAGGATATTACTCTCACAATTAATTTAAAGTTAGTCGCACTATAGGAACATTTTCAGTTCCCATATGACGGATTGTGAGGCTTTAAATATAATTTTTTAACTAAAACCATGGGTTATAATACCATTGCTAGGTGGCATTTGGCAGACCTATGTCACCGAGGCAACATTATTATACATTCCTTTTTTATTTCAACAAAAAAAATTCCTCGCGCCAGACCCTTTATTTTTCTCTAACATAAGACGTTTTTAAAATGCTTAAAAGTAACTTTATTCCATTTTATCTAGAATAACCTTAAAAACATAGTAGCATTTTTTTAGAACACCAAATAATCAATTTAAAACAACAAAAAAAACTCACCAATTATAAGCGATATTATGACCAAAACCAAAAAATAAAAATTAGCAATACGTCGAAATTGTTCCAATAAATTCTGCGGAAGAAACGTAATCAAATTGTATTTTGTTGATCGGATTCGATTCCCTTCTTTGTATTCCTTCTTTTTTCTGTTGGCTGGATCACCACCGATTTTAATTGTTAACGAAACGTCTTCTGTGCTTACTCGATTTCCCTAAAAAAATCAAAAAATAGAATTATAACGAGAATATTCGAATGTACGTTAACGCTGAAAGATAAAAACGCTGAACATTTCGCTTAATCATGCAAATGTATGTTAATCGAATTCTAGCTTTAAGGACTTGATATCCTCAAATGTTGAACATGGTAAATATAAATACATACCACGAATAAATGAAACATCAGAACCATCACCGTGAAGAACCGACAAATGAGAACAACTAAAGCTAGTATTACACTGTATGTCATGCTGTCAAATATTTGACTAAAAAAATATGACGAAAAATTCTGTCAAATTTTTTCTGTCAAAATAGACTTTATGTAGAGTAAATAAAACAATGTAGCAAAAAAAATTTACGATTACACTTTCAGACAGCATTTCCCAGGGAAAATAGGCAAATATTTCAGTGCCAGGCATACAGTGTAATACTTAGCTTAATGTTATATCGATTTGTCACAGAAGATTCAAGATTAATCTATTGCCATATTTGTAATACGTTCTTTTTTTTTATTTACTATTACTTTCAACTTTAACGCAATTGTGTCTTTTTGTCACAGAAGTCAAAATAAATAGTGGATTAAGATCGCACTTAAAAATTACAAATATATTTCTACCAAGAGCAAATACAAGCTTCGCATATTATACTTTTACATTTTACATAAAAATTCAAAAAACTAGCGCTTTTTAAATATTAGTAAAATATTTATTATTCTTAAATTTAACAACAAATTTAAATAGTTAGTTTGCATGCTATAATACCGAATATAAAACAAAAATGGAGTTTGTATTTCTGTCCGGGCTTATATCATTCAACTAAAATGACTAAATAAATACCTAAAACAATCCATAATTTTTGTTAATTGATTCATTGTGTTCTCAGAAATGCAATTTTTAATAATTGAATTAGATTGCGTATTATACGCACTACACATTCATAACGAAGATACCTCACATGTTTTAGTAAATTAAGGAAACGAAACGAAAGGAAAGGAATCTAGTATATCTACTCGTACACCACCTAATTGATATCATTATCTTCATTACATTCGTAAGATCTTTGACCATTTAAACCCAAAAAAATAGCAATAAAAAATTATATCACATTCACAAACATTAAAAAAAAAATTAAATTACTGCGTACGCAACGCATGAAAAACGTAATTTGACAATTTCATAATTATGTTAACAACAATCAAAACGGGTTAACAATCATAATTATATAGTTAAATTCATTTCCCATTGAATTATGAACATTTAAGCTCAATAAATTTCCTAAATTGTACAAAATTTACATTGAAATTATTCTCAGAGGAAAAAAAATATTTCTAAAGACTATTAATTTGAGAATAATGAACTTACGCCAACGCAGTAAGAATTTTCTACCTAAATTCCAGTAATACGAAGCAATTTAAATTTTAAAATATTTTTTGATGACCAGAAATTGTCCATATCCAAAAAATTATTTTTGTTAGGCGTAATGAAAATACTTTAACCAGTGTACATAGTATTAAATTATGCAAATTATCCGATGTTAATTTAGGTATTGAGTTAACATTTATTTGTCTGATCCACAATCGGATTTAGGCGCTTTACACATTGCACACGACCGAACGAATTTTCTGTTACGAATTTTCATTTTTCGGCTTATTCTGTAATCTTTAGTAGTTGAAAAAGTAGTTATAATCGTTAATTATAACATTTTCAAGAATATCATAAAAGAAAATCTTTAGAAATTTGTAGTTTTAATTGATAATAATAAGAAAAATGAATCCGTCGTAGGACTAAAAATATTCGTACGACGGATGGATATTTTTCTTATTATTATCAATTAAAACTACACATCTCTAAAGATTTTCTTTTATGATGTTCTTGAAAATGTTATAAGTAAAGATTATAACTAATTTTTCTATAAGTAAAGACTTCGCAATAAGCCGAAAAACGAAAAGTCGTATCGGAAAATTCGTTCGGTCATGTGAAATGTGTACAGCGCCTTAGAGCCATAGAGCCAAAAAGTAATAAATAAATATACATTCACTAAAATAAGTACAATTTTTGGCATTTATTTCCTAATGTCCAATCATTTAGACTAGATCGATGGTATTAAACAAAATAGTCGGAATATAAACTTATTTGGTTTAATTTTATTAATGAACAGTACCTAATAAAGCCAACGATTGTAGAAAAATTTCACATGCGCTTGAGCCGTTCCTGCGATAGTCAAATTCTCAAAAAAAAATTTAACACCGTTTTTTTAGGAATTGAACATTTTGTGGTCCGTCGATCCGCATTTGAACCAGCAACAAGAGAATTTTTTATTGATCTTGGATTGGAAAATAGTTGGAACCGCGTTTGGTATCTTTTTCGCATATAAATTATTGAGTTGCAGGCAAGAATCTGTTTCTGCCACTCACTAAGGGCGCTGTCGATTTTGGGTAAAAACAGCATTGTATTTTTTCCGAAAAACTTGTTTTTCAATTTTAAATGTACTGTGAAAGCATTCACCAAACTAAAGCCGACAATGTTTCAAACTATTTTCTTTTATGTGTAAGAAGATAATTTTTCTGAAATTATTGCAAATTAAAAAGAATGAAAGTGTTATTTTTACCGGTTATTTATCGGTTTAGTTACCGGTATTGAAACTTCTATATAATATTGGGTCCTAGAACCGGTACAACAATTCCTGTGAGCATGTTCAGTAGTAGAAGTATTTTAGTAACATCATTAAGATATGCTTTTATGGTTTGTTTGTAAACTTCAATGTAAATATTTGTCCGAAAAAGGCAGAGTCAATGGTAAAAGTATATGTGACTTAATTCGAACCCATAAATCGAATAAGAATTTAATAAAATCATCAGATTACAATGGTCTAGTATTTTTAATTATTTTTCTCTCCACATTTGGTTTCGGCAATACTTGAAATAACGACAATATTAATTATCCTATGTATGACCAATCGTTGAAAAAAAAAACTTCTCATAAATCGGGGCTTATCGTGGCTAAAACGTAAATTTTTGACGAAATTTACGATTGTCGTGACTTTTCCGTAAACATTTCGCCAATTCGAAGTAACATACATAGTTGGAATATTGCATGGGCGAGAAAGAATTTTTCGACTGCGACATACTTGGCTAAATTGTTCATGTCCAAACTTTCAAATATGACAAAAGTAGGTATACCTCTAATTGTTGTTAGTGCGTTAGAGTTGTTACATCGGGGGCTTCTAGCCACTAAAGTTTATAAGTTACGCAGCAAATTGATGAGACCTTCCAACAGTGGGACAAATTTTCGTTTGCATAGAAAAGTGTTATGCAATCGCTGAAATAAAATACTGCCATAGAACGAGACAAGTTTGTCAATTCGAGAATTTAATAGTCTGACGAACAGCATCTATTGGCGATATGAGAAGAAATTGAAATTGATTTGGGCAGTTGAGGTGGGTCAACTGGTCCGGTTTTGTGGTCAAGTACTTATCGTAAATTTCTGCTTCGCATTTAAGTGTAATGTACGATAAAATCAGTCTTTTCTCCCAATCTGACCTTTAGAAATAGGTCTTATACCTTGCTCGATATTTTCCTAGCATTGGCCTAATTCGCATTCACGGAAAGGAAAACACCTCTACGTGTGTTTAAGTACCAGCTAAAGATAAATATTTTCAAACAATACTTCACACTTCACCATATTTGAATAGAAACTGTAAACTGATGTGTTGTTTGTCGCAACACTGTCACCTCCGTATAATTGCTGTACTCAACAAATAATTTAATCGCAGATATAACTGAAATTTTCGCGTGCATCTTAATTACAAATGTTGACATCAAAATTTGAGTTTTCCTTTAAATTAGGAGTTTTGGTAAAGAATGTACATAGGTATGCTGTAACACTTCATATTTTATTGGATTAACATATGAAACATAAAGTCTAAATTTCTGTAGTTTTTCGGTGACTCTACTGTCTATGGAACCAATGCACGTAATCTTCGACTGGAGAAGGTGCTTTTAACATTTAATGTTTAAAATTTTACAGATTTAAAAAAAATATAAATTTTGGGACTTGGCATTTTTATACTCTAGATGAAATCATATAGAGTACCTTCCTATTATAAGATTAATCCAGCCCAAAAGTTTGTAACGCATACAACCAAGCCTCGGACGAAAAAAAGTTATATATTATTTTATGTTTATTTGTGGCCAAAAACCTCAAATCCGCTTGACGTCCGTCCGTCCGTCTGTCTGTCTGTCCGTTAGCACGATAACTCAAGAACGCCTTGACCTAGGATCTTGAAATTTTGAATCTGGGTGTTTGATTGAAAGGCTAAGTTCGTTAACGGGTAAAATCGTCCTACTCCTTCGGGTAGCTGCCATACAAAATGTCCTTAAAACACGTGTTCAAGAATATTGGTCGATAACTTCAGAAGGGATTAAGCTACGTCTTTGAAATTTTGTATGTGTAATTTTTGAAGAAAATCCTATTAGTCCTTCGTGTAGCTGCCATACAAATATCCTGTCAAAATGTCTTTACTTAATTTACGAAACTCACTAACTCCAGTAATCTTTTAGCTACGAATTCGGAATTTTGTACAAATTAGTTTTGAGTGAAAACGAAGTTCGAGTTTACTAGTCAGCAAAATCCTTTCACTCCTTCTGGTACCTTCCATACAAAAAATACTTAAGACACGTGTTCAACAATATTTTTCGATAACTTTTGAACGCTTCAAGCTACGAATTTGAAATTTTGTACACATTAATTTTTGAATGGTTTCCAAGGAAAATAATAAATATGTAAAAAATAGAGTGAGTCCTTCCTGCACCTTCCATGTGAAAGTCCTTCAAAAAAGAAAATTTTTTTCGGTGACTCACCCAGTTCAAGATATGAAATTAAACACTGAATATTGTGTTTTAGGTTTGAGTAGCAATCAAATGGGAGTCCTTAATAAATACATACAACATACACACACGTAATTCTACTTTATCCCCAACTACAATATAAATCGGAGTTCAGTTTTCATCTAGAGTATCATACGATTGGCTTGCAGCTGATCGTGACTGCTGTATGTTTTACTACACAACTATCTACCGGAAGAAGACCTTATTGTATTGAGTCATAACGTGAACGTAACTTTTTTTTTAAACTAAGCCATTTTTTACTTTATTATTTTTTAATAATAAAGTATTTATAATCTGTGGTAAGTAAAAAACAATTAATATTCTTCAAAACTGTACCACTTCTTGGAGTAATTAAGCTTTTGTTGAACTAATGTGAAATACAAAAATTTGTCAAAAAAAAACTTCAAATTTTTAAGGCAAAAAAATTTGCCCATTACACATGCATTTACCAACAAAAAATATATATATATGTATATACATTAAATTATTAATTCAGTTAAACGTTGGATAGATTTAAAGTTTGATTAAAGTAAAAATTCTGGATTAACGCAAAATTAAAGAAAAATTTTATGGATTTAATTCCAAATTAAATTATTGATGTTCCTCTATGTCTAAAGCCAGTATGCCGTGCTGTCAAATATTTGACAAAAAAAATGTCTGTCAAATTTTTTCCGTCAAAATAGATTTTTTTATGGTTGAATTAGTCCCATGTCAACACTCCATAGATCTGGAGGCAGTACAGTTTCACAGCTTTTTCACCATATCAATATACTCATGCTGTATGCTGACCGAAATAAATTAATTAAATAATTGAAGTATAATAATAATTAAATCGTGCACAACAACAAATCGAATGAGCAAATAAAATAATGTGACAAACAAAAATTTAACGATTACTCTATATGACGGCATTTGCCAGGAAAAATGGTCAAATATTTGAGAGTGTGGCATACAGTGTAATATTAGCTTCACAGATGAGCGAGCATTTTGAGTAAAAACTACCAACGGACCCATTGGCGGTCTATGTGTTTGGTCGCTTCAGCGATCACTCACCTTACCTAACCTAACCTAAGCATTCAATAGTTCCAAAAGAAAAAGGAGCATACAAATATTGTTGAAGAAATTGTGCATTCATTTCAGCGAAGAAATCGTTAAGATACAAAAGCTAAAATCAGGATTTTTTTGAAATTACACCCCTAAGAAGATGAAAAAGAGGTAAACATGTTTTTTCCTCAATATCTCTTAATCCTTGCCTAAAAATTAATTTCAGGTTTTTTCATATTCAACCCTCAAAGGGGTGAAAAAAATGGGTTCAGATTGTCTTAAAAAATTTCTCAATATCTCTCAGGCCGAAGCTGATATTAAATTGGTTTTTGATTCTGTATGCAACTTATGCAATAAACGTATAAAAATGTTTTCGATTTTTTTTGAATTTTCGACCAACAACGCGGTGAAAAGGAATTAAATTGGTTTTCCTCAATATTATTTAGATCCCATTAATATCATTTTTTATTGATTTTTGCTTCTATAGGCTCCTTATACAATAAACGCATAAAAAATGTTTTCGAGATTTTTGGATATTCGATCAGCAAAGCGGTGAAAAGGAATTCAGTTTGTTATCACCATAGAAATATAAATACTGGTGACGACAAACCGCCGTTTTTGTATGAAGCACTTTGAAGCATTTTGAAGCAAAATTGAACGTTTTTGTATGAAGCGTTTGATGCCAGGTGGCAGTGAAATGCAAATAGTATCCTAGTATTTAAATGTTTGGCGTTTTTTGTGTTCAAGACCGGAGTATAATATAAATGTGAGTAAGATGCCAATAGTAGCATAGTGTTTATTGCCGGTCCTTTGCGAGGAGTCTTCCGGCTTCAAAACAGTCGCTGCTCGTCATCTTCAGTACATATATCTCTATGGTTCTCCCCAATATCTTTTAAGCCCAATCAGATATCGAATTGGTTTTCATTCTATCACCGCCAGTTTCTCCACTGGACATGACCCACCTTAGGTCACGGCATGGGTCAAACCGATCAGTTCACTGGATGTAAATCAGCTAAATATCCTAAGATAGTTAAAATTTTGTATAACACAGAAATACCTTTTCTAAATTTATACAAACGTAAATTTGTTTTATTATTGTTACAAATTTAATGTAAGCAATTGTAATAAAACTTCCAAGTGTGCCTGAAGATGCGATATCTAAATCCATACTCTTATGCTCATTAGGTTTGAACAGGGAAAAGCCAAAAAAAGCCGCTACCAAGGTCGTATTATTCTGATTTCTTATCTTGTTTCAACGGATGTAATTTGTTAATTCATATCAAAACACGTATAAAAACTATGTGCTATTGATACACTACACTACTTGTACTTGTATCTATATCTATGTTAACAACTAATATTCAATTTAACAAAAAAAAACACTATAGTTAATTCACATCTAATAAACCGATAAAAAACAATGTTAATAATTATCTACTAATCAAAAAAACAATTTAATAAATAATACAAATATGTTTTTTATTATAATAGTAAATTATTGTATCATGATCATGATCGCAATCGAAAGATGAATTGATCATTATTAAACTATTAATAACAATAAGAAAAGTTTCTATACCTTGATCCATTTAAACTGGCGAAATTGTGTACTTTTGTAGATTTTCGGTTTACGACGGGTCCAATTCGGCAAAAGGTCGACTCTAACACGCTGATATCTCCAGTGACCGTACTGATTTCCGAAATGCATTTTTCTTCGCAATTGTAATTTTTATCTCACAAAAATATTTAACTTTATTTCTACGCGCAGCCGTTACCATTTGTTCATAAAATCGCACAACTTGTAAAAATTGTCCAGAATAGAAAACAGATTCAATCAGCGATCGCAGCTGCCGCTGATCCCCGATATATTGACACGATCACTTTACATTTTTATAACAATTTCGAATGTTTTTCGAGCAACAACAGTCAAATACAACAATTAAATCGTGTACAAAGTAGCACTTAGTTAACACTTTTCAGCGACCTCCTGTACCTGGTCAACATCCCCGTCACGCCGAGCGTCCAAACTCCGAGCATCACAAGTTACAGAGCGGTTGGGTGCGGGTGGTTAACAACAAAATCATGATTGGTGCGATCGGATTATCGCGATCGCTAATTACGCTTCGCCCAAGATCAGGCGCGTAAGTGATGCAATCGAAAGTGAAGATTCTCCTCCCACCCATGAACATTGATCGCGCCAACAACCACTAAACCACCCACCGAGGGTTAACTTGCGCGTAACGTCTAACGTACGAGGTGCGATATCGTTTCGTACCGAAATGATACTGGCGAGTGGCGACTGCGACCCCATAATGCGATCGCATGGAAATCAGATCAACTCCATGAAATTTGATATCTAACAAAAAAAGCTCTAGATATTCGCACCCACTACTTAAGTGCTTTGTGATATTTGCATTTGAGATGACTTGCTTCAAGCGGACAAACGGACTTGAAGTCACGAATTTTCATTCGTTTATTCGAGCGATAAATTGAGCTTAAATGGCGCTTAGATTTTACTAACTTGGCGGTCTAGAGATTCTTGACAATGAAATCTGATGATTGATATCTTCAAGTGTAATGAAGTTAAAGGTAATTTTCTTGGCTAACCTTTCGAACGACTTATGAAAATGCCCTGACCCCTGATATTGATGGAGGAGGACTGTATGTGGGTATGACGTCAAACGAAGCGACGCGATAACAGATATCGCATCACTTTAATCGCGCCGCTTTGATACACTATTTTCAATTTTGTGAAATTCTAAATGACAAAAACTGCCATACTACTTCAAGTTGCCACCATACCCAAGTCCTTGAAAAATTACCGATCTACATTAAATATCTTCTAAAAGAAATTATGTAAGATGGTTTAATTTTCTGTACATCCTTCAGCTTCTAAACTCCCTTATAAAATGTCCTAAAAACTGTAGAGGGCGAATTAAAGCAGAAGTGGAAAGCGTGTGAAGCTAGAAAGTTTAAAATATCTGAGAATAATTTCTACACCACGTTAAATTTAACTTTCTAAGTTAGGATAGCACTTCACTTCCTTGGAAACATTCTTAAAAATTGAAGATTGATAATATTTCTGAACATCTTCTCTAAAAAATGAATTATAGCGAACGCGACGCGCGCGCATGAAATGATTTGACGCGATGAAACCTGAAGAGAGTGCGTGTGAATGAGTATAGCCCGTTCTAGTGATATCGCATCGTAATAATCGCGTCGCTTCAATAGTCAATTTTCAAATCTCGTCGGTTAGATTTAGGAATTTCGGACTTTTTTCCAACAATAGACGACAAACGATTTATAAATTTTGAAAAATTAATGCCTTTGAAATAAAAAAAAGGCAGGCAATACGCGTTCGCTGACTACAAACAAAATATTTTGGTATTTAAGAATATTTTTTAGCAGTTGTGAAAAGCGATTCAACGCGATTTATCGCGCGCGAAGCGATTACATCACTTTCACTGTATTTCCACCATAAGTGCATTTAGTTATATCTGTACTTACTTCATCTAAAATTATTCAGATCCTCAATGCTCACGTGACTATTCTTTTATTATCCAGAACTGCAATTTCACGAGAAGTAAAATATTTCATCAGAGGTTCGTCTTTTCTCACAGAATCAACAGTTTTAGAGCCGAACATTCGACAACTTGGCAGTCCCAATTTTAGAAAAATAGGGGCAGCCTTAAGCTTTGTATACCTACTAGTTAGCCTCTCAAAAAAATTTCACAATCCGGATAAATTGCAGTTCTTTCAGGTTAGAAAGAACCCCAAATCCGATCATTACTTTTATTATTTACTTTTGTGGACTGAATAAAAAAAAAGGCTTTAAAACATTTCTTTAAACAAAAATTTAAAGCCCTTTTACAAAGTTCTGAAATGAGATAGACGAACTGTCCAATGGTCAGGGTTATCAATAGGACTTAAACTTATTAAGCATTTTTAAAACAATTAGTAACGTAAAATGACCTATTTCCGACCACCTAAGACCCTTTTTTTTCATATAAAGCAAACAATTATGTGTTTCTTCTTAAATTTTTACGGTTTTATAACGTGCTATCGATACTCAGAAAATTAAATTTTGGTATGATTTATTTATATATTGATATGAAAACATGGTTGAAAAAAATTAATTTCATAATGATGAAATCTTCCTATTTCCGACCACGTAAACAACTCTTTCCTTATACCGACCGCACCATAGCCTATTTCAGACCTAGGTATTCTATCATAAAAAACAACATTGTTATGGCATATTATTAGCCATATTATTTTTTTTTATTAAATTTGATGAAGTAAACAGGATAATAAAATAATTAAAATCAAAGTCCTTTTTGTGCTTTCCTTAGTGTAATATTACAAGCTTATGCTAATCTTAAAAATATGGAGATCAGACAGTCGTCTTTACAGCCAAGTTAACGCTAATAAAATAATTAACGCAGATTTCATTAATTTTACTTTATTATTTTTTAATAATAAAGTATTGTTATCGACCTGAAATTTCCAAAAAATTTGCTACCCTGAAATTTTGTATTTTCACGTTTTAGGACTAGTAGACCCTAAAAAAGCAAAAAAAAAAAATGTCCGTCTGTCCGCCGTACGCCGTACGCAAAACCGTTTGAAGGTGCGTAGCTCACAAACCCTTTGAGATATTAAATTGAAATTTTTATGGTGGGTAGACTGGATGAACCCCTACCACTGGTATATTTTCGAGGGGTGGGGGTATAAGGGGAGAGGAGAGGGGAGAGTTTTAGACGAAAAATTTTGATTTCTAGATCTCAGGAACCACTTATGCTAGGAGGCTGAAACTTGGAACTTATGTAGTACTATGATAATGGACTCAATTGAAAAAAAATGGTCGGTATTGGTTAAGGGGTGTGGGAAACAATGAGTCTTTAACGCATGAAAGACGGGATTGAAATATTCTAAAATCGATATCTCCTGAACAATTGATGTCAGAAGATTGAAACTTTGTTGTTGTCCTTAGGGATACTTCAAGATTAGACAACGGCTAAAATTTTTAAGAGGGGTGGTGTGGTGTGAGGGTGGGGGTGAAAAACTTTGGATTACAATATCTTCCGAACCAATTACACCAGGAAGATAAAATTTAGTTTTTGTATATGGCATCACAAGAGGAGTCTTTTTAATTCAAAAATTGTATATCCTTTTTTTATGTTGAAAATTTGATTACGACAGCATTTTTTGTAGAATTCAAAATTCACGACATTTGCTTCATCAACCAAACAATTTACGTATTTTATCTAAAAAGTTATTATTAAAATTGGTATGTTGCGAGTCTTTCGAATGAAACTAGGAAATAATAATTCGAAAAGTTTAGAGCGGATGTTCCCAAATTCTTATCATTGTTCGTATACATATGCTCAGAATTAACCATTCTAGCAATGTACTCAAACCTACACCTCTCGGTGCAATTTATGACAAATACCGTCTATTATTTTTAGTAACTGGAAAAACAAACCCAAAATCCCCTTTTTATCATTATGTATTTCTAAAAATAAGATAGGACTTATCGATAATAATCAAATAAAAATTATAAATTATTGCTTTATCTCACCTTCGGATATTTACATACCTACCTACATTTTTCGCTAATAAATATCGATAACAAATATAATTTGACGATAAATTGCTATTATGTATCAAACATACTCGTATGCTCTGTGAACATCCGCAGGTCACAAATATTGTGCATTATCATGAAACGATCATAAAACTTATTTTTTAATAAATACAAATACGAGTGTACCTCCTATGAATGGTTTTCTTGGATTAGATAAGCGATGTCTGATTATTTGCAACATAAAATACAATAGAAGGTGTTAGTCATAATCATACCGTAGAATAGTATCGCAACATTTTTATTCAGTTACACATTTTAATTAGTTATTAATTAAATAATTTGTTACTAATACTAAAAGAAAAATATTCTGAAAACTACATGAATGTATTGGTATGTGATATTTTTGGTAAAATGTTATCAAGAAAAAAAATCTGCCAACCGTGCAATTTTATATTATATATTTTTGTATACGAACAATGATAAGAATTTGGGAACATCCGCTCTAAACTTTTCGAATTATTATTTCCTAGTTACATTCGAAAGACGTGCAACATACCAATTTTAATAATAATGTTTAGATAAAATACATAAATTGTTTGGTAGATGAAGCTAATGTCGTGAATTTTGAATTCTACAAAGAATGCTGTCGTAATCAAATTTTCAACATAAAAAAAGGATATACAATTTTTGAAAGTGTGTGTCTCGACCAATTTTAAATTTAATTTTGAAGATTTTTTTTAAAGTTTCTGAAACAATCAAATATTGTCATCAGAAACTACCACAAGCCATGCCTTTTAAATCATTCCCATTAAATCAACATACCCTTTATATTTATTTAAAGAATACTATAAGAACCAAAATGATAGAAATGAAATGATTTCTCTATTTGATTCGAACTATTTTTTATGTAGGACTAACGTAAAGTGGCCTATTTCCGACCACCTTCCTAATTCCGACTATTTTGGTTTTTTATTAATATATTTTTATTATCGCGAGTAATAAGGTAAATCAAGTACTTGATACACAATCCATAACATTATATGTTCTCTCGCCTACTGCACAAATTAGCAAACCTATCGCTAGTTCAAGACGCTATCACCAAATACGAGTTAAATTTTAAAAATAAATGCGAATCGTCAGACAACCCGCTGATTCTCTCTCTCCTTTCTACATAGGCGCAAATGTAGTAAACTTGTAATAACCGCACTCCCCAGCTCTAGTTCTTACTATAAGCACTAGATTAATTTAGGTTTTTATTTTTATTTTTTATTTTATTTTCTCCATACAAGCTTTTTGCTAATTCCTTTTCCTTGTGTTAACTATATTATAATATATAATGTAAGGAGACTATTCACACTTCAATATTAATTTATTCAAATTCCATGGATGCAAAGGATTTATCCTGATCACCAAACAATTTATAATAAGCATAATCATACTGTTATTACTACGGAATTAAATAAAGAATTTGAATTTGAATTTTATATGTTCTCTAAGAAATATACTATACTAAATGAAATATTGTTGTATTGATGTACATGCCCTGACAACACAAATCACTAAATCAAACGTAGAATAAAATCGAACTTTCTTGAAAGATCCACGAAGATCTTAACAGTTCTGAATGTTTCCAAACACACTCAATATCGAATGAGCTAGGAGGCCTCGCGATGCGCCACATGTAGTATAACAGCACTAAGGTTGCCAGGCTATTTACAGCTATTTGGGCTATTTAAATATTCAATTCGCGGGTAGAAATTTTAAAAAGCTACTTATAGCTTTTTGGGTTATTCGGCCAACGCAAATTGTGTTAGTTAGCTAGTTTACAACAGAGCCGATTTACGAGGAAAAAATATAAATATAAAAATTAGAAAACTGAATTTTTGTCGTCTCTTGGTTTAAATCTGCTAGTGTTACCGGCTCAAATACAACGTTTGCAAACTTACGTCATATCTCAAATCCTGTTGCCACTAAATTTTCTGTTCTCGGTTCTCTCTAATGAAAAATAATATTTCACACGATATCTATCTGATGTTTGCAAACTAAAATTCATTTAGAATCGGATCATTATTTGTTGACTTTCTACAAATGAACCTCAAGTTAAGGACATCCATTGAAATGTAACATACAAAAGATAATAGATTTACCAATATTGATGACTGTCGTAGGGTTCCATTTTTTCATAATTTATTAAATATTATTTCTGCTGCATTGGTGGATTACAGACATATGTTGTAAAAATTTAAGTTATTATTACAAAGTTATTGTTATATGTGTACTCTAGCAATCCGAACAACTCACTTGTTATTGGTATTAAAGTTTTCAGAGAAAAACAACAACCTTGCAATATCGTAGATAGGTCCATATACTTCTCGCATGTTCTAGACATTTCTCGCATGTAATAGTTACTTCTTTTGCGCATTCCACACAAACAACCGAATATGCTGGAAATCTCTCGACTCAGCACATGCAGTATATAAGCGCTGCAGAGCCCGAGGATATGTTTTTCTGCTGCGAGAATGAAACGACGATCAGTTCTACGCGAAGATGTATTTTTAAAGTGATTTTCATCGATAGCAGCGATCAAGTAATAAATGAAATCGAACTGTGTTTTACTTGATATCTCGGCGAACCTCAAGCTCGCAACATTAAGTTGAACCGCTTGTATGTAGCAATGTATGACGCTGATCGGGAGGCGGCTTGATCTTCTTTAGACTCAGTATCTGATCACTTAGGCGAAGATGATTATGATGTGCTTACATTATTAAATATTGATGTGCGTCTTGTAACATAAACTAATATACACTATTATTCATAAAAGCAAAAAGCCATATTTTATTTGTTCCTGATAGCTTACACCTGATAACATACACTGAAGATTTTGATCCCATTGAATTATGAAAATTACAAATTATTTTTCATGAATAATTTGATTATTGCACCTAATATTTTTTCAGACAAGAATTTTAAAATTGTGATAAATTCGAATTTATATATTCACACACATATTTACATTACAGTGTTTCTCAAGAATTCTGGAGCACAGCTTGTCGTCGAAATCGCAATTATGTTCAACACATTTAAGTAGGTCTGATAAATTTCAAAGTTGAGGGTTCTGCAGCCAAATATCTGGCAACCCTAAACAGCACCAATTCACCTATTATGCAACAATGTTGATTATTGAATAACGTTCAGTTGTATTATAAAATTGTAAATAATAGCAGTGCTACAAGTGTAACTAAATAAGTGATAGAATATTAAGATCTCCGTATAATTAATTGGACACAGTGGGACTGTAGCACAGGAACGTTTTTAGACCAGAGGGTTATTATTTTTTTTTTTGAGGGTATTTTTTTTTTAGTAATTTAAAAAAAAATTGGTCCAAGAAATTTTGCATTTTTGCGTTTTCGGACTAGTAGACGCCAAAAAAACAAAAAAAAAGAGTCATATATCTCAAATTTTCAGTACCAATACTAAATTCACGTATAGGCATATTGATTTGAATATTTTCACATTTAATTTATATTTGTACATTTCTTTGCCGTACATAAAAAATTTTCCAACAATACAAGTGAAACTTTTTAATTATAATAATTTTCTTATCTCGATTTTGAGATATGTTATAAAATCGGGGTGCAGTAGAATTTGTTACGCTATTGCTATCCTGATTACGCTATGTATGAATTTGTTAATCAATCTGGAAGTAAGAAGGGGTTGGGGATGACGGTCATGGCGTTTTTGAACTTTTATTGAGCAACGCAGAATGACCAGGTACTTTGTCATGGTGCAGTACCCACTCCCACTTTGCTACAGCTTAGCTCTCTTAGCTATTCATATATGTGCCATGAAATTTGTAAGGTTAAGTAAATAAATAAATAGTCAAATCAATTCTTTGCGATAGCTGTCATACAAAAGTCTTTAAAAAAACGTACGGTCCTACGCGATAAATTTAAAAAAAAAATTAAAAGTACGAGTATGATCCAAAAGTTTTTCTACGCAATATTCGCATGAGCAGGATCGAAAAAATAGCGCATTAACCTGCCGGAACGCACGATACCTCAAGAACCCATTGAGATATGGACTGAAATTAGTTTAGTCGAAGAAATGAAATCAAATTCCTGTTAAAGATCACATAACTAGCTAGGCTAGCTACCATACAAAAATAATAATCAATTGTTTTGTTACGGTACCAACGACTTTATGAAATATAAATACTATATTATCTTTACTATCATTTTTAAATGAAAAACGTGCTACAAAATATTCGAACTCTTTATAAGTATATAAACAAATAGCAATAAACAATGCCACAAGCGAATTCACTTTTTTACAAACAAAAACTTTATAAGAAAATACAAAAGCATATTATTCAATTGCTCAAAGGCGAAATGTGACGGATTTGAAATTTTTTCAACATCTTGAATTAATTCCACTAAACCCATTTTTTTATTTTCTTTTATTTTAGAGATTAAAGTACTACTAGATTTTTGATTATAATAAAAGTTATGGATATTCAATTCAATAAAACTTAATGCTACATCCGAGATCACCAAGTCGTGGAGGGAGGGCAGCTGCACACTCTCTGTCCGGATACGACTAACTATAAGTATTATAAAACAAAACAAAAAAATTCTTTTTTTTTTTAGTGTAATACTTTAACTGAACATCCCAAACATTAATAAAGTCAAGTTAAGTCCTATTAGTCCAATATTTTCATAGAAACTGGCTTAACTACTACTTTGATTTATATTTACCGCGAAAACTATGTTTCGGCGGTTCATAATTCTCAGTAGTCTGAAAAAGAAATGTTAGAATTAATATGGAATTACAGTGAGAGCGATGCGATGTCCCAATCGCATCGCGCGCACCACATCGCGACAGAAGTTATACTGACCGCGCTGAATTGTTTCCCGCAACTGCCAAATAATATTACCAAATACTTAAATATTTTGTTCACAACCTGCAAACGTATTGTATTTCCTAGTTTATTAGAGGCATTTATTTTCTCATATTTATTAGCCGTTTGCCGTCTATTGCCGTCTAATGATTCGAAAAACAAAGTATCGAAATCGCGTTACACGCGCGACGAAATTAGAGAATAATCTTTCAAAGCGATGCAATATCATTGTAACTGGATGCATTCAATAACATACATTCCAATCAGTCGTTATCGCGTCGCATCGCTTAACGTGCGCGCGTCGCGTTCACTATAATTGCACTTTTACTGTTCAAAAACTTTCGTTTCACAACCAAAATTAATTTTATCTATTTTGTAGTATAAAAACAAATCATTGGATATTTTTGTACAGTTGCAGAGGTGGAAGTATTTTTTCGGTTTGATTTGTCATCGTAACTCGATAAGGGAATTTGAAGTTGCGTTGATCTAAAAATTCCATTAGCCGCAAAAAATTTCAATCTGACAGAGTTAAAATTTTGAGAGTTTTTGTTGCTTCATGCAAATAAGCAGTAACTAAGTTTTTTTTATAGATTTTGTTTCCTGTTTTAAAGAAGTTAGATCGATCTATTATTTTAACGGTGATCGGATGATTGTCGATTATTGATAATGTTTCTTAGGAGGAACTAATAGTAAGCGGAACTAAGCACTAGATTATAAAACATATTTTTAAAACTCACCATTTTTATTCCTTTTTTCACCACACTTCCAGAGTAAAAACAAAATTTTAATACATGAATAATATCAAATTTCCCGTGTTTTTTTGCAAAATTTTGTTTAATTGAAGCTTTCACTTTACACAGAACTGATCATTTTAAATATTATTTTATTTAAAAAAAAATCTGCACATTATAATTATTATTAACAGGAGAACATGAAGAATGCATCGATTCAAAAAAAACCGTTGCACTATCAAATTGTTGTGCAATATCCGGTAAAAATTGATTGGAACACAATTTTATCTTTACAATTTTTTTTTTAATTTCACAATTTTAACGAATATCAACTGCACAAATTTGTAGACGTCGAAGAACTGATCAAATCCAACCTTAAACTTTTTCGACTATATTTTTGTATTTTATTTCATTTTCGCTAATAAACATAGAGTCATCGTTGTTATAGGATATGATACGTTATCAACTTGACGTTATCAATCAATAGGTAACAAAAAAAAAAGATAACGCACAGTATCTAATACGTACGCGGAAAGAATACCTTGAATTGAGGGTAATACTTTTTTGCAAAGCATAGGTAAGTACTTCTGTCCGCGTAAAGGTGAAGTAGGCTTCACCTTATCAAGAAAATTACAATCAGCCCTTATAGACCGCGTAGAATGTAATACGACGGTTTATCGATGAATTATGATTCCGGAAACGGATTAGCCATAGATCGAGTATAAATTGGACTCAAAGAAAGCTGCGATCCCAAATTTGTAGCTTTCATAAACGAATTAAGTTATTGTTTCCGGATAGGTGAAAATGTCATGCTCAATTTCTTGAAATAAAAATTTCCTTATCTCTTGTTGAATCGACTAATAGCAAAGCTTTAAAAACTACGTTTATTTTGTCATTTTTAACAATATTACAAAATAGTCATAGCGAAGTTTTGCCACCAACCCCGGGCTTTGTCATATTTCGATCGCGGATAAGCGCGTGTAGAACACGAATAATTATTCGCTTCATAAAACTTAATTATTCGCTTCATAAAACTTAACCTCGCGATTCTTCAAATGGGATAAGAACGAATTATATACTCATTTATCTGATAACGATAGCAGAAGTCTTGTTTATGATTGCATGTGTATATATCTGAAATAGATCGTTTTTATTTTAAGTTTTTCGAAAGAACTTTTGCTCAGAAGTTGCCCAACACAGGAAATATTAACATGCTTAGCCAGTTGCTTTTATAGAATGTTATAATTTATTATAATACATGACTCTGATTGCGATTTGAATATACATAGATGACATTACATCATAGTCACAGGCACTGGAGATAGATAGGTATATCAGAGATTTGGCTCTGAAATCACAACCCCTGCCATACCAATCAATATGCCTATCAGTCAGGAAAGTCTATGACCTATGCCTTACAAACCTGGTCAATAAAATCGAGAAATCAATAGCGGACAGGGACAGAAATCAAAGGTTGGCATGCATTAGCACAACAGG
Source organism: Beris morrisii (assembly GCA_951812415.1). Taxonomy (NCBI): domain Eukaryota; kingdom Metazoa; phylum Arthropoda; class Insecta; order Diptera; family Stratiomyidae; genus Beris; species Beris morrisii. The sequence goes on from OX638310.1 coordinate 144,586,044, forward strand.
AGCCATGAGAACCTGCACCACGACAGGTATGAAGGTTCTTCTAGACCTGACCCCGTTGCACATATATATTGAATCGACGGCGAGATTATTCGCAATGTGTGACCAATCAAACGGTAACCCAGCTAAAAACTGGACAAATAACTTATCCAAACCAAAAAATTATGGCATTCGAAGGAGGTACCACTTCAGATTTTCTTTAAGAAGTTTCGCAAGCCCTAGCCTAAACCCTTGCGACATTAAAAAGGTCTACGTTCAATACCCTACTTTTCTCACTTTTCCCGATAACCTGATGGAGCTCCCAACATATGGGGATGGCACATTTATTTATGAGGGCTGACTATAGGAACTCTTTGGATACTCCTTCAAATTTGCTATAAATCTAGGTTTTGAAACGGGACAGCTGACCAGAGTGAACTAATTTCTCAAATGTTCAAACTGTGGACCATATAATTCGAGCGGAAAGGACATAATTGTCCCTGAACCACACAGGGCAGAGTGTTTTCGTTTTTGTTTTGGGATTGCAATAGATAAGCGTAAAATACAATATAACATTTTTTTAAAAGGGGAAATTAGATTTCGTTTTGCAAATCAGAAGTTTTTATTGTGGATGGAAAGCGCGTAGACTCGGCTGCAATTTTTAAGAAAACAAGTGATTTCCAAAAAAAGCGCTCAGTGAAACAGTACATCTATAAAATTTGCTTGCAATTGTATTTCGCTATAGAACGATTTTAATCCGAGTAACCACTCACAGAAGAATCACATTTTGATTTCTTTTTTCTCAGAATAAATTAATTATATTAATTATTGTTCAAAAAACCGGATATAAAAGTATTAAACGGATTTACTATTACATAAAATGACTTTATGCCAAATTATGCGAAAAACTAAGAAACGTTTTGTTTAATCAATGATAAAAACATTCAAATCCACCATTCCATAAAAGAAGAGCTTCCATACATTTTCAAGTGTAAGAGCTCGTCACTACTCTGTAATTGGCGTTACACCTACTCGACTTGTAGCGGTCATATGAACTGGCATTCGAAATATGCGATGAATCAATCAATAAGACCGCAAGTAAAACCGGCTTTTCTATCAACTTTTGCTGCGTTTTATGGATTTTTAGAAAATAAATTAACAAAGTGCAATCATTTTCTATTATCTTATCGGTTTTACCTAAGCTATAAAACATGTACTTCTCTACGGTGTCGTCTGTAAAGCTTGACCTGAAATACTTCATGCTGTAAAAAAAACTGTGTTACATAAAAAACCGGTACACAGTTCCTCAATCAAATAAGAATAATTTATAGTAATATTCAAATCAATTAACTATGTACACGGTAACCATATGAATAAAAACATCCGATAACAAATCGCAATATAAAAGTATTAAACGAAAACAAATTATTACATCGAATTACTTACCATTACCTCCTTTAATGTGAAGAGAATCCCATATGTAACACATACCGATCGCACATTATTTTCATCACACAGAAAATAGGAAGAGAAATTACAAGCACAAAATTATGCACCAGAAATTTTGAATTTTTGAAAACCTATCTATAAATAAATTAATCAAAGTCCCGAAAAATGATATTCTGTGACGCATTAGTCAAGGGAAACTACGGACGGTTTATTGTACTGATAATGAAACTTAAAACTCTCAGTTTTCCGCTAACGATATTTCGACTAAAAGCGGAAAACAAAAAACTTGTTAGCTAACAACAAACGTCAATGAAAAATCAAACAAAAAGAGGTATTACAATTCCTTATTTCCGGTCGACACTTGTCGGCTAAGCTTTAAATTTTCTACTGTCGATCTTAAGGAGAAAACTACAAACGAAGCACCTGAGACTTCCTTCATCAGATTAAAACTCACTAAAGTATGAAAAATTCGTAATATTTTCCGATTTTGAAATGTACAAAAAAAGCTTTACTCTGTTCGACGCGCGCGACATGCTTAGAAGAGATTTCGATAATGCCGCGTCATGTTGTCTTTCTTGTCTTAAACCGTCGTATAGTGGGCTTTACAATGTACTGAAAGATAAAATCGTAGGAATATTAGTCAGTCGTTTGAACGAACCGATATAAAAGAAATAAATTTGAAAATTCCTTCGTACCTATAAACTCTGACACCGGATCGTTATCACCTTCGCCACGCATCGAACCAGTTATTTCTTCATTTTCGACCATCGGCAAGAAAAGCTGAACAAATTCCTGCGAGTACGGATGTGTGATAGTCTCTAAAACCTTCAAACGGAAGAAAAGATCAAAGTTATTGCAATGATGACTGGATAAAACCAAAACAAAAATGAAAGTATCACCACAAATATTTGTATCATTATCTAAATTATCGCGTTATTACAAATATTGCGCGAAATTTTTCTGTAGATGATCATAAAATGTAATAAAATTAGGTGGAGCTGTTCTGAAATTTAAGCATGGCGTAGAGATTACGCACTAGCATGTACCGGTGTTTGAAAATTCCATGACAAACAAATTGTTTTGGGATTAGGTAAGTACGCGCGACTGCCTGTAACAAAAACAAACACAACTTTCCTTTTAGTAGATAGAGCTGGACAGGTGCAGAGAAGATAAAGGACTTAGTATGGATTGAAATAACTATGAAAACAAAACGTTTTTGATTCACTTTCCCTTTACAGTTCTCTTTAGTTGTTATTCTTATTTTTATTCTTATACGGTAAATTCCTTATAAAATAAATACAGATGATATATAAAATGTTTAAATCATTAGTTGCGAAATAACGCTTTAATGGAAGCAGTGTTACTGTTGAATAAATCAATGGAGTTGCTAAATTTGTTACCAACTCTCATTAATCGTTCTGGGAGTCCATTTAGCCATATAAAGTACGGTGGACTTCAATAACAAAAATATCTTGCGAACGAGTTCTAAAACTAGGTACCCGAAAATTTAAAAAGCTTAGTATTAGGGGACAGTCAAGAATATTAAAAAGAAAAATGAGTTCAGCTTTTTCTCTACGGCTAGACAAGGTTGAAAGTTGTAGGGTTGATAAGAGATCATCATAACTTAAATTTTCAATAGTAATATTAAGCTTAAAAGCTATAAGTCTTAAACACTTATGCTGGATTATTTCAATCCAACTACCATGTACTTCAAAATATGGGTTCCATATTGGTGAAAGATATTCAAGTTGAGAACGGACTAAGCTACAATAAAGATACTTGAGCATGAAAATATTGGAAAAATTATTCGTGATAGGAAACCGAACATATGCCGAGCAGAGTTACATATGCTAGCATAATGATGCCTGAACGAGAAGTAGTCATCAAACCAAACACCAAGATCTTTAATAACCTTAACATTAGCTAAAGGCGAACCGTTCAAATTATAATCATATTTAATAACAGAATTCGTTTTACAAAAGATAATGTAGTTGCACTTCGACACATTCAGATATAATAAATTATTATCACACCAAGTTAATAAATTATCTAAATTATCTTGTAACACCTGGCAGTCATTCATAGATTTAATACATTTATAAATTCTTAGGTCATCCGCGAAGAGAAGGAATTCCACATCACAAAATACCTCACAAAGATCATTTAGCAATAGCAAGAATAGTAGTGGTCCCAGATGGGAACCCTGAGGAACACCAGAGGTAACAACGAAGGATTCTGAAAGCACAGATTTAATTTTCACAGAGCATGAACGACTTACTAGGTAATCTGTAATCCAATTAAGCAGCGTATTTGAGAAGCCCATGAAACTAAACTTAACTAAAAGTAACGAGTGATTAACCTTATCAAAAGCTTTAGAAAAGTCTGTGTATAGCCACTTAAGATGGAAGCGATAAACGAAGTATAGACAGATAGATTTGTAAGCGCAGACCTAGACCTAAAAAAACCATGTTGATGCGACGATATAGTGGTGTGATACTGTCAGTTATAAAACTATGAATAATTTTAGGTAGTGTCGACTGGATACAAATCGGTCTATAGTTCTTTATATCATTTCTATTACCTGATTTAAAAACAGGAATTAGATAACTGGATTTCCAGGCACAAGGAAATGAACCAGAGCTTATAGATGAATTGAACAATTTAGAAATTGGATATGCAAGAACTTCGCAACACATTTTTAAAAAGATTAGTGGTATATTGTCGGGACCAGATCCCTTAGATATATAAAGATTTTGCAATCTAGTCCGTACCTCGGATAAGTCTATTGTGGGCACATTGATCTGCATATTGTGATTGGCACTAGCGAAGAGAGTATTCCTGCTGGAAACAATAGGAGCCTCATAAACGGTCGAGAAATGTTTGGCAAATAATTCTGCAATGCCCTTCGTATCATTTGCAACTACATCATTTAGAAACATCTCAGTTGGTAGTAGAAGATTTATACAAACAGTGAGCCATTTTTTTTTCTAACAACATTTTTTCAAATCACTACTGAACCACTGTGGATAAGTAGAGCCATGAACAACAGTGGTAGGTACATAGAACGCAATAATTAAAAAACAGTAAAAAGTATCGACAGACTGATCAATATCTGAACCGTTTAGAATAGAGTCCCAGTTAACTAATGAGATCTGCTGACAAATAGAATCGTAATTAGCATGTTTGAAATTGTAAGTTATAAAAGAAATATCTGAATTCAAAACAATATTGTCACTTAAGAAGACTTTCATAACTAATGCCGGGTAGTATAGAGCATCAAGTGGTAGAATATTACACGGTGTTTGATATACAGCAGACGATTCCAACGTTGAAAAAACAAGATCCAGCAATTTACCATCAGCATTCAATATATTTTTGGCTTGATAAAAGTTGAGTTCCGAGTATGTATCGACAATTTCATTGCTTGCTTCGCAGTTATTGGGTGCTACCCAATACTCTACATCAAAATAAATTCGAGGCGTAATAGAACGGTGGCGTAATAGAACAGCCTTGCCCATGTAATAGATCAACGTTCCGTATCCCAAAAAATTGTTTCCACTGCATCGACCCCTGTTTAGGTTCAGATTCATAATGACGATTCCGCCGATCTTCAAAAAAGGTTTAAATCGAACTATCGATTTTTATCTTAACGGCCAAGAAATTAGTATCCTAGGGTTAAATGTTCTCTCGTATCGGCGGTTGAGTCTAAGTAGTGCTTAGAAAATCAACTTCTGACTAAAGTTTTGCACTTTGGGAGATCTTGGAAAGCACCCTCGAATTTCAAATCTACACCTGCATTGGTTTTAAAACAACGTATGGCACCATCGAGACAGCTTGAATATCAACTATGCCATTAAGGACATTGTGGGTCTTAAAGTAAATAGACGACGTTTTTCTTAAATATAAACTCTTCGTCTCCACACCGGCTTCTACACACAAATGAATTAAACTGTACTTGCTGAAAGAAGCACGAAAAAGGAGAACATCAGACCTCCGGTGTAGATACAGAACAGAATACGACTTTAGAAAGATCTCATTGACGAACATAAGGTCCGTCTCTCTAGCATGACAGGATTACAAATCCTTCTAAGTAATGCCCATGCACGAAGTGAATTGTTCTGTCAGCGCTGTGTTCGTTACAACCGAGCCATTAGATTATTGTCTGCTTTGATAGAATTTTTGGAATTTGCTTTAACGGCTTTCCTGGACATAGAGGGGGCTTTCAACAACGTGACAGTGGAAGCAATTAGGGCAGCGCTGTATAGCATAGGATTGGAGGAGGTATTGACAGGCTGGCTAACGACTTTTTTGAATACCAGAATCGTGAGTGATACTATGGGGCAAGGCAAGGTTATAAGACAGGCCTCGAGGGGAACGACTTAGGGTGGGGTGATATCGACCCTTCTTTGGCTCCTCGTTGTGAACGAGGTTCTCCTGGAAATTGAAAAACAGGGAATAAAGGTCGTGGCATATGCAGACGACATTGTGGTAATCGCCAAGGGCAAGTTTTTGGATACGCTGTCGAGCATTTTGGAGATGCGGCTTGAGGGTGAACGCTTCTAAAACTGAATTGGTGCTATTCACAAGGAAGCATACAATTCCGGCATTTAGGTTGCCGAAGCTCGAAGGAGTGAAGCTTAGACTATCGGAACAAGCTAAATACCTGGGTCTAACTCTGGATAGGAAGCTTAGCTGGAAATTGAATATTCAGGAGCGCATTAAGAAGGCTAATAACGCGCTTTTCGCGTGCTAGCGGACCGTGGGCAAAAGCTGGGGTCTCAAACCAAATATAGTACACTGGTTGTACACGGCGGTTGTGAGACCTATTCTGACCTATGGGGCAGTGGTGTGGTGGAAAGCCATGAATAAAAAGTATAATCTTAGGGAACTAGGAGCAGTGCAACGGACTGCCTGTGTCATGATCACGGGAGCCCTTCGCACAACGCCTACTGCAGCGTTGGAGGTGTTTATGCATCTATTGCCAGTGGATATATCTGTGAAACAGGTAGCGGCAAATACAGCAGTTAGGCTATCGAGTTGTGCCCTCTTTAGGCCGAGCTCTAAAGAGCATAGTTCCATTCTCAACGAATTTCTGGGAAACCTGGCGGATATTAGTACGGACACTTAATCCCAGTGATGGATTTTGTGACGCCATACGAAATTGTATATCCTAGTAGAGCGTAGTGGGAGAACAATAGGGTAATACGTGAGGGAGAAATCTCTGTATACACAGACGGATCGAAAATGGAATGCGGCACTGGTGCTGGCATCTTCTCTGAGCAGCTGAGTGTTCAGTATGCAGTGTTTTCCAAGCGGAAATTCTGGCTGTGTTGCAGGCAGCAAACATCCTGTTAATGGGGGAGATATGTGATCAGAATATCTCACTCTACATTGACAGCCTGGCTGCCGTAAAGGCGCTGAAATCGGTCACAATTAAATCCCAGTTAGTAAAGCGCTGTCGAGAAGTGCTGAAGGTACTTTGTAGTCAGAGCAGAGTACTGATTTGCTGGGTGCCAGGGCATAGTAATATACTAGGGAACGAAAGAGCGGACGAGCTTGCGAGATCGGGATCGGCATCGAATGGTAGGGTTGAAGAGGATGTTTGTCCACCGATATGCCGCATCAAAGCGCAAATTGGTGAGCGTGCTAATAAGGCGGCCAACTCTAGGTGGGCAGGGCTGGCAAGCTGCAGGATTTCTAGAGCCCTGTGGCCCGAGCTGGATAGTCAAAAGACTAGGAATATATTAACTTGGGATAGAAGAAGGCTGCGACTGCTCGTCGGAGCACTGTCGGGTCATTGTATGCTGGGGAAACACGCTATGCGGCAAGGGCTAGCGGAGACGGACATGTGCAGGTTCTGCCATGATTTGTACGTTGTGGAGAACATCACTCACTCAGGCGACTGAGATGGCTGGGTAGTCTTTTCTTCGATAACATCGAGGATTTCAGGTCATTAGGGGTTGACAAACTGCTCAGGTTCTGCAGGGAATTGGAGTGCTTTTGATGGGATGGAACAGCCCACGAGAATCTGAAGGGATCGCAATGGGCCCGTATGGCGCCTAGTGACCGCGGTGGTTCTAGCACTGCGCCCCTTCTTAAACCTAAACCTAAACCTTGCTAGAATTTCCTTTTATACTATTTAAATTTATATTTGAAGACCCTGAGACTAGATCATAACGAACCACTGACCGGTTTTAGCACAGCCTCGGCATTCCAGTGAGACAACTCTAAATAAAAAAAATTAATAAAATAAACTGTGAAGAAATTGGTAAGAAAAAACCGGTACGCTCTTCCCTTGGTAATTGTCTGGCAAGCGCTTTCACCAGGACCGCAAACCGCAACCTCTACATATCTACGACGCCTAGGGATTAATATTTACCTCAGTAACGAAATACCGAATCAAGGAAACATCTGTGTCGCCCTTCAAGCAGCATTGTTTGATGTATTTAACAACCGGCACGACGCATCCGCGAGTCAAAAGATTCACCATCCGATCCAGTAACATTTTCTTCATTTCCAGCTGAAAATAAAAATAAAAAAAATTGTTAATTACCTTACACTTGAAAGCGTCTCCATCAAATGTTACCTGCACTAAAATCTCCAACTCGTCTTGTTTCGACTCGAACAATCGAATCAGCAAAGTCAAAATCGGTCCGTGCAGCGACGAATGAATTGTTGCGACTTCGTCGAGGACGGCCAAATGTGGCGGACAATTGTCCGTCGACAGTTTAAAGTACGACGGCTCGGTTACCGTGTTCTCGATCCATCGAATTACGCCCACCCCAACAACGGGAAATCGAATGCAATTGTACAGCGTTTGAAATTCCGCGATCAGCTCATGCGACCCTTTGTTTACATTACAAATCGCATGAACCTTTTCGATCGCTTGAATCGTTGACTTCAACTCCTCCTTGTTGATGGCACGTTTCGATTGTGCTCCTTTCTTACCTGGAATATCGCAAACGCTCGCCGCATACGCCAGCAGATAAATGTACTTGGATTTGTGCTCCGGATTGATTTTAACGCCGGCCTGAAACAACGAGTCGACCAGCAGCTCGAGAAATTGCGGATTACGAATCAAGTCGATTGGTGGCGGATCTGTAGCCGAATAATTTCGAAAGAGGACTGTTATGTCTGCCGGATTTAGGGTGTTGCGCGAAAGCATAGAAGTGAGAGCTTGACATGCTTGCGGATAGCCGGCCGACCCGTTCAAGGCCATTGTTATGGGCGTCACGTTCTGATTGCTACGGGTTTGAAGTTCACTTCGTTTAAGGGTGGATGGAGAATCGTTAGTGTATCGTTACTTACTTGGTTAACGCATATTTCGTAATCTCTTGCGACAATCGTTTCATGTTGAAACCACCTTTGGTCTCTTGCGAAAGAACTTGAATCAGAACCTGACTGTAGACGTACGTGTGCTGACCGTGGCACACCATTCGCGCACATTCATGAATCGCTCCCTGAATATCCTCGGGATTGCCCAGAAATTTTGTAATCGACGTCTTCAACACACGCGAGAACACTTCAATCTGCTGAGCAGCCGTCGAAATCGAGGTGATTTCGCTCTGGAAGCCGGCATCCGAAATCAACTGAAACGGAAAAAGCGCTCCATTAACTGAACTCGACTAGCACACCGGCTTCCGCCAGCCTACCTTAATCGTAAAATTCAACATCAAACAGTCGGGGTACTCTTCGGCGAGCCGGTAAATCAGTGACCGCCAGGTGTGATGGTCGATCATTTCGGTGAGCCAGTCGGGCGTTTCGCCCTCTTCCGTGAAGATTGTATCGGCCTTTTTCGGATCGAACGTCCGTAGAATCATGTCCTTCAGATGATTCTCGACCATCGCCTGTACATCGGTAACCTTCACGCCGGCCAAAATCAGCCACTCGGCCAACAGGTTTGCCATCTGGGCCACCGCTTTGTAGTTCTCCGACAACAGGTTAATAACCTGTTCGGGGGTGCCACCAGCCTGGAAATACTTTTTCAATTGTGTGAAGATCCCCGGCTCCATGATGTAGTCGGGCGTCGAGAAACGCTCCAGACATTCTCGCAGGACTTCTTGCGGGTTCTCGAGAGGTTCATCAGCATTTTCCTGGGTGGTGAAAGTTTTCAGGCGTATTTTACATGGACGTGTTGATTTTCGGTACTAACCTCATCGTCGCCCGGCTTATGGCGTCCCATCCATCCATCGTCTTCGTATTCTTCCTCCATTGCCGTCGGAATTTTGAAGTTTTTCGCCAGGAAAAGTGAAAAGAAAACGTAAAGTGTTGGCGCGGCACATCAACTGACAGTCCGGTCGGATCTGATGGTAAACAAATGGCTGTCAAAGATTTGTGTATAAGAGTAGTTGGATGGTGAGTAGTTAGTGGCGCTGGTGGTGGTAAGAAGTGATTGCGGATGTGCACACTCTCCAAAATGGGGATTTCCCTTCAATCGTTAATCAAATTTATAACAAAATTTAGTTGCTTTTAAGTGAGTCACGGTATAAACAGAATTAAATCCATTTTTTTAAGAAAACAAAAGTCGTTTCTTATTTTACTGCGTCATCTTTTGAATGTTAAGAGCTGTGAAAAAAATCTGCCAATGGTCTGGGCGAAACTTTATTATTTTTCGGGTCAAAGTTCGGGAGCGGTCAAAGTCGGAGTGTATCATGAGTTGCTTCGAGATTATTAGATTTCTTGGAAAATTATTTTTGTTCTTAATATAAAAATATTTAAAATAGAGATTTTTAGCCGATTAAACATTGAAAAAGCCCGTGTAGACTATTCGAATTTCGTTATATTATGTACACTAAAAGCCCATAGAAGTAAAACGAACGAATTTGCTGCCTTATCAGACTTAAGAGATATGACGAATTGTTAAAACGTATACAAACCCATTACTTCCACTTGGGGTTTGAATTTCGAAAAAATTGTGAAACAGGTTTTTAGACGATTTCATAAGAAGCAACTTGATATCTCATGAGATATGACGGATTTTGAAAAATTTGTGAAAACGTAAGCAAACCGTTCACACCCCCTTGGTTCTGGAAATTCGAAAAATCGTGAATTGGTTGACCGTAATAATCAATTTTATATCTCATCAGAACTTAGGAATGGCAAAAATTGTGAAAACATGTACAAACCCTTGTGGGTTGAATATCCAAAAATTGAGAAATGGGTTTGTAGGCGATTATATAAAAAGTTTGTGGAAATGAAAAGCGATCTAATATCTCATCGAACTTAAGAAATATGTCGAAACTTTGAAAAGCATACAACCCCCTTACACCCATGAGGATTGAATATCTAAAATACTAAAATTGACTTTTTGGCTTTTTTATATAGGAAACCTTAGGAAGTAAAAATGAATTCGATATATCACCAGATATGCAACCTCCTTACACCCACTTGGGGGTTGAATATCCAAAAATTCTGAAAGGAGTTAATAAATAAATATGAAGACAGCACGAGAAAGTAGGAACCAATTCAATTTCTTATCACTTCTAAAAGAAATGACGGAACTCGTGAAAACGTGTTCAACCCGTTTATACCCTCTTAGGGGCTGAAAAAGGAAAAAACCTAAAAACAAGTTTTAGGCGATTATTACGCAAGCACGTGAAACTGAAAATATATTCGATATCTGATAAGACGTGGGGATATAGTAGAATTCGTGAAAAAGTTTACAACCACCTTCGCACCCCCTTAGGGGTCAAATTTAAAAAAACCCTGAAAACACTTTCTAGGTATTTATATGAAGAAGTCGTACAATAAAAATGAATTCAATATTTGGGAAGACCTAATAGATATGACGAAAATCGTGAAAATAAATGCATTCCATTTTCACTGATCATTTATTTTGCCCCCCCTCTGAACGCCAATAGAAATTTGAAATTTTTTTTTATTTAAATTACTTTTCTAGTTAATTTACATAAACGTACTGAGTTTCAACTTTGTAGCATAAGCCGTTCTATAGATAGGAAAAACACCCCCCACCCCTGTACCATACTACCCCTATAAAAAATTATATTTTTCCAAGATGCTACTAATATAGCTCTATCCAAATACCAAGTTTCAGCTTTATATCATTATAGGTTGTCGAGATATTAAAATCGGAACTTTTTCCTTTTCACCCTCCTCCACCCTCACCCTCTACACCCACACTTCTTAAATTTTGTTTTCCGCTAGGGGTCTATTAGGCCTACTTTTGGTAAAAATTTTAAGCATCTATCTTACACGGTTCTTGAGATATGAGACGTGATTTTTTTGAAAAATTCTTATCCCCTCCACTTTCATGCTCCACCGCCCCCTTAAAAAATTTTGCTTTCAGCTAACTTCATTTGTCAACTTTTATACACAAACCAAATTCTATTTATCTAGTACAATTAGTTCATGAGATATCGTATTCTAAAGTTTTTCACCCCCCACCCCCGTACGTCACTGCCCCCACTCAAATTTTTGTTTCCGATCTATTTTCCTAGTATACCTACAGATATTCATTAAGTTTCAATTTTGTGACATTAACCGTTTAGGAGATATGGATTTTAGAATGTGTCGATCTCACCTTTTTTGCATTTCGGACGCATTATTTTTTCCCCCACTCCCGAACCCCTTCACCTATATCAGCAATTTTTTTGCAAATGGGTCCACTACCGAAGCTCTATATAAATTTAAAATTTCAGCCGCCTAGCATAAGCGGTTGCTGAGATCTAGAAACCAAAACTTTCCGTCTAAAACACTTCCCCCTCCTCCCCCCTTACACCACAATCCCTCCAAATTTGGTCACTTCAGGGAGCCTACCCACTCTACCCAGAAAAAAAAATTCAACTAAATAGCTTGTAGGGTTTGGGTGCTACGAGCCTTCAAACAATTTTGCGTACACCGGTAGACGTACGGCGTACGGCGGACAGACGGACTGAAATTTTTTTTTGCTTTTTTCGTGTCTACTAGTCATGAAACGTAAAAAAAAAAATTTTGAGGGTAGCAAATTTTTTTTTTTTAAAAATCGATAACAATACTGTATTATTGAAATAATAAAGTAAAAACAAAAATTTGAGCCCAGGAGAGCGGAAATTCATTCGGGGGGCGTGGGGGGTACGTGGTGGGTACGAAACGTACCCACCATGTACCGCCCAAGCGGTATGAGCGCATAGGCTGAGATTTTTACAAGTGACCACTTAAATTAAAATTAAAATTAAATTCAAATCCGCAAACAGATTTAAAAAAACAAAAATTTGAGCCGAGGAGAGCGGAAGTTCAATTTGGGGGCGTGGAGTACGTATAGGGTACGTATGGGGTACGATCGTACCCCATACGTACCCCATACTGGGTATGAGCGCATAGGCTGAGATTTTTACAAGTGACCACTTAAATTAAAATTAAAATTAAATTCAAATCCGCAAACAGATTTAAAAAAACAAAAATTTGAGCCCAGCAGAGCGGAAGTTCATTTTGGGGGCGTGGAGTACGTATAGGGTACGTATGGGGTACGATCGTACCCCATACGTACCCCATACTGGGTATGAGTGCATAGGATGAGATTTTTACAAGTGACCACTTAAATTAAAATTAAAATTAAATTCAAATCCGCAAACAGATTTAAAAAAACAAAAATTTGAGCCCAGGAGAGCGGAAATTCATTCGGGGGGCGTGGGGGGTACGTGGTGGGTACGAAACGTACGTACGGGGTATGAGCGCATAGGCTGAGATTTTTACAAGTGACCACTTAAATTAAAATTAAAATTAAATTCAAATCCGCAAACAGATTTAAAAAAACAAAAATTTGAGCCCAGGAGAGCGGAAGTTCATTTTGGGGGCGTGGAGTACGTATAGGGTACGTATGGGGTACGATCGTACCCCATACGTACCCCATACTGGGTATGAGCGCATAGGCTGAGATTTTTACAAGTGACCACTTAAATTAAAATTAAAATTAAATTCAAATCCGCAAACAGATTTAAAAAAACAAAAATTTGAGCCCAGCAGAGCGGAAGTTCATTTTGGGGGCGTGGAGTACGTATAGGGTACGTATGGGGTACGATCGTACCCCATACGTACCCCATACTGGGTATGAGTGCATAGGATGAGATTTTTACAAGTGACCACTTAAATTAAAATTAAAATTAAATTCAAATCCGCAAACAGATTTAAAAAATCAAAAATTTGAGCCCAGGAGAGCGGAAATTCATTCGGGGGGCGTGGGGGGTACGTGGTGGGTACGAAACGTACCCACCACGTACCCCCCCAAGGGGTATGAGCGCATAGGCAGAGATATTTACAAGTGACCACTTAAATTAAAATTAAAATTAAATTCAAATCCGCAAACAGATTTAAAAAAACAAAAATTTGAGCCCAGGAGAGCGGAAGTTCATTTTGGGGGCGTGGAGTACGTATAGGGTACGTATGGGGTACGATCGTACCCCATACGTACCCCATACTGGGTATGAGCGCATAGGCTGAGATTTTTACAAGTGACCACTTAAATTAAAATTAAAATTAAATTCAAATCCGCAAACAGATTTAAAAAAACAAAAATTTGAGCCCAGCAGAGCGGAAGTTCATTTTGGGGGCGTGGAGTACGTATAGGGTACGTATGGGGTACGATCGTACCCCATACGTACCCCATACTGGGTATGAGCGCATAGGATGAGATTTTTACAAGTGACCACTTAAATTAAAATTAAAATTAAATTCAAATCCGCAAACAGATTTAAAAAAACAAAAATTTGAGCCCAGGAGAGCGGAAATTCATTCGGGGGGCGTGGGGGGTACGTGGTGGGTACGAAACGTACCCACCACGTACCCCCCAAGGGGTATGAGCGCATAGGCTGAGATTTTTACAAGTGACCACTTAAATTAAAATTAAAATTAAATTCAAATCCGCAAAGAGATTTAAAAAAACAAAAATTTGAGCCCAGGAGAGCGGAAATTCATTCGGGGGGCGTGGGGGGTACGTGGTGGGTACGAAACGTACCCACCACGTACCCCCCAAGGGGTATGAGCGCATAGGCTGAGATTTTTACAAGTGACCACTTAAATTAAAATTAAAATTAAATTCAAATCCGCAAACAGATTTAAAAAAACAAAAATTTGAGCCCAGGAGAGCGGAAATTCATTCGGGGGGCGTGGGGGGTACGTGGTGGGTACGAAACGAACCCACCACGTACAACCCAAGGGGTATGAGCGCATCTGAGATTTTTACAAGTGACCACTTAAATTAAAATTAAAATTAAATTCAAATCCGCAAACAGATTTAAAAAAACAAAAATTTGAGCCCAGGAGAGCGGAAATTCATTCGGGGGGCGTGGGGGGTACGTGGTGGGTACGAAACGTACCCACCACGTACCCCCCAAGGGGTATGAGCGCATAGGCTGAGATTTTTACAAGTGACCACTTAAATTAAAATTAAAATTAAATTCAAGTCCGCAAACAGATTTAAAAAAACAAAAATTTGAGCCCAGGAGAGCGGAAATTCATTCGGGGGGCGTGGGGGGTACGTGGTGGGTACGAAACGTACCCACCACGTACCCCCCAAGGGGTATGAGCGCATAGGCTGAGATTTTTACAAGTGACCACTTAAATTAAAATTAAAATTAAATTCAAATCCGCAAACAGATTTAAAAAAACAAAAATTTGAGCCCAGGAGAGCGGAAATTCATTCGGGGGGCGTGGGGGGTACGTGGTGGGTACGAAACGTACCCACCACGTACCCCCCAAGGGGTATGAGCGCATAGGCTGAGATATTTACAAGTGACCACTTAAATTAAAATTAAAATTAAATTCAAATCCGCAAACAGATTTAAAAAAACAAAAATTTGAGCCCAGGAGAGCGGAAATTCATTCGGGGGGCGTGGGGGGTACGTGGTGGGTACGAAACGTACCCACCACGTACCCCCCAAGGGGTATGAGCGCATAGGCTGAGATTTTTACAAGTGACCACTTAAATTAAAATTAAAATTAAATTCAAATCCGCAAACAGATTTAAAAAAACAAAAATTTGAGCCCAGGAGAGCGGAAATTCATTCGGGGGGCGTGGGGGGTACGTGGTGGGTACGAAACGTACCCACCACGTACAACCCAAGGGGTATGAGCGCATCTGAGATTTTTACAAGTGACCACTTAAATTAAAATTAAAATTAAATTCAAATCCGCAAACAGATTTAAAAAAACAAAAATTTGAGCCCAGGAGAGCGGAAATTCATTCGGGGGGCGTGGGGGGTACGTGGTGGGTACGAAACGTACCCACCACGTACCCCCCAAGGGGTATGAGCGCATAGGCTGAGATTTTTACAAGTGACCACTTAAATTAAAATTAAAATTAAATTCAAATCCGCAAACAGATTTAAAAAAACAAAAATTTGAGCCCAGGAGAGCGGAAATTCATTCGGGGGGCGTGGGGGGTACGTGGTGGGTACGAAACGTACCCACCACGTACAACCCAAGGGGTATGAGCGCATCTGAGATTTTTACAAGTGACCACTTAAATTAAAATTAAAATTAAATTCAAATCCGCAAACAGATTTAAAAAAACAAAAATTTGAGCCCAGGAGAGCGGAAATTCATTCGGGGGGCGTGGGGGGTACGTGGTGGGTACGAAACGTACCCACCACGTACCCCCCAAGGGGTATGAGCGCATAGGCTGAGATTTTTACAAGTGACCACTTAAATTAAAATTAAAATTAAATTCAAATCCGCAAACAGATTTAAAAAAACAAAAATTTGAGCCCAGGAGAGCGGAAATTCATTCGGGGGGCGTGGGGGGTACGTGGTGGGTACGAAACGTACCCACCACGTACCCCCCAAGGGGTATGAGCGCATAGGCTGAGATTTTTACAAGTGACCACTTAAATTAAAATTAAAATTAAATTCAAATCCGCAAACAGATTTAAAAAAACAAAAATTTGAGCCCAGGAGAGCGGAAATTCATTCGGGGGGCGTGGGGGGTACGTGGTGGGTACGAAACGTACCCACCACGTACAACCCAAGGGGTATGAGCGCATCTGAGATTTTTACAAGTGACCACTTAAATTAAAATTAAAATTAAATTCAAATCCGCAAACAGATTTAAAAAAACAAAAATTTGAGCCCAGGAGAGCGGAAGCTCATTTTGGGGGGCGTGGGGGGTACGTGGTGGGTACGAAACGTACCCACCACGTACCCCCCAAGGGGTATGAGCGCATAGGCTGAGATTTTTACAAGTGACCACTTAAATTAAAATTAAAATTAAATTCAAATCCGCAAACAGATTTAAAAAAACAAAAATTTGAGCCCAGGAGAGCGGAAATTCATTCGGGGGGCGTGGGGGGTACGTGGTGGGTACGAAACGTACCCACCACGTACCCTCCAAGGGGTATGAGTGCATAGGCTGAGATTTTTACAAGTGACCACTTAAATTAAAATTAAAATTAAATTCAAATCCGCAAACAGATTTAAAAAAACAAAAATTTGAGCCCAGGACAGCGGAAATTCATTCGGGGGGCGTGGGGGTACGTGGTGGGTACGAAACGTACCCACCACGTACCCCCCAAGGAGTATGAGCGCGTAGGCTGAGATTTTTACAAGTGACCACTTAAATTAAAATTAAAATTAAATTCAAATCCGCAAACAGATTTAAAAAAACAAAAATTTGAGCCCAGGAGAGCGGAAATTCATTCGGGGGGCGTGGGGGGTACGTGGTGGGTACGAAACGTACCCACCACGTACCCCCCAAGGGGTATGAGCGCATAGGCTGAGATTTTTACAAGTGACCACTTAAATTAAAATTAAAATTAAATTCAAATCCGCAAACAGATTTAAAAAAACAAAAATTTGAGCCCAGGACAGCGGAAATTCATTCGGGGGGCGTGGGGGTACGTGGTGGGTACGAAACGTACCCACCACGTACCCCCCAAGGAGTATGAGCGCGTAGGCTGAGATTTTTACAAGTGACCACTTAAATTAAAATTAAAATTAAATTCAAATCCGCAAACAGATTTAAAAAAACAAAAATTTGAGCCCAGGAGAGCGGAAATTCATTCGGGGGGCGTGGGGGGTACGTGGTGGGTACGAAACGTACCCACCACGTACCCCCCAAGGGGTATGAGCGCATAGGCTGAGATTTTTACAAGTGACCACTTAAATTAAAATTAAAATTAAATTCAAATCCGCAAACAGATTTAAAAAAACAAAAATTTGAGCCCAGGAGAGCGGAAATTCATTCGGGGGGCGTGGGGGGTACGTGGTGGGTACGAAACGTACCCACCACGTATCCCCCAAGGGGTATGAGCGCATAGGCTGAGATTTTTACAAGTGACCACTTAAATTAAAATTAAAACTAAATTCAAATCCGCAAACAGATTTAAAAAAACAAAAATTTGAGCCCAGGAGAGCGGAAATTCATTCGGGGGGCGTGGGGGGTACGTGGTGGGTACGAAACGTACCCACCACGTACCCCCCAAGGGGTATGAGCGCATAGGCTGAGATATTTACAAGTGACCACTTAAATTAAAATTAAAATTAAATTCAAATCCGCAAACAGATTTAAAAAAACAAAAATTTGAGCCCAGGAGAGCGGAAATTCATTGGGGGGGCGTGGGGGGTACGTGGGGGGTACGTGGGGGGTACGAAACGTACCCACCACGTACCCCCCAAGGGGTATGAGCGCATAGGCTGAGATTTTTACAAGTGACCACTTAAATTAAAATTAAAATTAAATTCAAATCCGCAAACAGATTTAAAAAAACAAAAATTTGAGCCCAGGACAGCGGAAATTCATTCGGGGGGCGTGGGGGGTACGTGGTGGGTACGAAACGTACCCACCACGTACCCCCAAGGGGTATGAGCGCATAGGCTGAGATTTTTACAAGTGACCACTTAAATTAAAATTAAAATTAAATTCAAATCCGCAAACAGATTTAAAAAAACAAAAATTTGAGCCCAGGAGAGCGGAAATTCATTCGGGGGGCGTGGGGGGTACGTGGTGGGTACGAAACGTACCCACCACGTACCCCCCAAGGGGTATGAGCGCATAGGCTGAGATATTTACAAGTGACCACTTAAATTAAAATTAAAATTAAATTCAAATCCGCAAACAGATTTAAAAAAACAAAAATTTGAGCCCAGGAGAGCGGAAATTCATTCGGGGGGCGTGGGGGGTACGTGGTGGGTACGAAACGTACCCACCACGTACCCCCCAAGGGGTATGAGCGCATAGGCTGAGATTTTTACAAGTGACCACTTAAATTAAAATTAAAATTAAATTCAAATCCGCAAACAGATTTAAAAAAACAAAAATTTGAGCCCAGGAGAGCGGAAATTCATTCGGGGGGCGTGGGGGGTACGTGGTGGGTACGAAACGTACCCACCACGTACCCCCCAAGGGGTATGTGCGCATAGGCTGAGATTTTTACAAGTGACCACTTAAATTAAAATTAAAATTAAATTCAAATCCGCAAACAGATTTAAAAAAACAAAAATTTGAGCCCAGGAGAGCGGAAGTTCATTTTGGGGGCGTGGAGTACGTATAGGGTACGTATGGGGTACGATCGTACCCCATACGTACCCCATACTGGGTATGAGCGCATAGGCTGAGATTTTTACAAGTGACCACTTAAATTAAAATTAAAATTAAATTCAAATCCGCAAACAGATTTAAAAAAACAAAAATTTGAGCCCAGCAGAGCGGAAGTTCATTTTGGGGGCGTGGAGTACGTATAGGGTACGTATGGGGTACGATCGTACCCCATACTGGGTATGAGCGCATAGGATGAGATTTTTACAAGTGACCACTTAAATTAAAATTAAAATTAAATTCAAATCCGCAAACAGATTTAAAAAAACAAAAATTTGAGCCCAGGAGAGCGGAAATTCATTCGGGGGGCGTGGGGGGTACGTGGTGGGTACGAAACGTACCCACCACGTACCCCCCAAGGGGTATGAGCGCATAGGCTGAGATTTTTACAAGTGACCCCTTAAATTAAAATTAAAATTAAATTCAAATCCGTAAACAGATTTAAAAAAACAAAAATTTGAGCCCAGGAGAGCGGAAATTCATTCGGGGGGCGTGGGGGGTACGTGGTGGGTACGAAACGTACCCACCACGTACCCCCCAACGGGTATGCGCGCATAGGCTGAGATTTTTACAAGTGACCACTTAAATTAAAATTAAAATTAAATTCAAATCCGCAAACAGATTTAAAAAAACAAAAATTTGAGCCCAGGAGAGCGGAAATTCATTCGGGGGGCGTGGGGGGTACGTGGTGGGTACGAAACGTACCCACCACGTACAACCCAAGGGGTATGAGCGCATCTGAGATTTTTACAAGTGACCACTTAAATTAAAATTAAAATTAAATTCAAATCCGCAAACAGATTTAAAAAAACAAAAATTTGAGCCCAGGAGAGCGGAAATTCATTCGGGGGGCGTGGGGGGTACGTGGTGGGTACGAAACGTACCCACCACGTACCCCCCAAGGGGTATGAGCGCATAGGCTGAGATTTTTACAAGTGACCACTTAAATTAAAATTAAAATTAAATTCAAATCCGCAAACAGATTTAAAAAAACAAAAATTTGAGCCCAGGAGAGCGGAAATTCATTCGGGGGGCGTGGGGGGTACGTGGTGGGTACGAAACGTACCCACCACGTACCCCCCAAGGGGTATGAGCGCATAGGCTGAGATATTTACAAATGACCACTTAAATTAAAATTAAAATTAAATTCAAATCCGCAAACAGATTTAAAAAAACAAAAATTTGAGCCCAGGAGAGCGGAAATTCATTCGGGGGGCGTGGGGGGTACGTGGTGGGTACGAAACGTACCCACCACGTACCCCCCAAGGGGTATGAGCGCATAGGCTGAGATTTTTACAAGTGACCACTTAAATTAAAATTAAAATTAAATTCAAATCCGCAAACAGATTTAAAAAAACAAAAATTTGAGCCCAGGAGAGCGGAAATTCATTCGGGGTTCGTGGGGGGTACGTGGTGGGTACGAAACGTACCCACCACGTACCCCCCAAGGGGTATGAGCGCATAGGCTGAGATTTTTACAAGTGACCACTTAAATTAAAATTAAAATTAAATTCAAATCCGCAAACAGATTTAAAAAAACAAAAATTTGAGCCCAGGAGAGCGGAAATTCATTCGGGGGGCGTGGAGGGTACGTGGTGGGTACGAAACGTACCCACCACGTACCCCCAAGGGGTATGAGCGCATCTGAGATTTTTACAAGTGACCACTTAAATTAAAATTAAAATTAAATTCAAATCCGCAAACAGATTTAAAAAAACAAAAATTTGAGCCCAGGAGAGCGGAAATTCATTCGGGGGGCGTGGAGGGTACGTGGTGGGTACGAAACGTACCCACCACGTACCCCCCAAGGGGTATGAGCGCATAGGCTGAGATTTTTACAAGTGACCACTTAAATTAAAATTAAAATTAAATTCAAATCCGCAAACAGATTTAAAAAAACAAAAATTTGAGCCCAGGAGAGCGGAAATTCATTCGGGGGGCGTGGGGGGTACGTGGTGGGTACGAAACGTACCCACCACGTACCCCCCAAGGGGTATGAGCGCATAGGCTGAGATTTTTACAAGTGACCACTTAAATTAAAATTAAAATTAAATTCAAATCCGCAAACAGATTTAAAAAAACAAAAATTTGAGCCCAGGAGAGCGGAAGTTCATTTTGGGGGCGTGGAGTACGTATAGGGTACGTATGGGGTACGATCGTACCCCATACGTACCCCATACTGGGTATGAGCGCATAGGCTGAGATTTTTACAAGTGACCACTTAAATTAAAATTAAAATTAAATTCAAATCCGCAAACAGATTTAAAAAAACAAAAATTTGAGCCCAGGAGAGCGGAAATTCATTCGGGGGGGGAGGGAAATTCATAAGGGGTATGAGCGCATAGGCTGAGATTTTTACAAGTGACCACTTAAATTAAAATTAAAATTAAATTCAAATCCGCAAACAGATTTAAAAAAACAAAAATTTGAGCCCAGGAGAGCGGAAATTCATTCGGGGGGCGTGGGGGGTACGTGGTGGGTACGAAACGTACCCACCACGTACCCCCCAAGGGGTATGAGCGCATAGGCTGAGATATTTACAAGTGACCACTTAAATTAAAATTAAAATTAAATTCAAATCCGCAAACAGATTTAAAAAAACAAAAATTTGAGCCCAGGAGTGCGGAAATTCATTCGGGGGGCGTGGGGGGTACGTGGTGGGTACGAAACGTACCCACCACGTACCCCCCAAGGGGTATGAGCGCATAGGCTGAGATTTTTACAAGTGACCACTTAAATTAAAATTAAAATTAAATTCAAATCCGCAAACAGATTTAAAAAAACAAAAATTTGAGCCCAGGAGAGCGGAAATTCATTCGGGGTTCGTGGGGGGTACGTGGTGGGTACGAAACGTACCCACCACGTACCCCCCAAGGGGTATGAGCGCATAGGCTGAGATTTTTACAAGTGACCACTTAAATTAAAATTAAAATTAAATTCAAATCCGCAAACAGATTTAAAAAAACAAAAATTTGAGCCCAGGAGAGCGGAAATTCATTCGGGGGGCGTGGGGGGTACGTGGTGGGTACGAAACGTACCCACCACGTACCCCCAAGGGGTATGAGCGCATCTGAGATTTTTACAAGTGACCACTTAAATTAAAATTAAAATTAAATTCAAATCCGCAAACAGATTTAAAAAAACAAAAATTTGAGCCCAGGACAGCGGAAATTCATTCGGGGGGCGTGGGGGGTACGTGGTGGGTACGAAACGTACCCACCACGTACCCCCAAGGGGTATGAGCGCATAGGCTGAGATTTTTACAAGTGACCACTTAAATTAAAATTAAAATTAAATTCAAATCCGCAAACAGATTTAAAAAAACAAAAATTTGAGCCCAGGAGAGCGGAAATTCATTCGGGGGGCGTGGGGGGTACGTGGTGGGTACGAAACGTACCCACCACGTACCCCCCAAGGGGTATGAGCGCATAGGCTGAGATATTTACAAGTGACCACTTAAATTAAAATTAAAATTAAATTCAAATCCGCAAACAGATTTAAAAAAACAAAAATTTGAGCCCAGGAGAGCGGAAATTCATTCGGGGGGCGTGGGGGGTACGTGGTGGGTACGAAACGTACCCACCACGTACCCCCCAAGGGGTATGAGCGCATAGGCTGAGATTTTTACAAGTGACCACTTAAATTAAAATTAAAATTAAATTCAAATCCGCAAACAGATTTAAAAAAACAAAAATTTGAGCCCAGGAGAGCGGAAATTCATTCGGGGGGCGTGGGGGGTACGTGGTGGGTACGAAACGTACCCACCACGTACCCCCCAAGGGGTATGAGCGCATAGGCTGAGATTTTTACAAGTGACCACTTAAATTAAAATTAAAATTAAATTCAAATCCGCAAACAGATTTAAAAAAACAAAAATTTGAGCCCAGGAGAGCGGAAGTTCATTTTGGGGGCGTGGAGTACGTATAGGGTACGTATGGGGTACGATCGTACCCCATACGTACCCCATACTGGGTATGAGCGCATAGGCTGAGATTTTTACAAGTGACCACTTAAATTAAAATTAAAATTAAATTCAAATCCGCAAACAGATTTAAAAAAACAAAAATTTGAGCCCAGCAGAGCGGAAGTTCATTTTGGGGGCGTGGAGTACGTATAGGGTACGTATGGGGTACGATCGTACCCCATACTGGGTATGAGCGCATAGGATGAGATTTTTACAAGTGACCACTTAAATTAAAATTAAAATTAAATTCAAATCCGCAAACAGATTTAAAAAAACAAAAATTTGAGCCCAGGAGAGCGGAAATTCATTCGGGGGGCGTGGGGGGTACGTGGTGGGTACGAAACGTACCCACCACGTACCCCCCAAGGGGTATGAGCGCATAGGCTGAGATTTTTACAAGTGACCCCTTAAATTAAAATTAAAATTAAATTCAAATCCGTAAACAGATTTAAAAAAACAAAAATTTGAGCCCAGGAGAGCGGAAATTCATTCGGGGGGCGTGGGGGGTACGTGGTGGGTACGAAACGTACCCACCACGTACCCCCCAACGGGTATGCGCGCATAGGCTGAGATTTTTACAAGTGACCACTTAAATTAAAATTAAAATTAAATTCAAATACGCAAACAGATTTAAAAAAACAAAAATTTGAGCCCAGGAGAGCGGAAATTCATTCGGGGGGCGTGGGGGGTACGTGGTGGGTACGAAACGTACCCACCACGTACAACCCAAGGGGTATGAGCGCATCTGAGATTTTTACAAGTGACCACTTAAATTAAAATTAAAATTAAATTCAAATCCGCAAACAGATTTAAAAAAACAAAAATTTGAGCCCAGGAGAGCGGAAATTCATTCGGGGGGCGTGGGGGGTACGTGGTGGGTACGAAACGTACCCACCACGTACCCCCCAAGGGGTATGAGCGCATAGGCTGAGATTTTTACAAGTGACCACTTAAATTAAAATTAAAATTAAATTCAAATCCGCAAACAGATTTAAAAAAACAAAAATTTGAGCCCAGGAGAGCGGAAATTCATTCGGGGGGCGTGGGGGGTACGTGGTGGGTACGAAACGTACCCACCACGTACCCCCCAAGGGGTATGAGCGCATAGGCTGAGATTTTTACAAGTGACCACTTAAATTAAAATTAAAATTAAATTCAAATCCGCAAACAGATTTAAAAAAACAAAAATTTGAGCCCAGGAGAGCGGAAGTTCATTTTGGGGGCGTGGAGTACGTATAGGGTACGTATGGGGTACGATCGTACCCCATACGTACCCCATACTGGGTATGAGCGCATAGGCTGAGATTTTTACAAGTGACCACTTAAATTAAAATTAAAATTAAATTCAAATCCGCAAACAGATTTAAAAAAACAAAAATTTGAGCCCAGGAGAGCGGAAATTCATTCGGGGGGGGAGGGAAATTCATAAGGGGTATGAGCGCATAGGCTGAGATTTTTACAAGTGACCACTTAAATTAAAATTAAAATTAAATTCAAATCCGCAAACAGATTTAAAAAAACAAAAATTTGAGCCCAGGAGAGCGGAAATTCATTCGGGGGGCGTGGGGGGTACGTGGTGGGTACGAAACGTACCCACCACGTACCCCCCAAGGGGTATGAGCGCATAGGCTGAGATATTTACAAGTGACCACTTAAATTAAAATTAAAATTAAATTCAAATCCGCAAACAGATTTAAAAAAACAAAAATTTGAGCCCAGGAGTGCGGAAATTCATTCGGGGGGCGTGGGGGGTACGTGGTGGGTACGAAACGTACCCACCACGTACCCCCCAAGGGGTATGAGCGCATAGGCTGAGATTTTTACAAGTGACCACTTAAATTAAAATTAAAATTAAATTCAAATCCGCAAACAGATTTAAAAAAACAAAAATTTGAGCCCAGGAGAGCGGAAATTCATTCGGGGTTCGTGGGGGGTACGTGGTGGGTACGAAACGTACCCACCACGTACCCCCCAAGGGGTATGAGCGCATAGGCTGAGATTTTTACAAGTGACCACTTAAATTAAAATTAAAATTAAATTCAAATCCGCAAACAGATTTAAAAAAACAAAAATTTGAGCCCAGGAGAGCGGAAATTCATTCGGGGGGCGTGGGGGGTACGTGGTGGGTACGAAACGTACCCACCACGTACCCCCAAGGGGTATGAGCGCATCTGAGATTTTTACAAGTGGCCACTTAAATTAAAATTAAAATTAAATTCAAATCCGCAAACAGATTTAAAAAAACAAAAATTTGAGCCCAGGAGAGCGGAAGCTCATTTTGGGGGCGTGGAGTACGTATAGGGTACGTATGGGGTACGATCGTACCCTATACGTACCCCATACTGGGTATGAGCGCATAGGCTGAGATTTTTACAAGTGACCACTTAAATTAAAATTAAAATTAAATTCAAATCCGCAAACAGATTTGAAAAAACAAAAATTTGAGCCCAGGAGAGCGGAAATTCATTCGGGGGGGGGGGAGGGAAATTCATAAGGGGTATGAGCGCATAGGCTGAGATTTTTACAAGTGACCACTTAAATTAAAATTAAAATTAAATTCAAATCCGCAAACAGATTTAAAAAAACAAAAATTTGAGCCCAGGAGAGCGGAAATTCATTCGGGGGGCGTGGGGGGTACGTGGTGGGTACGAAACGTACCCACCACGTACCCCCCAAGGGGTATGAGCGCATAGGCTGAGATTTTTACAAGTGACCACTTAAATTAAAATTAAAATTAAATTCAAATCCGCAAACAGATTTAAAAAAACAAAAATTTGAGCCCAGGAGAGCGGAAATTCATTCGGGGGGCGTGGGGGGTACGTGGTGGGTACGAAACGTACCCACCACGTACCCCCCAAGGGGTATGAGCGCATAGGCTGAGATTTTTACAAGTGACCACTTAAATTAAAATTAAAATTAAATTCAAATCCGCAAACAGATTTAAAAAAACAAAAATTTGAGCCCAGGAGAGCGGAAATTCATTCGGGGGGCGTGGGGGGTACGTGGTGGGTACGAAACGAACCCACCACGTACAACCCAAGGGGTATGAGCGCATCTGAGATTTTTACAAGTGACCACTTAAATTAAAATTAAAATTAAATTCAAATCCGCAAACAGATTTAAAAAAACAAAAATTTGAGCCCAGGAGAGCGGAAGTTCATTTTGGGGGCGTGGAGTACGTATAGGGTACGTATGGGGTACGATCGTACCCCATACGTACCCCATACTGGGTATGAGCGCATAGGATGAGATTTTTACAAGTGACCACTTAAATTAAAATTAAAATTAAATTCAAATCCGCAAACAGATTTAAAAAAACAAAAATTTGAGCCCAGCAGAGCGGAAGTTCATTTTGGGGGCGTGGAGTACGTATAGGGTACGTATGGGGTACGATCGTACCCCATACGTACCCCATACTGGGTATGAGCGCATAGGCTGAGATTTTTACAAGTGACCACTTAAATTAAAATTAAAATTAAATTCAAATCCGCAAACAGATTTAAAAAAACAAAAATTTGAGCCCAGCAGAGCGGAAGTTCATTTTGGGGGCGTGGAGTACGTATAGGGTACGTATGGGGTACGATCGTACCCCATACGTACCCCATACTGGGTATGAGCGCATAGGCTGAGATTTTTACAAGTGACCACTTAAATTAAAATTAAAATTAAATTCAAATCCGCAAACAGATTTAAAAAAACAAAAATTTGAGCCCAGGAGAGCGGAAATTCATTCGGGGGGGGAGGGAAATTCATAAGGGGTATGAGCGCATAGGCTGAGATTTTTACAAGTGACCACTTAAATTAAAATTAAAATTAAATTCAAATCCGCAAACAGATTTAAAAAAACAAAAATTTGAGCCCAGGAGAGCGGAAATTCATTCGGGGGGCGTGGGGGGTACGTGGTGGGTACGAAACGTACCCACCACGTACCCCCCAAGGGGTATGAGCGCATAGGCTGAGATTTTTACAAGTGACCCCTTAAATTAAAATTAAAATTAAATTCAAATCCGTAAACAGATTTAAAAAAACAAAAATTTGAGCCCAGGAGAGCGGAAATTCATTCGGGGGGCGTGGGGGGTACGTGGTGGGTACGAAACGTACCCACCACGTACCCCCCAACGGGTATGCGCGCATAGGCTGAGATTTTTACAAGTGACCACTTAAATTAAAATTAAAATTAAATTCAAATACGCAAACAGATTTAAAAAAACAAAAATTTGAGCCCAGGAGAGCGGAAATTCATTCGGGGGGCGTGGGGGGTACGTGGTGGGTACGAAACGTACCCACCACGTACAACCCAAGGGGTATGAGCGCATCTGAGATTTTTACAAGTGACCACTTAAATTAAAATTAAAATTAAATTCAAATCCGCAAACAGATTTAAAAAAACAAAAATTTGAGCCCAGGAGAGCGGAAATTCATTCGGGGGGCGTGGGGGGTACGTGGTGGGTACGAAACGTACCCACCACGTACCCCCCAAGGGGTATGAGCGCATAGGCTGAGATTTTTACAAGTGACCACTTAAATTAAAATTAAAATTAAATTCAAATCCGCAAACAGATTTAAAAAAACAAAAATTTGAGCCCAGGAGAGCGGAAATTCATTCGGGGGGCGTGGGGGGTACGTGGTGGGTACGAAACGTACCCACCACGTACCCCCCAAGGGGTATGAGCGCATAGGCTGAGATTTTTACAAGTGACCACTTAAATTAAAATTAAAATTAAATTCAAATCCGCAAACAGATTTAAAAAAACAAAAATTTGAGCCCAGGAGAGCGGAAGTTCATTTTGGGGGCGTGGAGTACGTATAGGGTACGTATGGGGTACGATCGTACCCCATACGTACCCCATACTGGGTATGAGCGCATAGGCTGAGATTTTTACAAGTGACCACTTAAATTAAAATTAAAATTAAATTCAAATCCGCAAACAGATTTAAAAAAACAAAAATTTGAGCCCAGGAGAGCGGAAATTCATTCGGGGGGGGAGGAAAATTCATAAGGGGTATGAGCGCATAGGCTGAGATTTTTACAAGTGACCACTTAAATTAAAATTAAAATTAAATTCAAATCCGCAAACAGATTTAAAAAAACAAAAATTTGAGCCCAGGAGAGCGGAAATTCATTCGGGGGGCGTGGGGGGTACGTGGTGGGTACGAAACGTACCCACCACGTACCCCCCAAGGGGTATGAGCGCATAGGCTGAGATATTTACAAGTGACCACTTAAATTAAAATTAAAATTAAATTCAAATCCGCAAACAGATTTAAAAAAACAAAAATTTGAGCCCAGGAGTGCGGAAATTCATTCGGGGGGCGTGGGGGGTACTTGGTGGGTACGAAACGTACCCACCACGTACCCCCCAAGGGGTATGAGCGCATAGGCTGAGATTTTTACAAGTGACCACTTAAATTAAAATTAAAATTAAATTCAAATCCGCAAACAGATTTAAAAAAACAAAAATTTGAGCCCAGGAGAGCGGAAATTCATTCGGGGTTCGTGGGGGGTACGTGGTGGGTACGAAACGTACCCACCACGTACCCCCCAAGGGGTATGAGCGCATAGGCTGAGATTTTTACAAGTGACCACTTAAATTAAAATTAAAATTAAATTCAAATCCGCAAACAGATTTAAAAAAACAAAAATTTGAGCCCAGGAGAGCGGAAATTCATTCGGGGGGCGTGGGGGGTACGTGGTGGGTACGAAACGTACCCACCACGTACCCCCAAGGGGTATGAGCGCATCTGAGATTTTTACAAGTGACCACTTAAATTAAAATTAAAATTAAATTCAAATCCGCAAACAGATTTAAAAAAACAAAAATTTGAGCCCAGGAGAGCGGAAGCTCATTTTGGGGGCGTGGAGTACGTATAGGGTACGTATGGGGTACGATCGTACCCTATACGTACCCCATACTGGGTATGAGCGCATAGGCTGAGATTTTTACAAGTGACCACTTAAATTAAAATTAAAATTAAATTCAAATCCGCAAACAGATTTGAAAAAACAAAAATTTGAGCCCAGGAGAGCGGAAATTCATTCGGGGGGGGGGAGGGAAATTCATAAGGGGTATGAGCGCATAGGCTGAGATTTTTACAAGTGACCACTTAAATTAAAATTAAAATTAAATTCAAATCCGCAAACAGATTTAAAAAAACAAAAATTTGAGCCCAGGAGAGCGGAAATTCATTCGGGGGGCGTGCGGGGTACGTGGTGGGTACGAAACGTACCCACCACGTACCCCCCAAGGGGTATGAGCGCATAGGCTGAGATTTTTACAAGTGACCACTTAAATTAAAATTAAAATTAAATTCAAATCCGCAAACAGATTTAAAAAAACAAAAATTTGAGCCCAGGAGAGCGGAAATTCATTCGGGGGGCGTGGGGGGTACGTGGTGGGTACGAAACGTACCCACCACGTACCCCCCAAGGGGTATGAGCGCATAGGCTGAGATTTTTACAAGTGACCACTTAAATTAAAATTAAAATTAAATTCAAATCCGCAAACAGATTTAAAAAAACAAAAATTTGAGCCCAGGAGAGCGGAAATTCATTCGGGGGGCGTGGGGGGTACGTGGTGGGTACGAAACGAACCCACCACGTACAACCCAAGGGGTATGAGCGCATCTGAGATTTTTACAAGTGACCACTTAAATTAAAATTAAAATTAAATTCAAATCCGCAAACAGATTTAAAAAAACAAAAATTTGAGCCCAGGAGAGCGGAAGTTCATTTTGGGGGCGTGGAGTACGTATAGGGTACGTATGGGGTACGATCGTACCCCATACGTACCCCATACTGGGTATGAGCGCATAGGATGAGATTTTTACAAGTGACCACTTAAATTAAAATTAAAATTAAATTCAAATCCGCAAACAGATTTAAAAAAACAAAAATTTGAGCCCAGCAGAGCGGAAGTTCATTTTGGGGGCGTGGAGTACGTATAGGGTACGTATGGGGTACGATCGTACCCCATACGTACCCCATACTGGGTATGAGCGCATAGGCTGAGATTTTTACAAGTGACCACTTAAATTAAAATTAAAATTAAATTCAAATCCGCAAACAGATTTAAAAAAACAAAAATTTGAGCCCAGCAGAGCGGAAGTTCATTTTGGGGGCGTGGAGTACGTATAGGGTACGTATGGGGTACGATCGTACCCCATACGTACCCCATACTGGGTATGAGCGCATAGGATGAGATTTTTACAAGTGACCACTTAAATTAAAATTAAAATTAAATTCAAATCCGCAAACAGATTTAAAAAAACAAAAATTTGAGCCCAGGAGAGCGGAAATTCATTCGGGGGGCGTGGGGGGTACGTGGTGGTAATGAAACGTACCCACCACGTACCCCCCAAGGGGTATGAGCGCATAGGCTGAGATTTTTACAAGTGACCACTTAAATTAAAATTAAAATTAAATTCAAATCCGCAAACAGATTTAAAAAAACAAAAATTTGAGCCCAGGAGAGCGGAAATTCATTCGGGGGGCGTGGGGGGTACGTTGTGGGTACGAAACGTACCCACCACGTACCCCCCAAGGGGTATGAGCGCATAGGCTGAGATTTTTACAAGTGACCACTTAAATTAAAATTAAAATTAAATTCAAATCCGCAAACAGATTTAAAAAAACAAAAATTTGAGCCCAGGAGAGCGGAAATTCATTCGGGGGGCGTGGGGGGTACGTGGTGGGTACGAAACGAACCCACCACGTACAACCCAAGGGGTATGAGCGCATCTGAGATTTTTACAAGTGACCACTTAAATTAAAATTAAAATTAAATTCAAATCCGCAAACAGATTTAAAAAAACAAAAATTTGAGCCCAGGAGAGCGGAAATTCATTCGGGGGGCGTGGGGGGTACGTGGTGGGTACGAAACGTACCCACCACGTACCCCCCAAGGGGTATGAGCGCATAGGCTGAGATTTTTACAAGTGACCACTTAAATTAAAATTAAAATTAAATTCAAATCCGCAAACAGATTTAAAAAAACAAAAATTTGAGCCCAGGAGAGCGGAAATTCATTCGGGGGGCGTGGGGGGTACGTGGTGGGTACGAAACGTACCCACCACGTACCCCCCAAGGGGTATGAGCGCATAGGCTGAGATTTTTACAAGTGACCACTTAAATTAAAATTAAAATTAAATTCAAATCCGCAAACAGATTTAAAAAAACAAAAATTTGAGCCCAGGAAAGCGGAAATTCATTCGGGGGGCGTGGGGGGTACGTGGTGGGTACAAAACGTACCCACCACGTACCCCCCAAGGGGTATGAGCGCATAGGCTGAGATATTTACAAGTGACCACTTAAATTAAAATTAAAATTAAATTCAAATCCGCAAACAGATTTAAAAAAACAAAAATTTGAGCCCAGGAGAGCGGAAATTCATTCGGGGGGCGTGGGGGGTACGTGGTGGGTACGAAACGTACCCACCACGTACCCCCCAAGGGGTATGAGCGCATAGGCTGAGATTTTTACAAGTGACCACTTAAATTAAAATTAAAATTAAATTCAAATCCGCAAACAGATTTAAAAAAACAAAAATTTGAGCCCAGGAGAGCGGAAATTCATTCGGGGGGCGTGGGGGGTACGTGGTGGGTACGAAACGTACCCACCACGTACCCCCCAAGGGGTATGAGCGCATAGGCTGAGATTTTTACAAGTGACCACTTAAATTAAAATTAAAATTAAATTCAAATCCGCAAACAGATTTAAAAAAACAAAAATTTGAGCCCAGGAGAGCGGAAATTCATTCGGGGGGCGTGGGGGGTACGTGGTGGGTACGAAACGTACCCACCACGTACCCCCCAAGGGGTATGAGCGCATAGGCTGAGATTTTTACAAGTGACCACTTAAATTAAAATTAAAATTAAATTCAAATCCGCAAACAGATTTAAAAAAACAAAAATTTGAGCCCAGGAGAGCGGAAATTCATTCGGGGGGCGTGGGGGGTACGTGGTGGGTACGAAACGTACCCACCACGTACCCCCCAAGGGGTATGAGCGCATAGGCTGAGATTTTTACAAGTGACCACTTAAATTAAAATTAAAATTAAATTCAAATCCGCAAACAGATTTAAAAAAACAAAAATTTGAGCCCAGGAGAGCGGAAATTCATTCGGGGGGCGTGGGGGGTACGTGGTGGGTACGAAACGTACCCACCACGTACCCCCCAAGGGGTATGAGCGCATAGGCTGAGATATTTACAAGTGACCACTTAAATTAAAATTAAAATTAAATTCAAATCCGCAAACAGATTTAAAAAAACAAAAATTTGAGCCCAGGAGAGCGGAAATTCATTCGGGGGGCGTGGGGGGTACGTGGTGGGTACGAAACGTACCCACCACGTACCCCCCAAGGGGTATGAGCGCATAGGCTGAGATTTTTACAAGTGACCACTTAAATTAAAATTAAAATTAAATTCAAATCCGCAAACAGATTTAAAAAAACAAAAATTTGAGCCCAGGAGAGCGGAAATTCATTCGGGGGGCGTGGGGGGTACGTGGTGGGTACGAAACGTACCCACCACGTACCCCCCAAGGGGTATGAGCGCATAGGCTGAGATTTTTACAAGTGACCACTTAAATTAAAATTAAAATTAAATTCAAATCCGCAAACAGATTTAAAAAAACAAAAATTTGAGCCCAGGAGAGCGGAAATTCATTCGGGGGGCGTGGGGGGTACGTGGTGGGTACAAAACGTACCCACCACGTACAACCCAAGGGGTATGAGCGCATCTGAGATTTTTACAAGTGACCACTTAAATTAAAATTAAAATTAAATTCAAATCCGCAAACAGATTTAAAAAAACAAAAATTTGAGCCCAGGAGAGCGGAAATTCATTCGGGGGGCGTGGGGGGTACGTGGTGGGTACGAAACGTACCCACCACGTACCCCCCAAGGGGTATGAGCGCATAGGCTGAGATTTTTACAAGTGACCACTTAAATTAAAATTAAAATTAAATTCAAATCCGCAAACAGATTTAAAAAAACAAAAATTTGAGCCCAGGAGAGCGGAAATTCATTCGGGGGGCGTGGGGGGTACGTGGTGGGTACGAAACGTACCCACCACGTACCCCCCAAGGGGTATGAGCGCATAGGCTGAGATTTTTACAAGTGACCACTTAAATTAAAATTAAAATTAAATTCAAATCCGCAAAC
The DNA here is from genome assembly GCA_951812415.1 of Beris morrisii. NCBI lineage: Eukaryota > Metazoa > Arthropoda > Insecta > Diptera > Stratiomyidae > Beris > Beris morrisii. The sequence continues at coordinate 144,619,118 of OX638310.1, forward strand.
AGATTTAAAAAAACAAAAATTTGAGCCCAGGAGAGCGGAAATTCATTCGGGGGGCGTGGGGGGTACGTGGTGGGTACGAAACGTACCCACCACGTACAACCCAAGGGGTATGAGCGCATCTGAGATTTTTACAAGTGACCACTTAAATTAAAATTAAAATTAAATTCAAATCCGCAAACAGATTTAAAAAAACAAAAATTTGAGCCCAGGAGAGCGGAAGCTCATTTTGGGGGCGTGAGTACGTATAGGGTACGTATGGGGTACGATCGTTCCCCATACGTACCCCATACTGGGTATGAGCGCATAGGCTGAGATTTTTACAAGTGACCACTTAAATTAAAATTAAAATTAAATTCAAATCCGCAAACAGATTTAAAAAAACAAAAATTTGAGCCCAGGAGAGCGGAAATTCATTCGGGGGGCGTGGGGGGTACGTGGTGGGTACGAAACGTACCCACCACGTACCCCCCAAGGGGTATGAGCGCATAGGCTGAGATTTTTACAAGTGACCACTTAAATTAAAATTAAAATTAAATTCAAATCCGCAAACAGATTTAAAAAAACAAAAATTTGAGCCCAGGACAGCGGAAATTCATTCGGGGGGCGTGGGGGTACGTGGTGGGTACGAAACGTACCCACCACGTACCCCCCAAGGAGTATGAGCGCATAGGCTGAGATTTTTACAAGTGACCACTTAAATTAAAATTAAAATTAAATTCAAATCCGCAAACAGATTTAAAAAAACAAAAATTTGAGCCCAGGAGAGCGGAAATTCATTCGGGGGGCGTGGGGGGTACGTGGTGGGTACGAAACGTACCCACCACGTACCCCCCAAGGGGTATGAGCGCATAGGCTGAGATTTTTACAAGTGACCACTTAAATTAAAATTAAAATTAAATTCAAATCCGCAAACAGATTTAAAAAAACAAAAATTTGAGCCCAGGAGAGCGGAAATTCATTCGGGGGGCGTGGGGGGTACGTGGTGGGTACGAAACGTACCCACCACGTACCCCCCAAGGGGTATGAGCGCATAGGCTGAGATTTTTACAAGTGACCACTTAAATTAAAATTAAAATTAAATTCAAATCCGCAAACCCCCCAAGGGGTATGAGCGCATAGGCTGAGATTTTTACAAGTGACCACTTAAATTAAAATTAAAATTAAATTCAAATCCGCAAACAGATTTAAAAAAACAAAAATTTGAGCCCAGGAGAGCGGAAATTCATTCGGGGGGCGTGGGGGGTACGTGGTGGGTACAAAACGTACCCACCACGTACAACCCAAGGGGTATGAGCGCATCTGAGATTTTTACAAGTGACCACTTAAATTAAAATTAAAATTAAATTCAAATCCGCAAACAGATTTAAAAAAACAAAAATTTGAGCCCAGGAGAGCGGAAATTCATTCGGGGGGCGTGGGGGGTACGTGGTGGGTACGAAACGTACCCACCACGTACCCCCCAAGGGGTATGAGCGCATAGGCTGAGATTTTTACAAGTGACCACTTAAATTAAAATTAAAATTAAATTCAAATCCGCAAACAGATTTAAAAAAACAAAAATTTGAGCCCAGGAGAGCGGAAATTCATTCGGGGGGCGTGGGGGGTACGTGGTGGGTACGAAACGTACCCACCACGTACCCTCCAAGGGGTATGAGCGCATAGGCTGAGATTTTTACAAGTGACCACTTAAATTAAAATTAAAATTAAATTCAAATCCGCAAACAGATTTAAAAAAACAAAAATTTGAGCCCAGGAGAGCGGAAATTCATTCGGGGGGCGTGGGGGGTACGTGGTGGGTACGAAACGTACCCACCACGTACAACCCAAGGGGTATGAGCGCATCTGAGATTTTTACAAGTGACCACTTAAATTAAAATTAAAATTAAATTCAAATCCGCAAACAGATTTAAAAAAACAAAAATTTGAGCCCAGGAGAGCGGAAGCTCATTTTGGGGGCGTGAGTACGTATAGGGTACGTATGGGGTACGATCGTTCCCCATACGTACCCCATACTGGGTATGAGCGCATAGGCTGAGATTTTTACAAGTGACCACTTAAATTAAAATTAAAATTAAATTCAAATCCGCAAACAGATTTAAAAAAACAAAAATTTGAGCCCAGGAGAGCGGAAATTCATTCGGGGGGCGTGGGGGGTACGTGGTGGGTACGAAACGTACCCACCACGTACCCCCCAAGGGGTATGAGCGCATAGGCTGAGATTTTTACAAGTGACCACTTAAATTAAAATTAAAATTAAATTCAAATCCGCAAACAGATTTAAAAAAACAAAAATTTGAGCCCAGGACAGCGGAAATTCATTCGGGGGGCGTGGGGGTACGTGGTGGGTACGAAACGTACCCACCACGTACCCCCCAAGGAGTATGAGCGCATAGGCTGAGATTTTTACAAGTGACCACTTAAATTAAAATTAAAATTAAATTCAAATCCGCAAACAGATTTAAAAAAACAAAAATTTGAGCCCAGGAGAGCGGAAATTCATTCGGGGGGCGTGGGGGGTACGTGGTGGGTACGAAACGTACCCACCACGTACCCCCCAAGGGGTATGAGCGCATAGGCTGAGATTTTTACAAGTGACCACTTAAATTAAAATTAAAATTAAATTCAAATCCGCAAACAGATTTAAAAAAACAAAAATTTGAGCCCAGGAGAGCGGAAATTCATTCGGGGGGCGTGGGGGGTACGTGGTGGGTACGAAACGTACCCACCACGTACCCCCCAAGGGGTATGAGCGCATAGGCTGAGATTTTTACAAGTGACCACTTAAATTAAAATTAAAATTAAATTCAAATCCGCAAACAGATTTAAAAAAACAAAAATTTGAGCCCAGGAGAGCGGAAATTCATTCGGGGGGCGTGGGGGGTACGTGGTGGGTACGAAACGTACCCACCACGTACCCCCCAAGGGGTATGAGCGCATAGGCTGAGATTTTTACAAGTGACCACTTAAATTAAAATTAAAATTAAATTCAAATCCGCAAACAGATTTAAAAAAACAAAAATTTGAGCCCAGGAGAGCGGAAATTCATTCGGGGGGCGTGGGGGGTACGTGGTGGGTACGAAACGTACCCACCACGTACCCCCCAAGGGGTATGAGCGCATAGGCTGAGATATTTACAAGTGACCACTTAAATTAAAATTAAAATTAAATTCAAATCCGCAAACAGATTTAAAAAAACAAAAATTTGAGCCCAGGAGAGCGGAAATTCATTCGGGGGGCGTGGGGGGTACGTGGGGGGTACGTGGGGGGTACGAAACGTACCCACCACGTACCCCCCAAGGGGTATGAGCGCATAGGCTGAGATTTTTACAAGTGACCACTTAAATTAAAATTAAAATTAAATTCAAATCCGCAAACAGATTTAAAAAAACAAAAATTTGAGCCCAGGACAGCGGAAATTCATTCGGGGGGCGTGGGGGGTACGTGGTGGGTACGAAACGTACCCACCACGTACCCCCAAGGGGTATGAGCGCATAGGCTGAGATTTTTACAAGTGACCACTTAAATTAAAATTAAAATTAAATTCAAATCCGCAAACAGATTTAAAAAAACAAAAATTTGAGCCCAGGAGAGCGGAAATTCATTCGGGGGGCGTGGGGGGTACGTGGTGGGTACGAAACGTACCCACCACGTACCCCCCAAGGGGTATGAGCGCATAGGCTGAGATTTTTACAAGTGACCACTTAAATTAAAATTAAAATTAAATTCAAATCCGCAAACAGATTTAAAAAAACAAAAATTTGAGCCCAGGAGAGCGGAAATTCATTCGGGGGCGTGGGGGGTACGTGGTGGGTACGAAACGTACCCACCACGTACCCCCCAAGGGGTATGAGCGCATAGGCTGAGATATTTACAAGTGACCACTTAAATTAAAATTAAAATTAAATTCAAATCCGCAAACAGATTTAAAAAAACAAAAATTTGAGCCCAGGAGAGCGGAAATTCATTCGGGGGGCGTGGGGGGTACGTGGTGGGTACGAAACGTACCCACCACGTACCCCCCAAGGGGTATGAGCGCATAGGCTGAGATTTTTACAAGTGACCACTTAAATTAAAATTAAAATTAAATTCAAATCCGCAAACAGATTTAAAAAAACAAAAATTTGAGCCCAGGAGAGCGGAAATTCATTCGGGGGGCATGGGGGGTACGTGGTGGGTACGAAACGTACCCACCACGTACCCCCCAAGGGGTATGAGCGCATAGGCTGAGATTTTTACAAGTGACCACTTAAATTAAAATTAAAATTAAATTCAAATCCGCAAACAGATTTAAAAAAACAAAAATTTGAGCCCAGCAGAGCGGAAGTTCATTTTGGGGCGTGGAGTACGTATAGGGTACGTATGGGGTACGATCGTACCCCATACGTACCCCATACTGGGTATGAGCGCATAGGCTGAGATTTTTACAAGTGACCACTTAAATTAAAATTAAAATTAAATTCAAATCCGCAAACAGATTTAAAAAAACAAAAATTTGAGCCCAGCAGAGCGGAAGTTCATTTTGGGGGCGTGGAGTACGTATAGGGTACGTATGGGGTACGATCGTACCCCATACTGGGTATGAGCGCATAGGATGAGATTTTTACAAGTGACCACTTAAATTAAAATTAAAATTAAATTCAAATCCGCAAACAGATTTAAAAAAACAAAAATTTGAGCCCAGGAGAGCGGAAATTCATTCGGGGGGCGTGGGGGGTACGTGGTGGGTACGAAACGTACCCACCACGTACCCCCCAAGGGGTATGAGCGCATAGGCTGAGATTTTTACAAGTGACCCCTTAAATTAAAATTAAAATTAAATTCAAATCCGCAAACAGATTTAAAAAAACAAAAATTTGAGCCCAGGAGAGCGGAAATTCATTCGGGGGGCGTGGGGGGTACGTGGTGGGTACGAAACGTACCCACCACGTACCCCCCAAGGGGTATGAGCGCATAGGCTGAGATTTTTACAAGTGACCACTTAAATTAAAATTAAAATTAAATTCAAATCCGCAAACAGATTTAAAAAAACAAAAATTTGAGCCCAGGAGAGCGGAAATTCATTCGGGGGGCGTGGGGGGTACGTGGTGGGTACGAAACGTACCCACCACGTACAACCCAAGGGGTATGAGCGCATCTGAGATTTTTACAAGTGACCACTTAAATTAAAATTAAAATTAAATTCAAATCCGCAAACAGATTTAAAAAAACAAAAATTTGAGCCCAGGAGAGCGGAAATTCATTCGGGGGGCGTGGGGGGTACGTGGTGGGTACGAAACGTACCCACCACGTACCCCCCAAGGGGTATGAGCGCATAGGCTGAGATTTTTACAAGTGACCACTTAAATTAAAATTAAAATTAAATTCAAATCCGCAAACAGATTTAAAAAAACAAAAATTTGAGCCCAGGAGAGCGGAAATTCATTCGGGGGGCGTGGGGGGTACGTGGTGGGTACGAAACGTACCCACCACGTACCCCCCAAGGGGTATGAGCGCATAGGCTGAGATATTTACAAGTGACCACTTAAATTAAAATTAAAATTAAATTCAAATCCGCAAACAGATTTAAAAAAACAAAAATTTGAGCCCAGGAGAGCGGAAATTCATTCGGGGGGCGTGGGGGGTACGTGGTGGGTACGAAACGTACCCACCACGTACCCCCCAAGGGGTATGAGCGCATAGGCTGAGATTTTTACAAGTGACCACTTAAATTAAAATTAAAATTAAATTCAAATCCGCAAACAGATTTAAAAAAACAAAAATTTGAGCCCAGGAGAGCGGAAATTCATTCGGGGTTCGTGGGGGGTACGTGGTGGGTACGAAACGTACCCACCACGTACCCCCCAAGGGGTATGAGCGCATAGGCTGAGATTTTTACAAGTGACCACTTAAATTAAAATTAAAATTAAATTCAAATCCGCAAACAGATTTAAAAAAACAAAAATTTGAGCCCAGGAGAGCGGAAATTCATTCGGGGGGCGGGGGGGGTACGTGGTGGGTACGAAACGTACCCACCACGTACCCCCAAGGGGTATGAGCGCATCTGAGATTTTTACAAGTGACCACTTAAATTAAAATTAAAATTAAATTCAAATCCGCAAACAGATTTAAAAAAACAAAAATTTGAGCCCAGGAGAGCGGAAGCTCATTTTGGGGGCGTGGAGTACGTATAGGGTACGTATGGGGTACGATCGTACCCTATACGTACCCCATACTGGGTATGAGCGCATAGGCTGAGATTTTTACAAGTGACCACTTAAATTAAAATTAAAATTAAATTCAAATCCGCAAACAGATTTAAAAAAACAAAAATTTGAGCCCAGGAGAGCGGAAATTCATTCGGGGGGGGAGGGAAATTCATAAGGGGTATGAGCGCATAGGCTGAGATTTTTACAAGTGACCACTTAAATTAAAATTAAAATTAAATTCAAATCCGCAAACAGATTTAAAAAAACAAAAATTTGAGCCCAGGAGAGCGGAAATTCATTCGGGGGGCGTGGGGGGTACGTGGTATGTACGAAACGTACCCACCACGTACCCCCCAAGGGGTATGAGCGCATAGGCTGAGGTTTTTACAAGTGACCACTTAAATTAAAATTAAAATTAAATTCAAATCCGCAAACAGATTTAAAAAAACAAAAATTTGAGCCCAGGAGAGCGGAAATTCATTCGGGGGGCGTGGGGGGTACGTGGTGGGTACGAAACGTACCCACCACGTACCCCCCAAGGGGTATGAGCGCATAGGCTGAGATTTTTACAAGTGACCACTTAAATTAAAATTAAAATTAAATTCAAATCCGCAAACAGATTTAAAAAAACAAAAATTTGAGCCCAGGACAGCGGAAATTCATTCGGGGGGCGTGGGGGGTACGTGGTGGGTACAAAACGTACCCACCACGTACCCCCCAAGGAGTATGAGCGCATAGGCTGAGATATTTACAAGTGACCACTTAAATTAAAATTAAAATTAAATTCAAATCCGCAAACAGATTTAAAAAAACAAAAATTTGAGCCCAGGAGAGCGGAAATTCATTCGGGGGGCGTGGGGGGTACGTGGGGGGTACGAAACGTACCCACCACGTACCCCCCAAGGGGTATGAGCGCATAGGCTGAGATTTTTACAAGTGACCACTTAAATTAAAATTAAAATTAAATTCAAATCCGCAAACAGATTTAAAAAAACAAAAATTTGAGCCCAGGACAGCGGAAATTCATTCGGGGAGCGGGGGGTACGTGGTGGGTACGAAACAAACCCACCACGTACCCCCCAAGGGGTATGAGCGCATAGGCTGAGATATTTACAAGTGACCACTTAAATTAAAATTAAAATTAAATTCAAATCCGCAAACAGATTTAAAAAAACAAAAATTTGAGCCCAGGAGAGCGGAAATTCATTCGGGGGGCGTGGGGGGTACGTGGTGGGTACGAAACGTACCCACCACTTACCCCCCAAGGGGTATGAGCGCATAGGCTGAGATTTTTACAAGTGACCACTTAAATTAAAATTAAAATTAAATTCAAATCCGCAAACAGATTTAAAAAAACAAAAATTTGAGCCCAGGAGAGCGGAAATTCATTCGGGGGGCGTGGGGGGTACGTGGTGGGTACGAAACGTACCCACCACGTACCCCCAAGGGGTATGAGCGCATCTGAGATTTTTACAAGTGACCACTTAAATTAAAATTAAAATTAAATTCAAATCCGCAAACAGATTTAAAAAAACAAAAATTTGAGCCCGGGAGAGCGGAAATTCATTCGGGGGGCGTGGAGTACGTATAGGGTACGTATGGGGTACGATCGTACCCTATACGTACCCCATACTGGGTATGAGCGCATAGGCTGAGATTTTTACAAGTGACCACTTAAATTAAAATTAAAATTAAATTCAAATCCGCAAACAGATTTAAAAAAACAAAAATTTGAGCCCAGGAGAGCGGAAATTCATTCGGGGGGGGGGGGGGGGGAAATTCATAAGGGGTATGAGCGCATAGGCTGAGATTTTTACAAGTGACCACTTAAATTAAAATTAAAATTAAATTCAAATCCGCAAACAGATTTAAAAAAACAAAAATTTGAGCCCAGGAGAGCGGAAATTCATTCGGGGGGCGTGGGGGGTACGTGGTGGGTACGAAACGTACCCACCACGTACCCCCCAAGGGGTATGAGCGCATAGGCTGAGTTTTTTACAAGTGACCACTTAAATTAAAATTAAAATTAAATTCAAATCCGCAAACAGATTTAAAAAAACAAAAATTTGAGCCCAGGAGAGCGGAAATTCATTCGGGGGGCGTGGGGGGTATGAGCGCATAGGCTGAGATTTTTACAAGTGACCACTTAAATTAAAATTAAAATTAAATTCAAATCCGCAAACAGATTTAAAAAAACAAAAATTTGAGCCCAGGAGAGCGGAAATTCATTCGGGGGGCGTGGGGGGTACGTGCTGGACACGAAACGTACCCACCACGTACCCCCAAGGGGTATGAGCGCATAGGCTGAGATTTTTACAAGTGACCACTTAAATTAAAATTAAAATTAAATTCAAATCCGCAAACAGATTTAAAAAAACAAAAATTTGAGCCCAGGAGAGCGGAAATTCATTCGGGGGGCGTGGGGGGTACGTGGTGGGTACGAAACGTACCCACCACGTACCCCCCAAGGGGTATGAGCGCATAGGCTGAGATTTTTACAAGTGACCACTTAAATTAAAATTAAAATTAAATTCAAATCCGCAAACAGATTTAAAAAAACAAAAATTTGAGCCCAGGAGAGCGGAAATTCATTCGGGGGGCGTGGGGGGTACGTGGTGGGTACGAAACGTACCCACCACGTACCCCCCAAGGGGTATGAGCGAATAGGCTGAGATTTTTACAAGTGACCACTTAAATTAAAATTAAAATTAAATTCAAATCCGCAAACAGATTTAAAAAAAAAAAATTTGAGCCCAGGAGAGCGGAAATTCATTCGGGGGGCGTGGGGGGTACGTGGTGGGTACAAAACGTACCCACCACGTACCCCCGAAGGAGTATGAGCGCATAGGCTGAGATTTTTACAAGTGACCACTTAAATTAAAATTAAAATTAAATTCAAATCCGCAAACAGATTTAAAAAAACAAAAATTTGAGCCCAGGAGAGCGGAAATTCATTCGGGGGGCGTGGGGGGTACGTGATGGGTACGAAACGTACCCACCACGTACAACCCAAGGGGTATGAGCGCATCTGAGATTTTTACAAGTGACCACTTAAATTAAAATTAAAATTAAATTCAAATCCGCAAACAGATTTAAAAAAACAAAAATTTGAGCCCAGGAGAGCGGAAGCTCATTTTGGGGGCGTGGAGTACGTATAGGGTACGTATGGGGTACGATCGTACCCCATACGTACCCCATACTGGGTATGAGCGCATAGGCTGAGATTTTTACAAGTGACCACTTAAATTAAAATTAAAATTAAATTCAAATCCGCAAACAGATTTAAAAAAACAAAAATTTGAGCCCAGGAGAGCGGAAATTCATTCGGGGGGCGTGGGGGGTACGTGGTGGGTACGAAACGTACCCACCACGTACCCCCCAAGGGGTATGAGCGCATAGGCTGAGATTTTTACAAGTGACCACTTAAATTAAAATTAAAATTAAATTCAAATCCGCAAACAGATTTAAAAAAAAAAAATTTGAGCCCAGGAGAGCGGAAATTCATTCGGGGGGCGTGGGGGGTACGTGGTGGGTACAAAACGTACCCACCACGTACCCCCAAGGGGTATGAGCGCATCTGAGATTTTTACAAGTGACCACTTAAATTAAAATTAAAATTAAATTCAAATCCGCAAACAGATTTAAAAAAACAAAAATTTGAGCCCAGGAGAGCGGAAGCTCATTTTAGGGGCGTGGAGTACGTATAGGGTACGTATGGGGTACGATCGTACCCTATACGTACCCCATACTGGGTATGAGCGCATAGGCTGAGATTTTTACAAGTGACCACTTAAATTAAAATTAAAATTAAATTCAAATCCGCAAACAGATTTAAAAAAACAAAAATTTGAGCCCAGGACAGCGGAAATTCATTCGGGGGGGGGGGGAAATTCATAAGGGGTATGAGCGCATAGGCTGAGATTTTTACAAGTGACCACTTAAATTAAAATTAAAATTAAATTCAAATCCGCAAACAGATTTAAAAAAACAAAAATTTGAGCCCAGGAGAGCGGAAATTCATTCGGGGGGCGTGGGGGGTACGTGGTGGGTACGAAACGTACCCACCACGTACCCCCCAAGGGGTATGAGCGCATAGGCTGAGATTTTTACAAGTGACCACTTAAATTAAAATTAAAATTAAATTCAAATCCGCAAACAGATTTAAAAAAACAAAAATTTGAGCCCAGGACAGCGGAAATTCATTCGGGGGGCGTGGGGGGTACGTGGGGGGTACGAAACGTACCCACCACGTACCCCCCAAGGGGTATGAGCGCATAGGCTGAGATTTTTACAAGTGACCACTTAAATTAAAATTAAAATTAAATTCAAATCCGCAAACAGATTTAAAAAAACAAAAATTTGAGCCCAGGACAGCGGAAATTCATTCGGGGAGCGTGGGGGGTACGTGGTGGGTACGAAACGTACCCACCACGTACCCCCCAAGGGGTATGAGCGCATAGGCTGAGATATTTACAAGTGACCACTTAAATTAAAATTAAAATTAAATTCAAATCCGCAAACAGATTTAAAAAAACAAAAATTTGAGCCCAGGAGAGCGGAAATTCATTCGGGGGGTGTGGGGGGTACGTGGTGGGTACGAAACGTACCCACCACGTACCCCCAAGGGGTATGAGCGCATCTGAGATTTTTACAAGTGACCACTTAAATTAAAATTAAAATTAAATTCAAATCCGCAAACAGATTTAAAAAAACAAAAATTTGAGCCCAGGAGAGCGGAAGCTCATTTTGGGGGCGTGGAGTACGTATAGGGTACGTATGGGGTACGATCGTACCCTATACGTACCCCATACTGGGTATGAGCGCATAGGCTGAGATTTTTACAAGTGACCACTTAAATTAAAATTAAAATTAAATTCAAATCCGCAAACAGATTTAAAAAAACAAAAATTTGAGCCCAGGAGAGCGGAAATTCATTCGGGGGGGGGGGGGAAATTCATAAGGGGTATGAGCGCATAGGCTGAGATTTTTACAAGTGACCACTTAAATTAAAATTAACATTAAATTCAAATCCGCAAACAGATTTAAAAAAACAAAAATTTGAGCCCAGGAGAGCGGAAATTCATTCGGGGGGCGTGGGGGGTACGTGGTGGGTACGAAACGTACCCACCACGTACCCCCCAAGGGGTATGAGCGCATAGGCTGAGATTTTTACAAGTGACCACTTAAATTAAAATTAAAATTAAATTCAAATCCGCAAACAGATTTAAAAAAACAAAAATTTGAGCCCAGGACAGCGGAAATTCATTCGGGGGGCGTGGGGGGTACGTGGTGGGTACGAAACGTACCCACCACGTACCCCCCAAGGGGTATGAGCGCATAGGCTGAGATTTTTACAAGTGACCACTTAAATTAAAATTAAAATTAAATTCAAATCCGCAAACAGATTTAAAAAAACAAAAATTTGAGCCCAGGAGAGCGGAAATTCATTCGGGGGGCGTGGGGGGTACGTGGTGGGTACGAAACGTACCCACCACGTACCCCCCAAGGGGTATGAGCGCATAGGCTGAGATGTTTACAAGTGACCACTTAAATTAAAATTAAAATTAAATTCAAATCCGCAAACAGATTTAAAAAAACAAAAAGTTGAGCCCAGGAGAGCGGAAATTCATTCGGGGGGCGTGGGGGGTACGTAGTGGGTACGAAACGTACCCACCACGTACCCCCCAAGGGGTATGAGCGCATAGGCTGAGATTTTTACAAGTGACCACTTAAATTAAAATTAAAATTAAATTCAAATCCGCAAACAGATTTAAAAAAACAAAAATTTGAGCCCAGGAGAGCGGAAATTCATTCGGGGGGCGTGGGGGGTACGTGCTGGACACGAAACGTACCCACCACGTACCCCCAAGGGGTATGAGCGCATAGGCTGAGATTTTTACAAGTGACCACTTAAATTAAAATTAAAATTAAATTCAAATCCGCAAACAGATTTAAAAAAACAAAAATTTGAGCCCAGGAGAGCGGAAATTCATTCGGGGGGCGTGGAGGGTACGTGGTGGGTACGAAACGTACCCACCACGTACCCCCCAAGGGGTATGAGCGCATAGGCTGAGATTTTTACAAGTGACCACTTAAATTAAAATTAAAATTAAATTCAAATCCGCAAACAGATTTAAAAAAACAAAAATTTGAGCCCAGGAGAGCGGAAATTCATTCGGGGGGCGTGGGGGGTACGTGGTGGGTACGAAACGTACCCACCACGTACCCCCCAAGGGGTATGAGCGAATAGGCTGAGATTTTTACAAGTGACCACTTAAATTAAAATTAAAATTAAATTCAAATCCGCAAACAGATTTAAAAAAAAAAAATTTGAGCCCAGGAGAGCGGAAATTCATTCGGGGGGCGTGGGGGGTACGTGGTGGGTACAAAACGTACCCACCACGTACCCCCGAAGGAGTATGAGCGCATAGGCTGAGATTTTTACAAGTGACCACTTAAATTAAAATTAAAATTAAATTCAAATCCGCAAACAGATTTAAAAAAACAAAAATTTGAGCCCAGGAGAGCGGAAATTCATTCGGGGGGCGTGGGGGGTACGTGATGGGTACGAAACGTACCCACCACGTACAACCCAAGGGGTATGAGCGCATCTGAGATTTTTACAAGTGACCACTTAAATTAAAATTAAAATTAAATTCAAATCCGCAAACAGATTTAAAAAAACAAAAATTTGAGCCCAGGAGAGCGGAAATTCATTCGGGGGGCGTGGGGGGTACGTGGTGGGTACGAAACGTACCCACCACGTACCCCCCAAGGGGTATGAGCGCATAGGCTGAGATTTTTACAAGTGACCACTTAAATTAAAATTAAAATTAAATTCAAATCCGCAAACAGATTTAAAAAAAAAAAATTTGAGCCCAGGAGAGCGGAAATTCATTCGGGGGGCGTGGGGGGTACGTGGTGGGTACAAAACGTACCCACCACGTACCCCCAAGGGGTATGAGCGCATCTGAGATTTTTACAAGTGACCACTTAAATTAAAATTAAAATTAAATTCAAATCCGCAAACAGATTTAAAAAAACAAAAATTTGAGCCCAGGAGAGCGGAAGCTCATTTTGGGGGCGTGGAGTACGTATAGGGTACGTATGGGGTACGATCGTACCCTATACGTACCCCATACTGGGTATGAGCGCATAGGCTGAGATTTTTACAAGTGACCACTTAAATTAAAATTAAAATTAAATTCAAATCCGCAAACAGATTTAAAAAAACAAAAATTTGAGCCCAGGAGAGCGGAAATTCATTCGGGGGGGGGGGGGGAAATTCATAAGGGGTATGAGCGCATAGGCTGAGATTTTTACAAGTGACCACTTAAATTAAAATTAAAATTAAATTCAAATCAGCAAACAGATTTAAAAAAACAAAAATTTGAGCCCAGGAGAGCGGAAATTCATTCGGGGGGCGTGGGGGGTACGTGGTGGGTACGAAACGTACCCACCACGTACCCCCCAAGGGGTATGAGCGCATAGGCTGAGATTTTTACAAGTGACCACTTAAATTAAAATTAAAATTAAATTCAAATCCGCAAACAGATTTAAAAAAACAAAAATTTGAGCCCAGGACAGCGGAAATTCATTCGGGGGGCGTGGGGGGTACGTGGGGGGTACGAAACGTACCCACCACGTACCCCCCAAGGGGTATGAGCGCATAGGCTGAGATTTTTACAAGTGACCACTTAAATTAAAATTAAAATTAAATTCAAATCCGCAAACAGATTTAAAAAAACAAAAATTTGAGCCCAGGACAGCGGAAATTCATTCGGGGAGCGTGGGGGGTACGTGGTGGGTACGAAACGTACCCACCACGTACCCCCCAAGGGGTATGAGCGCATAGGCTGAGATATTTACAAGTGACCACTTAAATTAAAATTAAAATTAAATTCAAATCCGCAAACAGATTTAAAAAAACAAAAATTTGAGCCCAGGAGAGCGGAAATTCATTCGGGGGGCGTGGGGGGTACGTGGTGGGTACGAAACGTACCCACCACGTACCCCCAAGGGGTATGAGTGCATCTGAGATTTTTACAAGTGACCACTTAAATTAAAATTAAAATTAAATTCAAATCCGCAAACAGATTTAAAAAAACAAAAATTTGAGCCCAGGAGAGCGGAAGCTCATTTTGGGGGCGTGGAGTACGTATAGGGTACGTATGGGGTACGATCGTACCCTATACGTACCCCATACTGGGTATGAGCGCATAGGCTGAGATTTTTACAAGTGACCACTTAAATTAAAATTAAAATTAAATTCAAATCCGCAAACAGATTTAAAAAAACAAAAATTTGAGCCCAGGAGAGCGGAAATTCATTCGGGGGGGGGGGGGGGGAAATTCATAAGAGGTATGAGCGCATAGGCTGAGATTTTTACAAGTGACCACTTAAATTAAAATTAAAATTAAATTCAAATCCGCAAACAGATTTAAAAAAACAAAAATTTGAGCCCAGGAGAGCGGAAATTCATTCGGGGGGCGTGGGGGGTACGTGGTGGGTACGAAACGTACCCACCACGTACCCCCCAAGGGGTATGAGCGCATAGGCTGAGTTTTTTACAAGTGACCACTTAAATTAAAATTAAAATTAAATTCAAATCCGCAAACAGATTTAAAAAAACAAAAATTTGAGCCCAGGAGAGCGGAAATTCATTCGGGGGGCGTGGGGGGTACGTGGTGGGTACGAAACGTACCCACCACGTACCCCCCAAGGGGTATGAGCGCATAGGCTGAGATTTTTACAAGTGACCACTTAAATTAAAATTAAAATTAAATTCAAATCCGCAAACAGATTTAAAAAAACAAAAATTTGAGCCCAGGAGAGCGGAAATTCATTCGGGGGGCGTGGGGGGTACGTGGTGGGTACGAAACGTACCCACCACGTACCCCCCAAGGGGTATGAGCGCATAGGCTGAGATTTTTACAAGTGACCACTTAAATTAAAATTAAAATTAAATTCAAATCCGCAAACAGATTTAAAAAAACAAAAAGTTGAGCCCAGGAGAGCGGAAATTCATTCGGGGGGCGTGGGGGGTACGTAGTGGGTACGAAACGTACCCACCACGTACCCCCCAAGGGGTATGAGCGCATAGGCTGAGATTTTTACAAGTGACCACTTAAATTAAAATTAAAATTAAATTCAAATCCGCAAACAGATTTAAAAAAAAAAAATTTGAGCCCAGGAGAGCGGAAATTCATTCGGGGGGCGTGGGGGGTACGTGGTGGGTACAAAACGTACCCACCACGTACCCCCAAAGGAGTATGAGCGCATAGGCTGAGATTTTTACAAGTGACCACTTAAATTAAAATTAAAATTAAATTCAAATCCGCAAACAGATTTAAAAAAACAAAAATTTGAGCCCAGGAGAGCGGAAATTCATTCGGGGGGCGTGGGGGGTACGTGGTGGGTACGAAACGTACCCACCACGTACCCCCCAAGGGGTATGAGCGCATAGGCTGAGATTTTTACAAGTGACCACTTAAATTAAAATTAAAATTAAATTCAAATCCGCAAACAGATTTAAAAAAACAAAAATTTGAGCCCAGGAGAGCGGAAGCTCATTTTGGGGGCGTGGAGTACGTATAGGGTACGTATGGGGTACGACCGTACCCCATACGTACCCCATACTGGGTATGAGCGCATAGGCTGCGATTTTTACAAGTGACCACTTAAATTAAAATTAAAATTAAATTCAAATCCGCAAACAGATTTAAAAAAACAAAAATTTGAGCCCAGGAGAGCGGAAATTCATTCGGGGGGCGTGGGGGGTACGTGGTGGGTACGAAACGTACCCACCACGTACCCCCCAAGGGGTATGAGCGCATAGACTGAGATTTTTACAAGTGACCACTTAAATTAAAATTAAAATTAAATTCAAATCCGCAAACAGATTTAAAAAAACAAAAATTTGAGCCCAGGAGAGCGGAAGCTCATTTTGGGGGGCGTGGAGTACGTATAGGGTACGTATGGGGTACGATCGTACCCCATACGTACCCCATACTGGGTATGAGCGCATAGGCTGCGATTTTTACAAGTGACCACTTAAATTAAAATTAAAATTAAATTCAAATCCGCAAACAGATTTAAAAAAACAAAAATTTGAGCCCAGGAGAGCGGAAATTCATTCGGGGGGCGTGGGGGGTACGTGGTGGGTACAAAACGTACCCACCACGTACCCCCGAAGGAGTATGAGCGCATAGGCTGAGATTTTTACAAGTGACCACTTAAATTAAAATAAAAATTAAATTCAAATCCGCAAACAGATTTAAAAAAACAAAAATTTGAGCCCAGGAGAGCGGAAATTCATTCGGGGGGCGTGGGGGGTACGTGGTGGGTACGAAACGTACCCACCACGTACAACCCAAGGGGTATGAGCGCATCTGAGATTTTTACAAGTGACCACTTAAATTAAAATTAAAATTAAATTCAAATCCGCAAACAGATTTAAAAAAACAAAAATTTGAGCCCAGGAGAGCGGAAATTCATTCGGGGGGCGTGGGGGGTACGTGGTGGGTACGAAACGTACCCACCACGTACCCCCCAAGGGGTATGAGCGCATAGGCTGAGATTTTTACAAGTGACCACTTAAATTAAAATTAAAATTAAATTCAAATCCGCAAACAGATTTAAAAAAACAAAAATATGAGCCCAGGAGAGCGGAAATTCATTCGGGGGGCGTGGGGGGTACGTGGTGGGTACGAAACGTACCCACCACGTACCCCCCAAGGGGTATGAGCGCATAGGCTGAGATTTTTACAAGTGACCACTTAAATTAAAATTAAAATTAAATTCAAATCCGCAAACAGATTTAAAAAAACAAAAATTTGAGCCCAGGAGAGCGGAAATTCATTCGGGGGGCGTGGGGGGTACGTGGTGGGTACAAAACGTACCCACCACGTACCCCCGAAGGAGTATGAGCGCATAGGCTGAGATTTTTACAAGTGACCACTTAAATTAAAATTAAAATTAAATTCAAATCCGCAAACAGATTTAAAAAAACAAAAATTTGAGCCCAGGAGAGCGGAAATTCATTCGGGGGGCGTGGGGGGTACGTGGTGGGTACGAAACGTACCCACCACGTACAACCCAAGGGGTATGAGCGCATCTGAGATTTTTACAAGTGACCACTTAAATTAAAATTAAAATTAAATTCAAATCCGCAAACAGATTTAAAAAAACAAAAATTTGAGCCCAGGAGAGCGGAAATTCATTCGTGGGGCGTGGGGGGTACGTGGTGGGTACGAAACGTACCCACCACGTACCCCCCAAGGGGTATGAGCGCATAGGCTGAGTTTTTTACAAGTGACCACTTAAATTAAAATTAAAATTAAATTCAAATCCGCAAACAGATTTAAAAAAACAAAAATTTGAGCCCAGGAGAGCGGAAATTCATTCGGGGGGCGTGGGGGGTACGTGGTGGGTACGAAACGTACCCACCACGTACCCCCCAAGGGGTATGAGCGCATAGGCTGAGATTTTTACAAGTGACCACTTAAATTAAAATTAAAATTAAATTCAAATCCGCAAACAGATTTAAAAAAACAAAAATTTGAGCCCAGGAGAGCGGAAATTCATTCGGGGGGCGTGGGGGTACGTGGTGGGTACGAAACGTACCCACCACGTACCCCCCAAGGGGTATGAGCGTATAGGCTGAGATTTTTACAAGTGACCACTTAAATTAAAATTAAAATTAAATTCAAATCCGCAAACAGATTTAAAAAAACAAAAATTTGAGCCCAGGAGAGCGGAAATTCATTCGGGGGGCGTGGGGGGTACGTGGTGGGTACGAAACGTACCCACCACGTACCCCCCAAGGGGTATGAGCGCATAGGCTGAGATTTTTACAAGTGACCACTTAAATTAAAATTAAAATTAAATTCAAATCCGCAAACAGATTTAAAAAAACAAAAATTTGAGCCCAGGAGAGCGGAAATTCATTCGGGGGGCGTGGGGGGTACGTGGTGGGTACGAAACGTACCCACCACGTACCCCCCAAGGGGTATGAGCGCATAGGCTGAGATTTTTACAAGTGACCACTTAAATTAAAATTAAAATTAAATTCAAATCCGCAAACAGATTTAAAAAAACAAAAATTTGAGCCCAGGAGAGCGGAAATTCATTCGGGGGGCGTGGGGGGTACGTGGTGGGTACGAAACGTACCCACCACGTACAACCCAAGGGGTATGAGCGCATCTGAGATTTTTACAAGTGACCACTTAAATTAAAATTAAAATTAAATTCAAATCCGCAAACAGATTTAAAAAAACAAAAATTTGAGCCCAGGAGAGCGGAAATTCATTCGGGTGGCGTGGGGGGTACGTGGTGGGTACGAAACGTACCCACCACGTACCCCCAAGGGGTATGAGCGCATAGGCTGAGATTTTTACAAGTGACCACTTAAATTAAAATTAAAATTAAATTCAAATCCGCAAACAGATTTAAAAAAACAAAAATTTGAGCCCAGAAGAGCGGAAATTCATTCGGAGGGCGTGGGGGGTACGTGGTGGGTACGAAACGTACCCACCACGTACCCCCCAAGGGGTATGAGCGCAAAGGCTGAGATGTTTACAAGTGACCACTTAAATTAAAATTAAAATTAAATTCAAATCCGCAAACAGATTTAAAAAAACAAAAATTTGAGCCCAGGAGAGCGGAAATTCATTCGGGGGGCGTGGGGGGTACGTGGTGGGTACGAAACGTACCCACCACGTACCCCCCAAGGGGTATGAGCGCATAGGCTGAGATTTTTACAAGTGACCACTTAAATTAAAATTAAAATTAAATTCAAATCCGCAAACAGATTTAAAAAAACAAAAATTTGAGCCCAGGAGAGCGGAAATTCATTCGGGGGGCGTGGGGGGTACGTGGTGGGTACGAAACGTACCCACCACGTACCCCCCAAGGGGTATGAGCGCATAGGCTGAGATTTTTACAAGTGACCACTTAAATTAAAATTAAAATTAAATTCAAATCCGCAAACAGATTTAAAAAAACAAAAATTTGAGCCCAGGAGAGCGGAAGTTCATTTTGGGGGCGTGGAGTACGTATAGGGTACGTATGGGGTACGATCGTACCCTATACGTAAACCATACTGGGTATGAGCGCATAGGCTGAGATTTTTACAAGTGACCACTTAAATTAAAATTAAAATTAAATTCAAATCCGCAAACAGATTTAAAAAAACAAAAATTTGAGCCCAGCAGAGCGGAAGTTCATTTTGGGGGCGTGGAGTACGTATAGGGTACGTATGGGGTACGATCGTACCCCATACTGGGTATGAGCGCATAGGATGAGATTTTTACAAGTGACCACTTAAATTAAAATTAAAATTAAATTCAAATCCGCAAACAGATTTAAAAAAACAAAAATTTGAGCCCAGGAGAGCGGAAATTCATTCGGGGGGCGTGGGGGGTACGTGGTGGGTACGAAACGTACCCACCACGTACCCCCCAAGGGGTATGAGCGCATAGGCTGAGATTTTTACAAGTGACCCCTTAAATTAAAATTAAAATTAAATTCAAATCCGCAAACAGATTTAAAAAAACAAAAATTTGAGCCCAGGAGAGCGGAAATTCATTCGGGGGGCGTGGGGGGTACGTGGTGGGTACGAAACGTACCCACCACGTACAACCCAAGGGGTATGAGCGCATCTGAGATTTTTACAAGTGACCACTTAAATTAAAATTAAAATTAAATTCAAATCCGCAAACAGATTTAAAAAAACAAAAATTTGAGCCCAGGAGAGCGGAAATTCATTCGGGGGGCGTGGGGGGTACGTGGTGGGTACGAAACGTACCCACCACGTACCCCCCAAGGGGTATGAGCGCATAGGCTGAGATTTTTACAAGTGACCACTTAAATTAAAATTAAAATTAAATTCAAATCCGCAAACAGATTTAAAAAAACAAAAATTTGAGCCCAGGAGAGCGGAAATTCATTCGGGGGGCGTGGGGGGTACGTGGTGGGTACGAAACGTACCCACCACGTACCCCCCAAGGGGTATGAGCGCATAGGCTGAGATATTTACAAGTGACCACTTAAATTAAAATTAAAATTAAATTCAAATCCGCAAACAGATTTAAAAAAACAAAAATTTGAGCCCAGGAGAGCGGAAATTCATTCGGGGGGCGTGGGGGGTACGTGGTGGGTACGAAACGTACCCACCACGTACCCCCCAAGGGGTATGAGCGCATAGGCTGAGATTTTTACAAGTGACCACTTAAATTAAAATTAAAATTAAATTCAAATCCGCAAACAGATTTAAAAAAACAAAAATTTGAGCCCAGGAGAGCGGAAATTCATTCGGGGGGCGTGGGGGGTACGTGGTGGGTACGAAACGTACCCACCACGTACCCCCCAAGGGGTATGAGCGCATAGGCTGAGATTTTTACAAGTGACCACTTAAATTAAAATTAAAATTAAATTCAAATCCGCAAACAGATTTAAAAAAACAAAAATTTGAGCCCAGGAGAGCGGAAATTCATTCGGGGGGCGTGGGGGGTACGTGGTGGGTACGAAACGTACCCACCACGTACCCCCCAAGGGGTATGAGCGCATAGGCTGAGATATTTACAAGTGACCACTTAAATTAAAATTAAAATTAAATTCAAATCCGCAAACAGATTTAAAAAAACAAAAATTTGAGCCCAGGAGAGCGGAAATTCATTCGGGGGGCGTGGGGGGTACGTGGTGGGTACGAAACGTACCCACCACGTACCCCCCAAGGGGTATGAGCGCATAGGCTGAGATTTTTACAAGTGACCACTTAAATTAAAATTAAAATTAAATTCAAATCCGCAAACAGATTTAAAAAAACAAAAATTTGAGCCCAGGAGAGCGGAAATTCATTCGGGGGGCGTGGGGGGTACGTGGTGGGTACGAAACGTACCCACCACGTACCCCCCAAGGGGTATGAGCGCATCTGAGATTTTTACAAGTGACCACTTAAATTAAAATTAAAATTAAATTCAAATCCGCAAACAGATTTAAAAAAACAAAAATTTGAGCCCAGGACAGCGGAAATTCATTCGGGGGGCGTGGGGGGTACGTGGTGGGTACGAAACGTACCCACCACGTACCCCCCAAGGGGTATGAGCGCATAGGCTGAAATTTTTACAAGTGACCACTTAAATTAAAATTAAAATTAAATTCAAATCCGCAAACAGATTTAAAAAAACAAAAATTTGAGCCCAGGAGAGCGGAAATTCATTCGGGGGGCGTGGGGGGTACGTGGTGGGTACGAAACGTACCCACCACGTACCCCCCAAGGGGTATGAGCGCATAGGCTGAGATTTTTACAAGTGACCACTTAAATTAAAATTAAAATTAAATTCAAATCCGCAAACAGATTTAAAAAAACAAAAATTTGAGCCCAGGAGAGCGGAAATTCATTCGGGGGGCGTGGGGGGTACGTGGTGGGTACAAAACGTACCCACCACGTACCCCCCAAGGGGTATGAGCGCATAGGCTGAGATTTTTACAAGTGACCACTTAAATTAAAATTAAAATTAAATTCAAATCCGCAAACAGATTTAAAAAAACAAAAATTTGAGCCCAGGAGAGCGGAAATTCATTCGGGGGCGTGGGGGGTACGTGGTGGGTACGAAACGTACCCACCACGTACCCCCCAAGGGGTATGAGCGCATAGGCTGAGATTTTTACAAGTGACCACTTAAATTAAAATTAAAATTAAATTCAAATCCGCAAACAGATTTAAAAAAACAAAAATTCGAGCCCAGGAGAGCGGAAATTCATTCGGGGGGCGTGGGGGGTACGTGGTGGGTACGAAACGTACCCACCACGTACCCCCCAAGGGGTATGAGCGCATAGGCTGAGATTTTTACAAGTGACCACTTAAATTAAAATTAAAATTAAATTCAAATCCGTAAACAGATTTAAAAAAACAAAAATTTGAGCCCAGGAGAGCGGAAATTCATTCGGGGGGCGTGGGGGGTACGTGGTGGGTACGAAACGTACCCACCACGTACCCCCCAAGGGGTATGAGCGCATAGGCTGAGATTTTTACAAGTGACCACTTAAATTAAAATTAAAATTAAATTCAAATCCGCAAACAGATTTAAAAAAACAAAAATTTGAGCCCAGGAGAGCGTAAATTCATTCGGGGGGCGTGGGGGGTACGTGGTGGGTACGAAACGTACCCACTACGTACCCCCCAAGGGGTATGAGCGCATAGGCTGAGATTTTTACAAGTGACCACTTAAATTAAAATTAAAATTAAATTCAAATCCGCAAACAGATTTAAAAAAACAAAAATTTGAGCCCAGGAGAGCGGAAATTCATTCGGGGGGCGTGGGGGTACGTGGTGGGTACGAAACGTACCCACCACGTACCCCCCAAGGGGTATGAGCGCATAGGCTGAGATTTTTACAAGTGACCACTTAAATTAAAATTAAAATTAAATTCAAATCCGCAAACAGATTTAAAAAAACAAAAATTTGAGCCCAGGAGAGCGGAAATTCATTCGGGGGCGTGGGGGGTACGTGGTGGGTACGAAACGTACCCACCACGTACCCGCCAAGGGGTATGAGCGCATAGGCTGAGATTTTTACAAGTGACCACTTAAATTAAAATTAAAATTAAATTCAAATCCGCAAACAGATTTAAAAAAACAAAAATTCGAGCCCAGGAGAGCGGAAATTCATTCGGGGGGCGTGGAGGGTACGTGGTGGGTACGAAACGTACCCACCACGTACCCCCCAAGGGGTATGAGCATATAGGCTGAGATATTTACAAGTGACCACTTAAATTAAAATTAAAATTAAATTCAAATCCGCAAACAGATTTAAAAAAACAAAAATTTGAGCCCAGGAGAGCGGAAATTCATTCGGGGGGCGTGGGGGGTACGTGGTGGGTACGAAACGTACCCACCACGTACCCCCCAAGGGGTATGAGCGCATAGGCTGAGATTTTTACAAGTGACCACTTAAATTAAAATTAAAATTAAATTCAAATCCGCAAACAGATTTAAAAAAACAAAAATTTGAGCCCAGGAGAGCGGAAATTCATTCGGGGGGCGTGGGGGGTACGTGGTGGGTACGAAACGTACCCACCACGTACCCCCCAAGGGGTATGAGCGCATAGGCTGAGATATTTACAAGTGACCACTTAAATTAAAATTAAAATTAAATTCAAATCCGCAAACAGATTTAAAAAAACAAAAATTTGAGCCCAGGAGAGCGGAAATTCATTCGGGGAGCGTGGGGGGTACGTGGTGGGTACGAAACGTACCCACCACGTACCCTCCAAGGGGTATGAGCGCATAGGCTGAGATTTTTACAAGTGACCACTTAAATTAAAATTAAAATTAAATTCAAATCCGCAAACAGATTTAAAAAAACAAAAATTTGAGCCCAGGAGAGCGGAAATTCATTCGGGGGCGTGGGGGGTACGTGGTGGGTACGAAACGTACCCACCACGTACCCCCCAAGGGGTATGAGCGCATAGGCTGAGATTTTTACAAGTGACCACTTAAATTAAAATTAAAATTAAATTCAAATCCGCAAACAGATTTAAAAAAACAAAAATTTGAGCCCAGGAGAGCGGAAATTCATTCGGGGGCCTGGGGGGTACGTGGTGGGTACGAAACGTACCCACCACGTACCCTCCAAGGGGTATGAGCGCATAGGCTGAGATTTTTACAAGTGACCACTTAAATTAAAATTAAAATTAAATTCAAATCCGCAAACAGATTTAAAAAAACAAAAATTTGAGCCCAGGACAGCGGAAATTCATTCGGGGGGCGTGGGGGGTACGTGGTGGGTACGAAACGTACCCACCACGTACCCCCCAAGGGGTATGAGCGCATAGGCTGAGATTTTTACAAGTGACCACTTAAATTAAAACTAAAATTAAATTCAAATCCGCAAACAGATTTAAAAAAACAAAAATTTGAGCCCAGGAGAGCGGAAATTCATTCGGGGGGCGTGGGGGGTATGAGCGCATAGGCTGAGATTTTTACAAGTGACCACTTAAATTAAAATTAAAATTAAATTCAAATCCGCAAACAGATTTAAAAAAACAAAAATTTGAGCCCAGGAGAGCGGAAATTCATTCGGGGGCCTGGGGGGTACGTGGTGGGTACGAAACGTACCCACCACGTACCCCCCAAGGGGTATGAGCGCATAGGCTGAGATTTTTACAAGTGACCACTTAAATTAAAATTAAAATTAAATTCAAATCCGCAAACAGATTTAAAAAAACAAAAATTTGAGCCCAGGAGAGCGGAAATTCATTCGGGGGGCGTGGGGGGTACGTGGTGGGTACGAAACGTACCCACCACGTACCCCCCAAGGGGTATGAGCGCATAGGCTGAGATTTTTACAAGTGACCACTTAAATTAAAATTAAAATTAAATTCAAATCCGCAAACAGATTTAAAAAAACAAAAATTTGAGCCCAGGAGAGCGGAAATTCATTCGGAGGCGTGGGGGGTACGTGGTGGGTACGAAACGTACCCACCACGTACCCGCCAAAGGGTATGAGCGCATAGGCTGAGATTTTTACAAGTGACCACTTAAATTAAAATTAAAATTAAATTCAAATCAGCAAACAGATTTAAAAAAACAAAAATTCGAGCCCAGGAGAGCGGAAATTCATTCGGGGGGCGTGGAGGGTACGTGGTGGGTACGAAACGTACCCAACACGTACCCCCCAAGGGGTATGAGCGTATAGGCTGAGATATTTACAAGTGACCACTTAAATTAAAATTAAAATTAAATTCAAATCCGCAAACAGATTTAAAAAAACAAAAATTTGAGCCCAGGAGAGCGGAAATTCATTCGGGGGGCGTGGGGGGTACGTGGTGGGTACGAAACGTACCCACCACGTACCCCCCAAGGGGTATGAGCGCATAGGCTGAGATTTTTACAAGTGACCACTTAAATTAAAATTAAAATTAAATTCAAATCCGCAAACAGATTTAAAAAAACAAAAATTTGAGCCCAGGAGAGCGGAAATTCATTCGGGGGGCGTGGGGGGTACGTGGTGGGTACGAAACGTACCCACCACGTACCCCGCAAGGGGTATGAGCGCATAGGCTGAGATATTTACAAGTGACCACTTAAATTAAAATTAAAATTAAATTCAAATCCGCAAACAGATTTAAAAAAACAAAAATTTGAGCCCAGGAGAGCGGAAATTCATTCGGGGAGCGTGGGGGGTACGTGGTGGGTACGAAACGTACCCACCACGTACCCTCCAAGGGGTATGAGCGCATAGGCTGAGATTTTTACAAGTGACCACTTAAATTAAAATTAAAATTAAATTCAAATCCGCAAACAGATTTAAAAAAACAAAAATTTGAGCCCAGGAGAGCGGAAATTCATTCGGGGGCGTGGGGGGTACGTGGTGGGTACGAAACGTACCCACCACGTACCCCCCAAGGGGTATGAGCGCATAGGCTGAGATTTTTACAAGTGACCACTTAAATTAAAATTAAAATTAAATTCAAATCCGCAAACAGATTTAAAAAAACAAAAATTTGAGCCCAGGAGAGCGGAAATTCATTCGGGGGCCTGGGGGGTACGTGGTGGGTACGAAACGTACCCACCACGTACCCTCCAAGGGGTATGAGCGCATAGGCTGAGATTTTTACAAGTGACCACTTAAATTAAAATTAAAATTAAATTCAAATCCGCAAACAGATTTAAAAAAACAAAAATTTGAGCCCAGGACAGCGGAAATTCATTCGGGGGGCGTGGGGGGTACGTGGTGGGTACGAAACGTACCCACCACGTACCCCCCAAGGGGTATGAGCGTATAGGCTGAGATTTTTACAAGTGACCACTTAAATTAAAACTAAAATTAAATTCAAATCCGCAAACAGATTTAAAAAAACAAAAATTTGAGCCCAGGAGAGCGGAAATTCATTCGGGGGGCGTGGGGGGTACGTGGTGGGTACGAAACGTACCCACCACGTACCCCCCAAGGGGTATGAGCGCATAGGCTGAGATTTTTACAAGTGACCACTTAAATTAAAATTAAAATTAAATTCAAATCCGCAAACAGATTTAAAAAAACAAAAATTTGAGCCCAGGAGAGCGGAAATTCATTCGGGGGCCTGGGGGGTACGTGGTGGGTACGAAACGTACCCACCACGTACCCCCCAAGGGGTATGAGCGCATAGGCTGAGATTTTTACAAGTGACCACTTAAATTAAAATTAAAATTAAATTCAAATCCGCAAACAGATTTAAAAAAACAAAAATTTGAGCCCAGGACAGCGGAAATTCATTCGGGGGGCGTGGGGGGTACGTGGTGGGTACGAAACGTACCCACCACGTACCCCCTAAGGAGTATGAGCGCATAGGCTGAGATATTTGCAAGTGACCACTTAAATTAAAATTAAAATTAAATTCAAATCCGCAAACAGATTTAAAAAAACAAAAATTTGAGCCCAGGAGAGCGGAAATTCATTCGGGGGGCGTGGGGGGTACGTGGTGGGTACGAAACGTACCCACCACGTACCCCCCAAGGGGTATGAGCGCATAGGCTGAGATTTTTACAAGTGACCACTTAAATTAAAATTAAAATTAAATTCAAATCCGCAAACAGATTTAAAAAAACAAAAATTTGAGCCCAGGAGAGCGGAAATTCATTCGGGGGGCGTGGGGGGTACGTGGTGGGTACGAAACGTACCCACCACGTACCCCCCCAAGGGGTATGAGCGCATAGGCTGAGATATTTACAAGTGACCACTTAAATTAAAATTAAAATTAAATTCAAATCCGCAAACAGATTTAAAAAAACAAAAATTTGAGCCCAGGAGAGCGGAAATTCATTCGGGGGGCGTGGGGGGTACGTGGTGGGTACGAAACGTACCCACCACGTACCCCCCAAGGGGTATGAGCGCATAGGCTGAGATTTTTACAAGTGACCACTTAAATTAAAATTAAAATTAAATTCAAATCCGCAAACAGATTTAAAAAAACAAAAATTTGAGCCCAGGAGAGCGGAAATTCATTCGGGGGGCGTGGGGGGTACGTGGTGGGTACGAAACGTACCCACCACGTACCCCCCAAGGGGTATGAGCGCATAGGCTGAGATTTTTACAAGTGACCACTTAAATTAAAATTAAAATTAAATTCAAATCCGCAAACAGATTTAAAAAAACAAAAATTTGAGCCCAGGAGAGCGGAAATTCATTCGGGGGGCGTGGGGGGTACGTGGTGGGTACGAAACGTACCCACCACGTACCCCCCCAAGGGGTATGAGCGCATAGGCTGAGATATTTACAAGTGACCACTTAAATTAAAATTAAAATTAAATTCAAATCCGCAAACAGATTTAAAAAAACAAAAATTTGAGCCCAGGAGAGCGGAAATTCATTCGGGGGGCGTGGGGGGTACGTGGTGGGTACGAAACGTACCCACCACGTACCCCCCCAAGGGGTATGAGCGCATAGGCTGAGATATTTACAAGTGACCACTTAAATTAAAATTAAAATTAAATTCAAATCCGCAAACAGATTTAAAAAAACAAAAATTTGAGCCCAGGAGAGCGGAAATTCATTCGGGGGGCGTGGGAAGTACGTGGTGGGTACGAAACGTACCCACCACGTACCCCCCAAGGGGTATGAGCGCATAGGCTGAGATTTTTACAAGTGACCACTTAAATTAAAATTAAAATTAAATTCAAATCCGCAAACAGATTTAAAAAAACAAAAATTTGAGCCCAGGAGAGCGTAAATTCATTCGGGGGGCGTGGGGGGTACGTGGTGGGTACGAAACGTACCCACCACGTACCCCCCAAGGGGTATGAGCGCATAGGCTGAGATTTTTACAAGTGACCACTTAAATTAAAATTAAAATTAAATTCAAATCCGCAAACAGATTTAAAAAAACAAAAATTTGAGCCCAGGAGAGCGGAAATTCATTCAGGGGCATGGGGGGTACGTGGTGGGTACGAAACGTACCCACCACGTACCCCCCAAGGGGTATGAGCGCATAGGCTGAGATTTTTACAAGTGACCACTTAAATTAAAATTAAAATTAAATTCAAATCCGCAAACAGATTTAAAAAAACAAAAATTTGAGCCCAGGAGAGCGGAAATTCATTCGGGGGGCGTGGGGGGTACGTGGTGGGTACGAAACGTACCCACCACGTACCCCCCAAGGGGTATGAGCGCATAGGCTGAGATTTTTACAAGTGACCACTTAAATTAAAATTAAAATTAAATTCAAATCCGCAAACAGATTTAAAAAAACAAAAATTTGAGCCCAGGAGAGCGGAAATTCATTCGGGGGCGTGGGGGGTACGTGGTGGGTACGAAACGTACCCACCACGTACCACCCAAGGGGTATGAGCGCATAGGCTGAGATTTTTACAAGTGACCACTTAAATTAAAATTAAAATTAAATTCAAATCCGCAAACAGATTTAAAAAAACAAAAATTTGAGCCCAGGACAGCGGAAATTCATTCGGGGGGCGTGGGGGGTACGTGGTGGGTACGAAACGTACCCACCACGTACCCCCCAAGGGGTATGAGCGCATAGGCTGAGATTTTTACAAGTGACCACTTAAATTAAAATTAAAATTAAATTCAAATCCGCAAACAGATTTAAAAAAACAAAAATTTGAGCCCAGGAGAGCAGAAATTCATTCGGGGGGCGTGGGGGTACGTGGTGGGTACGAAACGTACCCACCACGTACAACCCAAGGGGTATGAGCGCATCTGAGATTTTTACAAGTGACCACTTAAATTAAAATTAAAATTAAATTCAAATCCGCAAACAGATTTACAAAAACAAAAATTTGAGCCCAGGAGAGCGGAAGCTATTTTTGGGTGCGTGGAGTACGTATAGGGTACGTATGGGGTACGATCGTACCCCATACGTACCCCATACTGGGTATGAGCGCATAGGCTGAGATTTTTACAAGTGACCACTTAAATTAAACTTAAAATTAAATTCAAATCCGCAAACAGATTTAAAAAAACAAAAATTTGAGCCCAGGAGAGCGGAAATTCATTCGGGGGGCGTGGGGGGTACGTGGTGGGTACGAAACGTACCCACCACGTACCCCCCAATGGGTATGAGCGCATAGGCTGAGATTTTTACAAGTGACCACTTAAATTAAAATTAAAATTAAATTCAAATCCGCAAACAGATTTAAAAAAACAAAAATTTGAGCCCAGGAGAGCGGAAATTCATTCGGGGGGCGTGGGGGGTACGTGGTGGGTACGAAACGTACCCACCACGTACCCCCCAAGGGGTATGAGCGCATAGGCTGAGATTTTTACAAGTGACCACTTAAATTAAAATTAAAATTAAATTCAAATCCGCAAACAGATTTAAAAAAACAAAAATTTGAGCCCAGGAGAGCGGAAATTCATTCGGGGGGCGTGGGGGGTACGTGGTGGGTACGAAACGTACCCACCACGTACCCCCCAAGGGGTATGAGCGCATAGGCTGAGATTTTTACAAGTGACCACTTAAATTAAACTTAAAATTAAATTCAAATCCGCAAACAGATTTAAAAAAACAAAAATTTGAGCCCAGGAGAGCGGAAATTCATTCGGGGGGCGTGGGGGGTACGTGGTGGGTACGAAACGTACCCACCACGTACCCCCCAATGGGTATGAGCGCATAGGCTGAGATTTTTACAAGTGACCACTTAAATTAAAATTAAAATTAAATTCAAATCCGCAAACAGATTTAAAAAAACAAAAATTTGAGCCCAGGAGAGCGGAAATTCATTCGGGGGGCGTGGGGGGTACGTGGTGGGTACGAAACGTACCCACCACGTACCCCCCAAGGAGTATGAGCGCATAGGCTGAGATTTTTACAAGTGACCACTTAAATTAAAATTAAAATTAAATTCAAATCCGCAAACAGATTTAAAAAAACAAAAATTTGAGCCCAGGAGAGCGGAAATTCATTCGGGGGGCGTGGGGGTTACGTGGTGGGTACGAAACGTACCCACCACGTACCCCCCAAGGGGTATGAGCGCATAGGCTGAGATTTTTACAAGTGACCACTTAAATTAAAATTAAAATTAAATTCAAATCCGCAAACAGATTTAAAAAAACAAAAATTTGAGCCCAGGACAGCCGAAATTCATTCGGGGGGCGTGGGGGGTACGTGGTGGGTACGAAACGTACCCACCACGTACCCCCCAAGGGGTATGAGCGCATAGGCTGAGATATTTACAAGTGACCACTTAAATTAAAATTAAAATTAAATTCAAATCCGCAAACAGATTTAAAAAAATAAAAATTTGAGCCCAGGAGAGCGGAAATTCATTCGGGGGGCGTGGGGGGTACGTGGTGGGTACGAAACGTACCCACCACGTACCCCCCAAGGGGTATGAGCGCATAGGCTGAGATTTTTACAAGTGACCACTTAAATTAAAATTAAAATTAAAATTAAATTCAAATCCGCAAACAGATTTAAAAAAACAAAAATTTGAGCCCAGGAGAGCGTAAATTCATTCGGGGGGCGTGGGGGGTACGTGGTGGGTACGAAACGTACCCACCACGTACCCCCCAAGGGGTATGAGCGCATAGGCTGAGATTTTTACAAGTGACCACTTAAATTAAAATTAAAATTAAATTCAAATCCGCAAACAGATTTAAAAAAACAAAAATTTGAGCCCAGGAGAGCGGAAATTCATTCGGGGGCGTGGGGGGTACGTGGTGGGTACGAAACGTACCCACCACGTACCCGCCAAGGGGTATGAGCGCATAGGCTGAGATTTTTACAAGTGACCACTTAAATTAAAATTAAAATTAAATTCAAATCCGCAAACAGATTTAAAAAAACAAAAATTTGAGCCCAGGAGAGCGGAAATTCATTCGGGGGGCGTGGGGGGTACGTGGTGGGTACGAAACGTACCCACCACGTACCCCCCAAGGGGTATGAGCGCATAGGCTGAGATTTTTACAAGTGACCACTTAAATTAAAATTAAAATTAAATTCAAATCCGCAAACAGATTTAAAAAAACAAAAATTTGAGCCCAGGAGAGCGGAAATTCATTCGGGGGGCGTGGGGGGTACGTGGTGGGTACGAAACGTACCCACCACGTACCCCCCAAGGGGTATGAGCGCATAGGCTGAGATTTTTACAAGTGACCACTTAAATTAAAATTAAAATTAAATTCAAATCCGCAAACAGATTTAAAAAAACAAAAATTTGAGCCCAGGAGAGCGGAAATTCATTCGGGGGGCATGGGGGGTACGTGGTGGGTACGAAACGTACCCACCACGTACCCCCCAAGGGGTATGAGCGCATAGGCTGAGATTTTTACAAGTGACCACTTAAATTAAAATTAAAATTAAATTCAAATCCGCAAACAGATTTAAAAAAACAAAAATTTGAGCCCAGGAGGACGGAAATTCATTCGGGGGGCGTGGGGGGTACGTGGTGGGTACGAAACGTACCCACCACGTACAACCCAAGGGGTATGAGCGCATCTGAGATTTTTACAAGTGACCACTTAAATTAAAATTAAAATTAAATTCAAATCCGCAAACAGATTTAAAAAAACAAAAATTTGAGCCCAGGAGAGCGGAAGCTCATTCGGGGGGCGTGGGGGGTACGTGGTGGGTACGAAACGTACCCACCACGTACCCGCCAAGGGGTATGAGCGCATAGGCTGAGATTTTTACAAGTGACCACTTAAATTAAAATTAAAATTAAATTCAAATCCGCAAACAGATTTAAAAAAACAAAAATTCGAGCCCAGGAGAGCGGAAATTCATTCGGGGGGCGTGGGGGGTACGTGGTGGGTACGAAACGTACCCACCACGTACCCCCCAAGGGGTATGAGCGCATAGGCTGAGATTTTTACAAGTGACCACTTAAATTAAAATTAAAATTAAATTCAAATCCGCAAACAGATTTAAAAAAACAAAAATTTGAGCCCAGGAGAGCGGAAATTCATTCGGGGGCGTGGGGGGTACGTGGTGGGTACGAAACGTACCCACCACGTACCCCCCAAGGGGTATGAGCGCATAGGCTGAGATTTTTACAAGTGACCACTTAAATTAAAATTAAAATTAAATTCAAATCCGCAAACAGATTTAAAAAAACAAAAATTTGAGCCCAGGACAGCGGAAATTCATTCGGGGGGCGTGGGGGGTACGTGGTGGGTACGAAACGTACCCACCACGTACCCCCCAAGGGGTATGAGCGCATAGGCTGAGATTTTTACAAGTGACCACTTAAATTAAACTTAAAATTAAATTCAAATCCGCAAACAGATTTAAAAAAACAAAAATTTGAGCCCAGGAGAGCGGAAATTCATTCGGGGGGCGTGGGGGGTACGTGGTGGGTACCACGTACCCCCCAATGGGTATGAGCGCATAGGCTGAGATTTTTACAAGTGACCACTTAAATTAAAATTAAAATTAAATTCAAATCCGCAAACAGATTTAAAAAAACAAAAATTTGAGCCCAGGAGAGCGGAAATTCATTCGGGGGGCGTGGGGGGTACGTGGTGGGTACGAAACGTACCCACCACGTACCCCCCAAGGGGTATGAGCGCATAGGCTGAGATTTTTACAAGTGACCACTTAAATTAAAATTAAAATTAAATTCAAATCCGCAAACAGATTTAAAAAAACAAAAATTTGAGCCCAGGAGAGCGGAAATTCATTCGGGGGGCGTGGGGGGTACGTGGTGGGTACAAAACGTACCCACCACGTACCCCCCAAGGGGTATGAGCGCATAGGCTGAGATTTTTACAAGTGACCACTTAAATTAAAATTAAAATTAAATTCAAATCCGCAAACAGATTTAAAAAAACAAAAATTTGAGCCCAGGAGAGCGGAAATTCATTCGGGGGGCGTGGGGGGTACGTGGTGGGTACGAAACGTACCCACCACATACCCCCCAAGGGGTATGAGCGCATAGGCTGAGATTTTTACAAGTGACCACTTAAATTAAAATTAAAATTAAATTCAAATCCGCAAACAGATTTAAAAAAACAAAAATTTGAGCCCAGGAGAGCGGAAATTCATTCGGGGGGCGTGGGGGGTACGTGGTGGGTACGAAACGTACCCACCACGTACAACCCAAGGGGTATGAGCGCATCTGAGATTTTTACAAGTGACCACTTAAATTAAAATTAAAATTAAATTCAAATCCGCAAACAGATTTAAAAAAACAAAAATTTGAGCCCAGGAGAGCGGAAGCTCATTCGGGGGGCGTGGGGGGTACGTGGTGGGTACGAAACGTACCCACCACGTACCCGCCAAGGGGTATGACCGCATAGGCTGAGATTTTTACAAGTGACCACTTAAATTAAAATTAAAATTAAATTCAAATCCGCAAACAGATTTAAAAAAACAAAAATTCGAGCCCAGGAGAGCGGAAATTCATTCGGGGGGCGTGGGGGGTACGTGGTGGGTACGAAACGTACCCACCACGTACCCCCCAAGGGGTATGAGCGCATAGGCTGAGATTTTTACAAGTGACCACTTAAATTAAAATTAAAATTAAATTCAAATCCGCAAACAGATTTAAAAAAACAAAAATTTGAGCCCAGGAGAGCGGAAATTCATTCGGGGGCGTGGGGGGTACGTGGTGGGTACGAAACGTACCCACCACGTACCCGCCAAGGGGTATGAGCGCATAGGCTGAGATTTTTACAAGTGACCACTTAAATTAAAATTAAAATTAAATTCAAATCCGCAAACAGATTTAAAAAAACAAAAATTCGAGCCCAGGAGAGCGGAAATTCATTCGGGGGGCGTGGGGGGTACGTGGTGGGTACGAAACGTACCCACCACGTACCCCCCAAGGGGTATGAGCGCATAGGCTGAGATTTTTACAAGTGACCACTTAAATTAAAATTAAAATTAAATTCAAATCCGCAAACAGATTTAAAAAAACAAAAATTTGAGCCCAGGAGAGCGGAAATTCATTCGGGGGGCGTGGGGGGTACGTGGTGGGTACGAAACGTACCCACCACGTACCCCCCCAAGGGGTATGAGCGCATAGGCTGAGATTTTTACAAGTGACCACTTAAATTAAAATTAAAATTAAATTCAAATCCGCAAACAGATTTAAAAAAACAAAAATTTGAGCCCAGGAGAGCGGAAATTCATTCGGGGGGCGTGGGGGGTACGTGGTGGGTACGAAACGTACCCACCACGTACCCCCCAAGGGGTATGAGCGCATAGGCTGAGATTTTTACAAGTGACCACTTAAATTAAAATTAAAATTAAATTCAAATCCGCAAACAGATTTAAAAAAACAAAAATTTGAGCCCAGGAGAGCGGAAGCTCATTCGGGGGGCGTGGGGGGTACGTGGTGGGTACGAAACGTACCCACCACGTACCCGCCAAGGGGTATGACCGCATAGGCTGAGATTTTTACAAGTGACCACTTAAATTAAAATTAAAATTAAATTCAAATCCGCAAACAGATTTAAAAAAACAAAAATTCGAGCCCAGGAGAGCGGAAATTCATTCGGGGGGCGTGGGGGGTACGTGGTGGGTACGAAACGTACCCACCACGTACCCCCCAAGGGGTATGAGCGCATAGGCTGAGATTTTTACAAGTGACCACTTAAATTAAAATTAAAATTAAATTCAAATCCGCAAACAGATTTAAAAAAACAAAAATTTGAGCCCAGGAGAGCGGAAATTCATTCGGGGGCGTGGGGGGTACGTGGTGGGTACGAAACGTACCCACCACGTACCCAACAAGGGGTATGAGCGCATAGGCTGAGATTTTTACAAGTGACCACTTAAATTAAAATTAAAATTAAATTCAAATCCGCAAACAGATTTAAAAAAACAAAAATTCGAGCCCAGGAGAGCGGAAATTCATTCGGGGGGCGTGGGGGGTACGTGGTGGGTACGAAACGTACCCACCACGTACCCCCCAAGGGGTATGAGCGCATAGGCTGAGATTTTTACAAGTGACCACTTAAATTAAAATTAAAATTAAATTCAAATCCGCAAACAGATTTAAAAAAACAAAAATTTGAGCCCAGGAGAGCGGAAATTCATTCGGGGGGCGTGGGGGGTACGTGGTGGGTACGAAACGTACCCACCACGTACCCCCCAAGGGGTATGAGCGCATAGGCTGAGATTTTTACAAGTGACCACTTAAATTAAACTTAAAATTAAATTCAAATCCGCAAACAGATTTAAAAAAACAAAAATTTGAGCCCAGGAGAGCGGAAATTCATTCGGGGGGCGTGGGGGGTACGTGGTTGGTACGAAACGTACCCACCACGTACCCCCCAAGGGGTATGAGCGCATAGGCTGAGATTTTTACAAGTGACCACTTAAATTAAAATTAAAATTAAATTCAAATCCGTAAACAGATTTAAAAAAACAAAAATTTGAGCCCAGGACAGCGGAAATTCATTCGGGGGCGTGGGGGGTACGTGGTGGGTACGAAACGTACCCACCACGTATCCCCCAAGGGGTATGAGCGCATAGGCTGAGATTTTTACAAGTGACCACTTAAATTAAAATTAAAATTAAATTCAAATCCGCAAACAGATTTAAAAAAACAAAAATTTGAGCCCAGGAGAGCGGAAATTCATTCGGGGGGCGTGGGGGGTACGTGGTGGGTACGAAACGTACCCACCACGTACCCCCCAAGGGGTATGAGCGCATAGGCTGAGATTTTTACAAGTGACCACTTAAATTAAAATTAAAATTAAATTCAAATCCGTAAACAGATTTAAAAAAACAAAAATTTGAGCCCAGGAGAGCGGAAATTCATTCGGGGGCGTGGGGGGTACGTGGTGGGTACGAAACGTACCCACCACGTACCCCCCAAGGGGTATGAGCGCATAGGCTGAGATTTTTACAAGTGACCACTTAAATTAAAATTAAAATTAAATTCAAATCCGCAAACAGATTTAAAAAAACAAAAATTTGAGCCCAGGAGAGCGGAAATTCATTCGGGGGGCGTGGGGGGTACGTGGTGGGTACGAAACGTACCCACCACGTACCCCCCAAGGGGTATGAGCGCATAGGCTGAGATTTTTACAAGTGACCACTTAAATTAAAATTAAAATTAAATTCAAATCCGCAAACAGATTTAAAAAAACAAAAATTTGAGCCCAGGAGAGCGGAAATTCATTCGGGGGGCGTGGGGGGTACGTGGTGGGTACGAAACGTACCCACCACGTACCCCCAAGGGGTATGAGCGCATAGGCTGAGATTTTTACAAGTGACCACTTAAATTAAAATTAAAATTAAATTCAAATCCGCAAACAGATTTAAAAAAACAAAAATTTGAGCCCAGGAGAGCGGAAATTCATTCGGGGGGCGTGGGGGGTACGTGGTGGGTACGAAACGTACCCACCACGTACCCCCCAAGGGGTATGAGCGCATAGGCTGAGATTTTTACAAGTGACCACTTAAATTAAAATTAAAATTAAATTCAAATCCGCAAACAGATTTAAAAAAACAAAAATTCGAGCCCAGGAGAGCGGAAATTCATTCGGGGGGCGTGGGGGGTACGTGGTGGGTACGAAACGTACCCACCACGTACCCCCCAAGGGGTATGAGCGCATAGGCTGAGATTTTTACAAGTGACCACTTAAATTAAAATTAAAATTAAATTCAAATCCGCAAACAGATTTAAAAAAACAAAAATTTGAGCCCAGGAGAGCGGAAATTCATTCGGGGGGCGTGGGGGGTATGAGCGCATAGGCTGAGATTTTTACAAGTGACCACTTAAATTAAAATTAAAATTAAATTCAAATCCGCAAACAGATTTAAAAAAACAAAAATTTGAGCCCAGGAGAGCGGAAATTCATTCGGGGGGCGTGGGGGGTACGTGGTGGGTACGAAACGTACCCACCACGTACCCCCCAAGGGGTATGAGCGCATAGGCTGAGATTTTTACAAGTGACCACTTAAATTAAAATTAAAATTAAATTCAAATCCGCAAACAGATTTAAAAAAACAAAAATTTGAGCCCAGGAGAGCGGAAATTCATTCGGGGGGCGTGGGGGGTACGTGGTGGGTACGAAACGTACCCACCACGTACCCCCCAAGGGGTATGAGCGCATAGGCTGAGATTTTTACAAGTGACCACTTAAATTAAAATTAAAATTAAATTCAAATCCGCAAACAGATTTAAAAAAACAAAAATTTGAGCCCAGGAGAGCGGAAATTCATTCGGGGGCGTGGGGGGTACGTGGTGGGTACGAAACGTACCCACCACGTACCCAACAAGGGGTATGAGCGCATAGGCTGAGATTTTTACAAGTGACCACTTAAATTAAAATTAAAATTAAATTCAAATCCGCAAACAGATTTAAAAAAACAAAAATTCGAGCCCAGGAGAGCGGAAATTCATTCGGGGGGCGTGGGGGGTACGTGGTGGGTACGAAACGTACCCACCACGTACCCCCCAAGGGGTATGAGCGCATAGGCTGAGATTTTTACAAGTGACCACTTAAATTAAAATTAAAATTAAATTCAAATCCGCAAACAGATTTAAAAAAACAAAAATTTGAGCCCAGGAGAGCGGAAATTCATTCGGGGGGCGTGGGGGGTACGTGGTGGGTACGAAACGTACCCACCACGTACCCCCCAAGGGGTATGAGCGCATAGGCTGAGATTTTTACAAGTGACCACTTAAATTAAACTTAAAATTAAATTCAAATCCGCAAACAGATTTAAAAAAACAAAAATTTGAGCCCAGGAGAGCGGAAATTCATTCGGGGGGCGTGGGGGGTACGTGGTTGGTACGAAACGTACCCACCACGTACCCCCCAAGGGGTATGAGCGCATAGGCTGAGATTTTTACAAGTGACCACTTAAATTAAAATTAAAATTAAATTCAAATCCGTAAACAGATTTAAAAAAACAAAAATTTGAGCCCAGGACAGCGGAAATTCATTCGGGGGCGTGGGGGGTACGTGGTGGGTACGAAACGTACCCACCACGTATCCCCCAAGGGGTATGAGCGCATAGGCTGAGATTTTTACAAGTGACCACTTAAATTAAAATTAAAATTAAATTCAAATCCGCAAACAGATTTAAAAAAACAAAAATTTGAGCCCAGGAGAGCGGAAATTCATTCGGGGGGCGTGGGGGGTACGTGGTGGGTACGAAACGTACCCACCACGTACCCCCCAAGGGGTATGAGCGCATAGGCTGAGATTTTTACAAGTGACCACTTAAATTAAAATTAAAATTAAATTCAAATCCGTAAACAGATTTAAAAAAACAAAAATTTGAGCCCAGGAGAGCGGAAATTCATTCGGGGGCGTGGGGGGTACGTGGTGGGTACGAAACGTACCCACCACGTACCCCCCAAGGGGTATGAGCGCATAGGCTGAGATTTTTACAAGTGACCACTTAAATTAAAATTAAAATTAAATTCAAATCCGCAAACAGATTTAAAAAAACAAAAATTTGAGCCCAGGAGAGCGGAAATTCATTCGGGGGGCGTGGGGGGTACGTGGTGGGTACGAAACGTACCCACCACGTACCCCCCAAGGGGTATGAGCGCATAGGCTGAGATTTTTACAAGTGACCACTTAAATTAAAATTAAAATTAAATTCAAATCCGCAAACAGATTTAAAAAAACAAAAATTTGAGCCCAGGAGAGCGGAAATTCATTCGGGGGGCGTGGGGGGTACGTGGTGGGTACGAAACGTACCCACCACGTACCCCCAAGGGGTATGAGCGCATAGGCTGAGATTTTTACAAGTGACCACTTAAATTAAAATTAAAATTAAATTCAAATCCGCAAACAGATTTAAAAAAACAAAAATTTGAGCCCAGGAGAGCGGAAATTCATTCAGGGGGCGTGGGGGGTACGTGGTGCGTACGAAACGTACCCACCACGTACCCCCCAAGGGGTATGAGCGCATAGGCTGAGATTTTTACAAGTGACCACTTAAATTAAATTAAAATTAAAATCAAATCCGCAAACAGATTTAAAAAAACAAAAATTTGAGCCCAGGAGAGCGGAAATTCATTCGGGGGGCGTGGGGGGTACGTGGTGGGTACGAAACGTACCCACCACGTACCCCCCAAGGGGTATGAGCGCATAGGCTGAGATTTTTACAAGTGACCACTTAAATTAAAATTAAAATTAAATTCAAATCCGCAAACAGATTTAAAAAAACAAAAATTTGAGCCCAGGAGAGCGGAAATTCATTCGGGGGGCGTGGGGGGTATGAGCGCATAGGCTGAGATTTTTACAAGTGACCACTTAAATTAAAATTAAAATTAAATTCAAATCCGCAAACAGATTTAAAAAAACAAAAATTTGAGCCCAGGAGAGCGGAAATTCATTCGGGGGGCGTGGGGGGTACGTGGTGGGTACGAAACGTACCCACCACGTACCCCCCAAGGGGTATGAGCGCATAGGCTGAGATTTTTACAAGTGACCACTTAAATTAAAATTAAAATTAAATTCAAATCCGCAAACAGATTTAAAAAAACAAAAATTTGAGCCCAGGAGAGCGGAAATTCATTCGGGGGGCGTGGGGGGTACGTGGTGGGTACGAAACGTACCCACCACGTACCCCCCAAGGGGTATGAGCGCATAGGCTGAGATTTTTACAAGTGACCACTTAAATTAAAATTAAAGTTAAATTCAAATCCGCAAACAGATTTAAAAAAACAAAAATTTGAGCCCAGGAGAGCGGAAATTCATTCGGGGGGCGTGGGGGGTACGTGGTGGGTACGAAACGTACCCACCACGTACCCCCCAAGGGGTATGAGCGCATAGGCTGAGATTTTTACAAGTGACCACTTAAATTAAAATTAAAATTAAATTCAAATCCGCAAACAGATTTAAAAAAACCAAAATTTGAGCCCAGGAGAGCGGAAATTCATTCGGGGGGCGTGGAAGGTACGTGGTGGGTACGAAACGTACCCACCACGTACCCCCCAAGGGGTATGAGCGCATAGGCTGAGATATTTACAAGTGACCACTTAAATTAAAATTAAAATTAAATTCAAATCCGCAAACAGATTTAAAAAAACAAAAATTTGAGCCCAGGACAGCGGAAATTCATTCCGGGGGCGTGGGGGGTACGTGGTGGGTACGAAACGTACCCACCACGTACCCCCCAAGGGGTATGAGCGCATAGGCTGAGATATTTACAAGTGACCACTTAAATTAAAATTAAAGTTAAATTCAAATCCGCAAACAGATTTAAAAAAACAAAAATTTGAGCCCAGGAGAGCGGAAATTCATTCGGGGGGCGTGGGGGGTACGTGGTGGGTACGAAACGTACCCACCACGTACCCCCCAAGGGGTATGAGCGCATAGGCTGAGATTTTTACAAGTGACCACTTAAATTAAAATTAAAATTAAATTCAAATCCGCAAACAGATTTAAAAAAACAAAAATTTGAGCCCAGGAGAGCGGAAATTCATTCGTGGGGCGTGGGGGGTACGTGGTGGGTACGAAACGTACCCACCACGTACCCCCCAAGGGGTATGAGCGCATAGGCTGAGATTTTTACAAGTGACCACTTAAATTAAAATTAAAATTAAATTCAAATCCGCAAACAGATTTAAAAAAACAAAAATTTGAGCCCAGGAGAGCGGAAATTCATTCGGGGGGCGTGGGGGGTACGTGGTGGGTACGAAACGTACCCACCACGTACCCCCCAAGGGGTATGAGCGCATAGGCTGAGATTTTTACAAGTGACCACTTAAATTAAAATTAAAATTAAATTCAAATCCGCAAACAGATTTAAAAAAACAAAAATTTGAGCCCAGGACAGCGGAAATTCATTCGGGGGGCGTGGGGGGTACGTGGTGGGTACGAAACGTACCCACCACGTACCCCCCAAGGGGTATGAGCGCATAGGCTGAGATATTTACAAGTGACCACTTAAATTAAAATTAAAGTTAAATTCAAATCCGCAAACAGATTTAAAAAAACAAAAATTTGAGCCCAGGAGAGCGGAAATTCATTCGGGGGGCGTGGGGGGTACGTGGTGGGTACGAAACGTACCCACCACGTACCCCCCAAGGGGTATGAGCGCATAGGCTGAGATTTTTACAAGTGACCACTTAAATTAAAATTAAAATTAAATTCAAATCCGCAAACAGATTTAAAAAAACAAAAATTTGAGCCCAGGACAGCGGAAATTCATTCCGGGGGCGTGGGGGGTACGTGGTGGGTACGAAACGTACCCACCACGTACCCCCCAAGGGGTATGAGCGCATAGGCTGAGATATTTACAAGTGACCACTTAAATTAAAATTAAAGTTAAATTCAAATCCGCAAACAGATTTAAAAAAACAAAAATTTGAGCCCAGGACAGCGGAAATTCATTCGGGGGGCGTGGGGGGTACGTGGTGGGTACGAAACGTACCCACCACGTACCCCC
The DNA here is from genome assembly GCA_951812415.1 of Beris morrisii. NCBI lineage: Eukaryota > Metazoa > Arthropoda > Insecta > Diptera > Stratiomyidae > Beris > Beris morrisii. The sequence goes on from OX638310.1 coordinate 144,660,616, forward strand.
CAAGGGGTATGAGCGCATAGGCTGAGATTTTTACAAGTGACCACTTAAATTAAAATTAAAATTAAATTCAAATCCGCAAACAGATTTAAAAAAACAAAAATTTGAGCCCAGGAGAGCGGAAATTCATTCGGGGCGTGGGGGGTACGTGGTGGGTACGAAACGTACCCACCACGTACATCCCAAAGAGTATGAGCGCATAGGCTGAGATTTTTACAAGTGACCACTTAAATTAAAATTAAAATTAAATTCAAATCCGCAAACAGATTTAAAAAAACAAAAATTTGAGCCCAGGAGAGCGGAAATTCATTCGGGGGGCGTGGGGGGTACGTGGTGGGTACGAAACGTACCCACCACGTACCCCCCAAGGGGTATGAGTGCATAGGCTGAGATTTTTACAAGTGACCACTTAAATTAAAATTAAAATTAAATTCAAATCCGCAAACAGATTTAAAAAAACAAAAATTTGAGCCCAGGAGAGCGGAAGCTCATTCGGGGGGCGTGGGGGGTACGTGGTGGGTACGAAACGTACCCACCACGTACCCGCCAAGGGGTATGAGCGCATAGGCTGAGATTTTTACAAGTGACCACTTAAATTAAAATTAAAATTAAATTCAAATCCGCAAACAAATTTAAAAAAACAAAAATTCGAGCCCAGGAGAGCGGAAATTCATTCGGGGGGCGTGGGGGGTACGTGGTGGGTACGAAACGTACCCACCACGTACCCCCTAAGGGGTATGAGCGCATAGGCTGAGATTTTTACAAGTGACCACTTAAATTAAAATTAAAATTAAATTCAAATCCGCAAACAGATTTAAAAAAACAAAAATTTGAGCCCAGGAGAGCGGAAATTCATTCGGGGGGCGTGGGGGGTACGTGGTGGGTACGAAACGTACCCACCACGTACCCCCCAAGGGGTATGAGTGCATAGGCTGAGATATTTACAGGTGACCGCTTAAATTAAAATTAAAATTAAATTCAAATCCGCAAACAGATTTAAAAAAACAAAAATTTGAGCCCAGGAGAGCGGAAATTCATTCGGGGGGCGTGGGGGGTACGTGGTGGGTACGAAACGTACCCACCACGTACCCCCCAAGGGGTATGAGCGCATAGGCTGAGATTTTTACAAGTGACCACTTAAATTAAAATTAAAATTAAATTCAAATCCGCAAACAGATTTAAAAAAACAAAAATTTGAGCCCAGGAGAGCGGAAATTCATTCGGGGGGCGTGGGGGGTACGTGGTGGGTACGAAACGTACCCACCACGTACAACCCAAGGGGTATGAGCGCATCTGAGATTTTTACAAGTGACCACTTAAATTAAAATTAAAATTAAATTCAAATCCGCAAACAGATTTAAAAAAACAAAAATTTGAGCCCAGGAGAGCGGAAGCTCATTCGGGGGGCGTGGGGGGTACGTGGTGGGTACGAAACGTACCCACCACGTACCCGCCAAGGGGTATGAGCGCATAGGCTGAGATTTTTACAAGTGACCACTTAAATTAAAATTAAAATTAAATTCAAATCCGCAAACAGATTTAAAAAAACAAAAATTCGAGCCCAGGAGAGCGGAAATTCATTCGGGGGGCGTGGGGGGTACGTGGTGGGTACGAAACGTACCCACCACGTACCCCCCAAGGGGTATGAGCGCATAGGCTGAGATTTTTACAAGTGACCACTTAAATTAAAATTAAAATTAAATTCAAATCCGCAAACAGATTTAAAAAAACAAAAATTTGAGCCCAGGAGAGCGGAAATTCATTCGGGGGCGTGGGGGGTACGTGGTGGGTACGAAACGTACCCACCACGTACCCGCCAAGGGGTATGAGCGCATAGGCTGAGATTTTTACAAGTGACCACTTAAATTAAAATTAAAATTAAATTCAAATCCGCAAACAGATTTAAAAAAACAAAAATTTGAGCCCAGGAGAGCGGAAATTCATTCGGGGGGCGTGGGGGGTACGTGGTGGGTACGAAACGTACCCACCACGTACCCCCCAAGGGGTATGAGCGCATAGGCTGAGATTTTTACAAGTGACCACTTAAATTAAAATTAAAATTAAATTCAAATCCGCAAACAGATTTAAAAAAACAAAAATTTGAGCCCAGGAGAGCGGAAATTCATTCGGGGGGCGTGGGGGGTACGTGGTGGGTACGAAACGTACCCACCACGTACCCCCCAAGGGGTATGAGCGCATAGGCTGAGATTTTTACAAGTGACCACTTAAATTAAAATTAAAATTAAATTCAAATCCGCAAACAGATTTAAAAAAACAAAAATTTGAGCCCAGGAGAGCGGAAATTCATTCGGGGGGCGTGGGGGGTACGTGGTGGGTACGAAACGTACCCACCATGTACCCCCCAAGGGGTATGAGCGCATAGGCTGAGATTTTTACAAGTGACCACTTAAATTAAACTAAAAATTAAATTCAAATCCGCAAACAGATTTAAAAAAACAAAAATTTGAGCCCAGGAGAGCGGAAATTCATTCGGGGGGCGTGGGGGGTACGTGGTGGGTACGAAACGTACCCACCACGTACCCCCCAAGGGGTATGAGCGCATAGGCTGAGATTTTTACAAGTGACCACTTAAATTAAAATTAAAATTAAATTCAAATCCGTAAACAGATTTAAAAAAACAAAAATTTGAGCCCAGGAGAGCGGAAATTCATTCGGGGGCGTGGGGGGTACGTGGTGGGTACGAAACGTACCCACCACGTACCCCCCAAGGGGTATGAGCGCATAGGCTGAGATTTTTACAAGTGACCACTTAAATTAAAATTAAAATTAAATTCAAATCCGCAAACAGATTTAAAAAAACAAAAATTTGAGCCCAGGAGAGCGGAAATTCATTCGGGGGGCGTGGGGGGTACGTGGTGGGTACGAAACGTACCCACCACGTACCCCCCAAGGGGTATGAGCGCATAGGCTGAGATTTTTACAAGTGACCACTTAAATTAAAATTAAAATTAAATTCAAATCCGTAAACAGATTTAAAAAAACAAAAATTTGAGCCCAGGAGAGCGGAAATTCATTCGGGGGCGTGGGGGGTACGTGGTGGGTACGAAACGTACCCACCACGTACCCCCCAAGGGGTATGAGCGCATAGGCTGAGATTTTTACAAGTGACCACTTAAATTAAAATTAAAATTAAATTCAAATCCGCAAACAGATTTAAAAAAACAAAAATTTGAGCCCAGGAGAGCGGAAATTCATTCGGGGGGCGTGGGGGGTACGTGGTGGGTACGAAACGTACCCACCACGTACCCCCCAAGGGGTATGAGCGCATAGGCTGAGATTTTTACAAGTGACCACTTAAATTAAAATTAAAATTAAATTCAAATCCGCAAACAGATTTAAAAAAACAAAAATTTGAGCCCAGGAGAGCGGAAATTCATTCGGGGGCGTGGGGGTATGAGCGCATAGGCTGAGATTTTTACAAGTGACCACTTAAATTAAAATTAAAATTAAATTCAAATCCGCAAACAGATTTAAAAAAACAAAAATTTGAGCCCAGGAGAGCGGAAATTCATTCAGGGGGCGTGGGGGGTACGTGGTGCGTACGAAACGTACCCACCACGTACCCCCCAAGGGGTATGAGCGCATAGGCTGAGATTTTTACAAGTGACCACTTAAATTAAATTAAAATTAAAATCAAATCCGCAAACAGATTTAAAAAAACAAAAATTTGAGCCCAGGAGAGCGGAAATTCATTCGGGGGGCGTGGGGGGTACGTGGTGGGTACGAAACGTACCCACCACGTACCCCCCAAGGGGTATGAGCGCATAGGCTGAGATTTTTACAAGTGACCACTTAAATTAAAATTAAAATTAAATTCAAATCCGCAAACAGATTTAAAAAAACAAAAATTTGAGCCCAGGAGAGCGGAAATTCATTCGGGGGGCGTGGGGGGTACGTGGTGGGTACGAAACGTACCCACCACGTACCCCCCAAGGGGTATGAGCGCATAGGCTGAGATTTTTACAAGTGACCACTTAAATTAAAATTAAAATTAAATTCAAATCCGCAAACAGATTTAAAAAAACAAAAATTTGAGCCCAGGAGAGCGGAAATTCATTCGGGGGGCGTGGGGGGTACGTGGTGGGTACGAAACGTACCCACCACGTACCCCCCAAGGGGTATGAGCGCATAGGCTGAGATTTTTACAAGTGACCACTTAAATTAAAATTAAAATTAAATTCAAATCCGCAAACAGATTTAAAAAAACAAAAATTTGAGCCCAGGAGAGCGGAAATTCATTCGGGGGGCGTGGGGGGTACGTGGTGGGTACGAAACGTACCCACCACGTACCCCCCAAGGGGTATGAGCGCATAGGCTGAGATTTTTACAAGTGACCACTTAAATTAAAATTAAAATTAAATTCAAATCCGCAAACAGATTTAAAAAAACAAAAATTTGAGCCCAGGAGAGCGGAAATTCATTCGGGGGGCGTGGGGGGTATGAGCGCATAGGCTGAGATTTTTACAAGTGACCACTTAAATTAAAATTAAAATTAAATTCAAATCCGCAAACAGATTTAAAAAAACAAAAATTTGAGCCCAGGAGAGCGGAAATTCATTCGGGGGGCGTGGGGGGTACGTGGTGGGTACGAAACGTACCCACCACGTACCCATCAAGGGGTATGAGCGCATAGGCTGAGATTTTTACAAGTGACCACTTAAATTAAAATTAAAATTAAATTCAAATCCGCAAACAGATTTAAAAAAACAAAAATTTGAGCCCAGGAGAGCGGAAATTCATTCGGGGGGCGTGGGGGGTACGTGGTGGGTACGAAACGTACCCACCACGTACCCCCCAAGGGGTATGAGTGCATAGGCTGAGATTTTTACAAGTGACCACTTAAATTAAAATTAAAATTAAATTCAAATCCGCAAACAGATTTAAAAAAACAAAAATTTGAGCCCAGGAGAGCGGAAATTCATTCGGGGGGCGTGGGGGGTACGTGGTGGGTACGAAACGTACCCACCACGTACCCCCCAAGGGGTATGAGCGCATAGGCTGAGATTTTTACAAGTGACCACTTAAATTAAAATTAAAATTAAATTCAAATCCGCAAACAGATTTAAAAAAACAAAAATTTGAGCCCAGGACAGCGGAAATTCATTCGGGGGGCGTGGGGGGTACGTGGTGGGTACGAAACGTACCCACCACGTACCCCCCAAGGGGTATGAGCGCATAGGCTGAGATATTTACAAGTGACCACTTAAATTAAAATTAAAGTTAAATTCAAATCCGCAAACAGATTTAAAAAAACAAAAATTTGAGCCCAGGAGAGCGGAAATTCATTCGGGGGGCGTGGGGGGTACGTGGTGGGTACGAAACGTACCCACCACGTACCCCCCAAGGGGTATGAGCGCATAGGCTGAGATTTTTACAAGTGACCACTTAAATTAAAATTAAAATTAAATTCAAATCCGCAAACAGATTTAAAAAAACAAAAATTTGAGCCCAGGAGAGCGGAAATTCATTCGGGGGGCGTGGGGGGTACGTGGTGGGTACGAAACGTACCCACCACGTACCCCCCAAGGGGTATGAGCGCATAGGCTGAGATATTTACAAGTGACCACTTAAATTAAAATTAAAATTAAATTCAAATCCGCAAACAGATTTAAAAAAACAAAAATTTGAGCCCAGGAGAGCGGAAATTCATTCGGGGGGCGTGGGGGGTACGTGGTGGGTACGAAACGTACCCACCACGTACCCCCCAAGGGGTATGAGCGCATAGGCTGAGATTTTTACAAGTGACCACTTAAATTAAAATTAAAATTAAATTCAAATCCGCAAACAGATTTAAAAAAACAAAAATTTGAGCCTAGGAGAGCGGAAATTCATTCGGGGGGCGTGGGGGGTACGTGGTGGGTACGAAACGTACCCACCACGTACCCCCCAAGGGGTATGAGCGCATAGGCTGAGATTTTTACAAGTGACCACTTAAATTAAAATTAAAATTAAATTCAAATCCGCAAACAGATTTAAAAAAACAAAAATTTGAGCCCAGGAGAGCGGAAATTCATTCGGGGGGCGTGGGGGGTACGTGGTGGGTACGAAACGTACCCACCACGTACCCCCCAAGGGGTATGAGCGCATAGGCTGAGATTTTTACAAGTGACCACTTAAATTAAAATTAAAATTAAATTCAAATCCGCAAACAGATTTAAAAAAACAAAAATTTGAGCCCAGGAGAGCGGAAATTCATTCGGGGGGCGTGGGGGGTACGTGGTGGGTACGAAACGTACCCACCACGTACCCCCCAAGGGGTATGAGCGCATAGGCTGAGATTTTTACAAGTGACCACTTAAATTAAAATTAAAATTAAATTCAAATCCGCAAACAGATTTAAAAAAACAAAAATTTGAGCCCAGGAGAGCGGAAATTCATTCGGGGGGCGTGGGGGGTATGAGCGCATAGGCTGAGATTTTTACAAGTGACCACTTAAATTAAAATTAAAATTAAATTCAAATCCGCAAACAGATTTAAAAAAACAAAAATTTGAGCCCAGGAGAGCGGAAATTCATTCGGGGGGCGTGGGGGGTACGTGGTGGGTACGAAACGTACCCACCACGTACCCATCAAGGGGTATGAGCGCATAGGCTGAGATTTTTACAAGTGACCACTTAAATTAAAATTAAAATTAAATTCAAATCCGCAAACAGATTTAAAAAAACAAAAATTTGAGCCCAGGAGAGCGGAAATTCATTCGGGGGGCGTGGGGGGTACGTGGTGGGTACGAAACGTACCCACCACGTACCCCCCAAGGGGTATGAGTGCATAGGCTGAGATTTTTACAAGTGACCACTTAAATTAAAATTAAAATTAAATTCAAATCCGCAAACAGATTTAAAAAAACAAAAATTTGAGCCCAGGAGAGCGGAAATTCATTCGGGGGGCGTGGGGGGTACGTGGTGGGTACGAAACGTACCCACCACGTACCCCCCAAGGGGTATGAGCGCATAGGCTGAGATTTTTACAAGTGACCACTTAAATTAAAATTAAAATTAAATTCAAATCCGCAAACAGATTTAAAAAAACAAAAATTTGAGCCCAGGACAGCGGAAATTCATTCGGGGGGCGTGGGGGGTACGTGGTGGGTACGAAACGTACCCACCACGTACCCCCCAAGGGGTATGAGCGCATAGGCTGAGATATTTACAAGTGACCACTTAAATTAAAATTAAAGTTAAATTCAAATCCGCAAACAGATTTAAAAAAACAAAAATTTGAGCCCAGGAGAGCGGAAATTCATTCGGGGGGCGTGGGGGGTACGTGGTGGGTACGAAACGTACCCACCACGTACCCCCCAAGGGGTATGAGCGCATAGGCTGAGATTTTTACAAGTGACCACTTAAATTAAAATTAAAATTAAATTCAAATCCGCAAACAGATTTAAAAAAACAAAAATTTGAGCCCAGGAGAGCGGAAATTCATTCGGGGGGCGTGGGGGGTACGTGGTGGGTACGAAACGTACCCACCACGTACCCCCCAAGGGGTATGAGCGCATAGGCTGAGATATTTACAAGTGACCACTTAAATTAAAATTAAAATTAAATTCAAATCCGCAAACAGATTTAAAAAAACAAAAATTTGAGCCCAGGAGAGCGGAAATTCATTCGGGGGGCGTGGGGGGTACGTGGTGGGTACGAAACGTACCCACCACGTACCCCCCAAGGGGTATGAGCGCATAGGCTGAGATTTTTACAAGTGACCACTTAAATTAAAATTAAAATTAAATTCAAATCCGCAAACAGATTTAAAAAAACAAAAATTTGAGCCTAGGAGAGCGGAAATTCATTCGGGGGGCGTGGGGGGTACGTGGTGGGTACGAAACGTACCCACCACGTACCCCCCAAGGGGTATGAGCGCATAGGCTGAGATTTTTACAAGTGACCACTTAAATTAAAATTAAAATTAAATTCAAATCCGCAAACAGATTTAAAAAAACAAAAATTTGAGCCCAGGAGAGCGGAAATTCATTCGTGGGGCGTGGGGGGTACGTGGTGGGTACGAAACGTACCCACCACGTACCCCCCAAGGGGTATGAGCGCATAGGCTGAGATTTTTACAAGTGACCACTTAAATTAAAATTAAAATTAAATTCAAATCCGCAAACAGATTTAAAAAAACAAAAATTTGAGCCCAGGAGAGCGGAAATTCATTCGGGGGGCGTGGGGGGTACGTGGTGGGTACGAAACGTACCCACCACGTACCCCCCAAGGGGTATGAGCGCATAGGCTGAGATTTTTACAAGTGACCACTTAAATTAAAATTAAAATTAAATTCAAATCCGCAAACAGATTTAAAAAAACAAAAATTTGAGCCCAGGACAGCGGAAATTCATTCGGGGTACGTGGTGGGTACGAAACGTACCCACCACGTACCCCCCAAGGGGTATGAGCGCATAGGCTGAGATATTTACAAGTGACCACTTAAATTAAAATTAAAGTTAAATTCAAATCCGCAAACAGATTTAAAAAAACAAAAATTTGAGCCCAGGAGAGCGGAAATTCATTCGGGGGGCGTGGGGGGTACGTGGTGGGTACGAAACGTACCCACCACGTACCCCCCAAGGGGTATGAGCGCATAGGCTGAGATTTTTACAAGTGACCACTTAAATTAAAATTAAAATTAAATTCAAATCCGCAAACAGATTTAAAAAAACAAAAATTTGAGCCCAGGAGAGCGGAAATTCATTCGGGGGGCGTGGGGGGTACGTGGTGGGTACGAACCGTACCCACCACGTACCCCCCAAGGGGTATGAGCGCATAGGCTGAGATTTTTACAAGTGACCACTTAAATTAAAATTAAAATTAAATTCAAATCCGCAAACAGATTTAAAAAACAAAAATTTGAGCCCAGGAGAGCGGAAATTCATTCGTGGGGCGTGGGGGGTACGTGGTGGGTACGAAACGTACCCACCACGTACCCCCCAAGGGGTATGAGCGCATAGGCTGAGATATTTACAAGTGACCACTTAAATTAAAATTAAAATTAAATTCAAATCCGCAAACAGATTTAAAAAAACAAAAATTTGAGCCCAGGACAGCGGAAATTCATTCGGGGGGCGTGGGGGGTACGTGGTGGGTACGAAACGTACCCACCACGTACCCCCCAAGGGGTATGAGCGCATAGGCTGAGATATTTACAAGTGACCACTTAAATTAAAATTAAAGTTAAATTCAAATCCGCAAACAGATTTAAAAAAACAAAAATTTGAGCCCAGGAGAGCGGAAATTCATTCGGGGGGCGTGGGGGGTACGTGGTGGGTACGAAACGTACCCACCACGTACCCCCCAAGGGGTATGAGCGCATAGGCTGAGATTTTTACAAGTGACCACTTAAATTAAAATTAAAATTAAATTCAAATCCGCAAACAGATTTAAAAAAACAAAAATTTGAGCCCAGGAGAGCGGAAATTCATTCGGGGGGCGTGGGGGGTACGTGGTGGGTACGAAACGTACCCACCACGTACCCCCCAAGGGGTATGAGCGCATAGGCTGAGATTTTTACAAGTGACCACTTAAATTAAAATTAAAATTAAATTCAAATCCGCAAACAGATTTAAAAAAACAAAAATTTGAGCCCAGGAGAGCGGAAATTCATTCGGGGGGCGTGGGGGGTACGTGGTGGGTACGAAACGTACCCACCACGTACCCCCCAAGGGGTATGAGCGCATAGGCTGAGATTTTTACAAGTGACCACTTAAATTAAAATTAAAATTAAATTCAAATCCGCAAACAGATTTTAAAAAACAAAAATTTGAGCCCAGGACAGCGGAAATTCATTCGGGGAGCGTGGGGGGTACGTGGTGGGTACGAAACGTACCCACCACGTACCCCCCAAGGGGTATGAGTGCATAGGCTGAGATATTTACAAGTGACCGCTTAAATTAAAATTAAAATTAAATTCAAATCCGCAAACAGATTTAAAAAAACAAAAATTTGAGCCCAGGAGAGCGGAAATTCATTCGGGGGGCGTGGGGGGTACGTGGTGGGTACGAAACGTACCCACCACGTACCCCCCAAGGGGTATGAGCGCATAGGCTGAGATTTTTACAAGTGACCACTTAAATTAAAATTAAAATTAAATTCAAATCCGTAAACAGATTTAAAAAAACAAAAATTTGAGCCCAGGAGAGCGGAAATTCATTCGGGGGCGTGGGGGGTACGTGGTGGGTACGAAACGTACCCACCACGTACCCCCCAAGGGGTATGAGCGCATAGGCTGAGATTTTTACAAGTGACCACTTAAATTAAAATTAAAATTAAATTCAAATCCGCAAACAGATTTAAAAAAACAAAAATTTGAGCCCAGGAGAGCGGAAATTCATTCGGGGGCGTGGGGGGTACGTGGTGGGTACGAAACGTACCCACCACGTACCCCCCAAGGGGTATGAGCGCATAGGCTGAGATTTTTACAAGTGACCACTTAAATTAAAATTAAAATTAAATTCAAATCCGCAAACAGATTTAAAAAAACAAAAATTTGAGCCCAGGAGAGCGGAAATTCATTCAGGGGGCGTGGGGGGTACGTGGTGCGTACGAAACGTACCCACCACGTACCCCCCAAGGGGTATGAGCGCATAGGCTGAGATTTTTACAAGTGACCACTTAAATTAAATTAAAATTAAAATCAAATCCGCAAACAGATTTAAAAAAACAAAAATTTGAGCCCAGGAGAGCGGAAATTCATTCGGGGGCGTGGGGGGTACGTGGTGGGTACGAAACGTACCCACCACGTACCCCCCAAGGGGTATGAGCGCATAGGCTGAGATTTTTACAAGTGACCACTTAAATTAAAATTAAAATTAAATTCAAATCCGCAAACAGATTTAAAAAAACAAAAATTTGAGCCCAGGAGAGCGGAAATTCATTCGGGGGGCGTGGGGGGTATGAGCGCATAGGCTGAGATTTTTACAAGTGACCACTTAAATTAAAATTAAAATTAAATTCAAATCCGTAAACAGATTTAAAAAAACAAAAATTTGAGCCCAGGAGAGCGGAAATTCATTCGGGGGCGTGGGGGGTACGTGGTGGGTACGAAACGTACCCACCACGTACCCCCCAAGGGGTATGAGCGCATAGGCTGAGATTTTTACAAGTGACCACTTAAATTAAAATTAAAATTAAATTCAAATCCGCAAACAGATTTAAAAAAACAAAAATTTGAGCCCAGGAGAGCGGAAATTCATTCGGGGGCGTGGGGGGTACGTGGTGGGTACGAAACGTACCCACCACGTACCCCCCAAGGGGTATGAGCGCATAGGCTGAGATTTTTACAAGTGACCACTTAAATTAAAATTAAAATTAAATTCAAATCCGCAAACAGATTTAAAAAAACAAAAATTTGAGCCCAGGAGAGCGGAAATTCATTCAGGGGGCGTGGGGGGTACGTGGTGCGTACGAAACGTACCCACCACGTACCCCCCAAGGGGTATGAGCGCATAGGCTGAGATTTTTACAAGTGACCACTTAAATTAAATTAAAATTAAAATCAAATCCGCAAACAGATTTAAAAAAACAAAAATTTGAGCCCAGGAGAGCGGAAATTCATTCGGGGGGCGTGGGGGGTACGTGGTGGGTACGAAACGTACCCACCACGTACCCCCCAAGGGGTATGAGCGCATAGGCTGAGATTTTTACAAGTGACCACTTAAATTAAAATTAAAATTAAATTCAAATCCGCAAACAGATTTAAAAAAACAAAAATTTGAGCCCAGGAGAGCGGAAATTCATTCGGGGGGCGTGGGGGGTATGAGCGCATAGGCTGAGATTTTTACAAGTGACCACTTAAATTAAAATTAAAATTAAATTCAAATCCGCAAACAGATTTAAAAAAACAAAAATTTGAGCCCAGGAGAGCGGAAATTCATTCGGGGGGCGTGGGGGGTACGTGGTGGGTACGAAACGTACCCACCACGTACCCCCCAAGGGGTATGAGCGCATAGGCTGAGATTTTTACAAGTGACCACTTAAATTAAAATTAAAATTAAATTCAAATCCGCAAACAGATTTAAAAAAACAAAAATTTGAGCCCAGGAGAGCGGAAATTCATTCGGGGGGCGTGGGGGGTACGTGGTGGGTACGAAACGTACCCACCACGTACCCCCCAAGGGGTATGAGCGCATAGGCTGAGATTTTTACAAGTGACCACTTAAATTAAAATTAAAATTAAATTCAAATCCGCAAACAGATTTAAAAAAACAAAAATTTGAGCCCAGGAGAGCGGAAATTCATTCGGGGGGCGTGGGGGGTACGTGGTGGGTACGAAACGTACCCACCACGTACCCCCCAAGGGGTATGAGCGCATAGGCTGAGATTTTTACAAGTGACCACTTAAATTAAAATTAAAATTAAATTCAAATCCGCAAACAGATTTAAAAAAACAAAAATTTGAGCCCAGGAGAGCGGAAATTCATTCGGGGGGCGTGGGGGGTACGTGGTGGGTACGAAACGTACCCACCACGTACCCCCCAAGGGGTATGAGCGCATAGGCTGAGATATTTACAAGTGACCACTTAAATTAAAATTAAAATTAAATTCAAATCCGCAAACAGATTTAAAAAAACAAAAATTTGAGCCCAGGAGAGCGGAAATTCATTCGGGGGGCGTGGGGGGTACGTGGTGGGTACGAAACGTACCCACCACGTACCCCCCAAGGGGTATGAGCGCATAGGCTGAGATTTTTACAAGTGACCACTTAAATTAAAATTAAAATTAAATTCAAATCCGCAAACAGATTTAAAAAAACAAAAATTTGAGCCCAGGAGAGCGGAAATTCATTCGGGGGGCGTGGGGGGTACGTGGTGGGTACGAAACGTACCCACCACGTACCCTCCAAGGGGTATGAGCGCATAGGCTGAGATTTTTACAAGTGACCACTTAAATTAAAATTAAAATTAAATTCAAATCCGCAAACAGATTTAAAAAAACAAAAATTTGAGCCCAGGAGAGCGGAAATTCATTCGGGGGGCGTGGGGGGTACGTGGTGGGTACGAAACGTACCCACCACGTACCCCCCAAGGAGTATGAGCGCATAGGCTGAGATTTTTACAAGTGACCACTTAAATTAAAATTAAAATTAAATTCAAATCCGCAAACAGATTTAAAAAAACAAAAATTTGAGCCCAGGAGAGCGGAAATTCATTCGGGGGGCGTGGGGGGTACGTGGTGGGTACGAAACGTACCCATCACGTACCCCCCAAGGGGTATGAGCGCATAGGCTGAGATTTTTACAAGTGACCACTTAAATTAAAATTAAAATTAAATTCAAATCCGCAAACAGATTTAAAAAAACAAAAATTTGAGCACAGGAGAGCGGAAATTCATTCGGGGGGCGTGGGGGGTACGTGGTGGGTACGAAACGTACCCACCACGTACCCCCCAAGGGGTATGAGCGCATAGGCTGAGATTTTTACAAGTGACCACTTAAATTAAAATTAAAATTAAATTCAAATCCGCAAACAGATTTAAAAAAACAAAAATTTGAGCCCAGGACAGCGGAAATTCATTCGGGGGGCGTGGGGGGTACGTGGTGGGTACGAAACGTACCCACCACGTACCCCCCAAGGGGTATGAGCGCATAGGCTGAGATATTTACAAGTGACCACTTAAATTAAAATTAAAATTAAATTCAAATCCGCAAACAGATTTAAAAAAACAAAAATTTGAGCCCAGGAGAGCGGAAATTCATTCGGGGGGCGTGGGGGGTACGTGGTGGGTACGAAACGTACCCACCACGTACCCCCCAAGGGGTATGAGCGCATAGGCTGAGATTTTTACAAGTGACCACTTAAATTAAAATTAAAATTAAATTCAAATCCGCAAACAGATTTAAAAAAACAAAAATTTGAGCCCAGGAGAGCGGAAATTCATTCGGGGGGCGTGGGGGGTACGTGGTGGGTACGAAACGTACCCACCACGTACCCCCCAAGGAGTATGAGCGCATAGGCTGAGATTTTTACAAGTGACCACTTAAATTAAAATTAAAATTAAATTCAAATCCGCAAACAGATTTAAAAAAACAAAAATTTGAGCCCAGGAGAGCGGAAATTCATTCGGGGGGCGTGGGGGGTACGTGGTGGGTACGAAACGTACCCACCACGTACTCCCCAAGGGGTATGAGCGCATAGGCTGAGATTTTTACAAGTGACCACTTAAATTAAAATTAAAATTAAATTCAAATCCGCAAACAGATTTAAAAAAACAAAAATTTGAGCCCAGGAGAGCGGAAATTCATTCGGGGGGCGTGGGGGGTACGTGGTGGGTACGAAACGTACCCACCACGTACCCCCCAAGGGGTATGAGCGCATAGGCTGAGATATTTACAAGTGACCACTTAAATTAAAATTAAAATTAAATTCAAATCCGCAAACAGATTTAAAAAAACAAAAATTTGAGCCCAGGAGAGCGGAAATTCATTCGGGGGGCGTGGGGGGTACGTGGTGGGTACGAAACGTACCCACCACGTACCCCCCAAGGGGTATGAGCGCATAGGCTGAGATTTTTACAAGTGACCACTTAAATTAAAATTAAAATTAAATTCAAATCCGCAAACAGATTTAAAAAAACAAAAATTTGAGCCCAGGAGAGCGGAAATTCATTCGGGGGGCGTGGGGGGTACGTGGTGGGTACGAAACGTACCCACCACGTACCCCCCAAGGGGTATGAGCGCATAGGCTGAGATTTTTACAAGTGACCACTTAAATTAAAATTAAAATTAAATTCAAATCCGCAAACAGATTTAAAAAAACAAAAATTTGAGCCCAGGAGAGCGGAAATTCATTCGGGGGGCGTGGAGGGTACGTGGTGGGTACGAAACGTACCCACCACGTACCCCCCAAGGGGTATGAGCGCATAGGCTGAGATTTTTACAAGTGACCACTTAAATTAAAATTAAAATTAAATTCAAATCCGCAAACAGATTTAAAAAAACAAAAATTTGAGCCCAGGAGAGCGGAAATTCATTCGGGGGGCGTGGGGGGTACGTGGTGGGTACGAAACGTACCCACCACGTACCCCCAAGGGGTATGAGCGCATAGGCTGAGATTTTTACAAGTGACCACTTAAATTAAAATTAAAATTAAATTCAAATCCGCAAACAGATTTAAAAAAACAAAAATTTGAGCCCAGGAGAGCGGAAATTCATTCGGGGGGCGTGGGGGGTACGTGGTGGGTACGAAACGTACCCACCACGTACCCCCCAAGGAGTATGAGCGCATAGGCTGAGATTTTTACAAGTGACCACTTAAATTAAAATTAAAATTAAATTCAAATCCGCAAACAGATTTAAAAAAACAAAAATTTGAGCCCAGGAGAGCGGAAATTCATTCGGGGGGCGTGGGGGGTACGTGGTGGGTACGAAACGTACCCACCACGTACCCCCCAAGGGGTATGAGCGCCATTAGGCTCGAGATT